>JAFIRS010002518.1:0-207513 GCA_018342105.1 Gonioctena quinquepunctata
ATTGGGAGCACAAAGTTTGTGCTCAGTGAGAGATTGTGCAAGTAGGTAACCCAAAATTGTGAAAATCGTTGGAGACTATAAATTTACCCAAAAATCAAACTATATATCACAACCGAAACTTTTAGGACCAGGCTTCGATTTGTACTCCAGAACAGTACTTCGAAAATGGAATATATTATGCATTATGCGTCAACACATTCTAAGCTCTGTCGTTAATTCATTTGAAGTGCAAACAAAATCCTTAGAATATGCTTGGTTTATGCAACGTTCCCAAGAACTAAGCGAACTAATAACTAAGGATTCAACACTAGCAATCATGAGCGCGTTTATGGAACCCTAGTACAGAACTAAGAACCATGTCTAGAAGTTGCCCAACTTTTAACTAAGAACTTTGGTTCTTAGTTAAAAGTTGGCAACTTTCTAGTCATGGTTCTTGTACTAGGGTTCCATAAACGCTCATTGATTTCTAGTGTGAATCCTAGTTATTAGTTCGCTTAGTCTTGGGAACGTCATAAACCAAGGGTTTAAAATTATCGGAGAAAAAGTCCCACTTATTGATTCCATAAACTTTTAAAATGTGTTATATTAGCAATTTCACTCACCTGCATTGGTTCGGCAAAAAATCGACATCCTGTGACTGACCACACAACATACAAACACGATCCATTTCAATGAATACAAAATATTGGTAATTATAACTGAGTTTTGCAGAAATAACAATTCACAAATCATAACCTCAATCGGATTGAAAAGCATTCAAATTTTCCAATTGGTTGGAAGTTTCATAAGTTATATATCCGTATTCCGCATCAGTGTGCAGGTTGCCTAAGGTTGGCGAATGCATTTTGTAATGGCCAAACAGATCCAATTCGTTGAACTATGTCAATTTGTCACCATCTATTGTGAAAAATTTGAAGTAGGACGCCAGAATCTCTACTAAAAAGTCTAAACAAAATCGAATCAGTACATACACCAGGGTTTCTAGGCATCTTAATATTGATCATCCATCTTGTTTCTATGGAATTAGATTCTAACACAAACAGGGAATGGGAGGAAAAGAAAGCTTCCTATCCATCACCCAGTTTGGAAAATTCATTCACATTCATGAGAGACCTTCTTGAATCTATAGAGCATAATCAATGCAGCAATAAAAACTTGAGTAAAACTAAACAAGAGATCAAAAGCAAAACTTCAGTCAAACAAGATTATACAGGAAGTTTGGTGTTCATTTTGTCAAAATAATCAACATTTCATACAGGATTGTCCCGAATTCATGAAGTTATTGTCAATGATCGTATTGAAAAAAAGGCTTCAAAGTTATGCATAAATTGTCTTAGATTTAGGCATTTAATAAAACAATGCCATTCCAGTTCTTGTTAACGCTGTAAATCTAGACTCATACCCTTTCACATATCGAAAGTGAAATTAGGACAAATTCTGATCCATCTCCGATAAATAGTGTACAGGAAAGCATTGATTTAGCTGCTAGTCATATAACAAAAAATAATCAGGACCTTCTTTCAACAGTTCTTCTGCGTGTTATTGATAATGAAAATAAATCTCACATAGCTCGTGCTTTATCAGATCCTGGTAGTCAGAGTAGCTTTGTTACTTCAGAACTCTGTGATATGTTGAATCTTACTACAAAAAGAGTTAATATCAATGTATCTTGCATAAATGAAAATTCAACCAATATAAAAGATCCTTGTATGATATGCATACAGTCAAAACACAACTCATTTTCAATAAAACTTTCATGTCTTGTTGTTCCTCAAATAACTAGCAATCTGCCTAACTTTAAGGTGGTCATGAAAATACCATCACACATAGATTTGACTGACCCCCACTTCAACATTCCTAATAAAATAGATCTAATCTTGGGAGATGACTGTTTTTGTCAATTTTCGTGTGTTGGACAAATAAAATTAGGGCACCAAGGTCCTATTCTACAGAACACTAAGTTTGTAGAACCCAATTCCAATTATCTGCTTGTATTGAAAATCAAGGCATACCTTGGTCATTTATTCCAGCTCATTCTCCACATTTTGGTGGCCTTTTGGAGGCCGGAGTGGAGTCTATGAAACACCATTTGGAAAGAGTAGCGGGTAATGCCACGTTAACTTTCGAACGTTAACTTTCCTAGGCATTTTCTAATTGAGCGCCCCCTGATGTTAGCCGCTGACCCGGACTTGACGCATTTACCAGTGAACAGACTATCCCACTTTCAAACATACAGCAAATTCATCGCCACTTTTGGGACAAGTGGTCTTTAGAATACATATCTGAATCACAGCAAAGGAGCAAGTGGTCTCAAGAACATGGAAAACTGAAGCTTGGCGATCATGTTTCAATTAAGGAAGACAACCAACCTCCATTGAAGTGGGCGTTAGGAAGAATAGTGCGACTCCATCCTGACAAGGACAATGTTGCTAGAGTAGCAACCATAAGAATATCAACAGGAACTGTCAAACGTGCATTTACCAAAATATGTCCCTTACCGATTGAGGAGCAAAAATAAATGATTTTCTTTTTCTTGTTCATAACTGGATCATTCCAAATATTATTTCGCTGTAGATTAAGTTACCTTCATTGTTTTTTTCTTATATTTCTCTTTTGAAAGTGATACTTTCAATGCCGGGGGCGATGTTGCGTTTTACGCATTTTTACATTGCCGTGCATCAACCCCCAGATAATTAATGACAAATGTCAGGTATCATCGTTCAGAACGACTAGAAAAACAATATTATCAACAACATCTTAAAAAACTATATATTCACATTTGCCTCCAATTATCAAAATTTATTAGCTAGAAGTGATAAAACTACTAGAAGTCACCATCCTGGTTTTATTACAAACTTCAAGAGCGGTAGCAGTTTTTCCAGCAACAAAAATTACAGTCCATTTGAAAACATCACTCATACTCACAGACAGTAGGTGGTAGGTGGAAATTGGAAAAACTTCGATTTTGAATGTTGGAAAATGGAAGTTTAGGCAATTGGCAAGTGGCAGGTAGCACGTGGAACATGGTAGATGGCAGGTGGTAGGTCTCAGGTAGTAGGTATTATATTGTTGATATTCTGCCTAATGCATTCATTTTACATTCACCTTGTATATCAAAAAAGGATTTGTCAGGTAGACATTGAATAAAGAATAGTTAAAAAAAAACGTCACCCATTTTTAGTCAGCGAAATTTCTCCATAAAAGAAACTAAACCAGCCCCAAAGACTCTCTGGAAGACATTCAGAAGTCAATACTGAAATCAACATTGGTCCTTCGATCCTGAATGGAGAAAAGTGTTAAAATTTGAGTCAACAAAAATGAGTGACATCGAAAAGATGTCAGAAAGTATCCCGAAAGAAAACGTCCCACGTCGAAGCAGCAGAATTCGAACTAAGACATGTGATTCGTCAGAACAACGCCCAGAAAAAGACAACATGGAGAATGCCGAACATTCGGTCAACAATGAAACTACCGCTGATGCCCAGAAAACCAAGGAGGTCAGGAAAGGAGATATTGAAGATACTATTTCAAATATAACAGAACATTCTGAAAAACAACGCGGATCAAGACTATCGAGTTCTAGTGAGAAAAGTATTGCCGAAAGAAAGAAGCTCATGTGATTCGTCGAAACAACGCCCAGAAAAAGACAACATGGAGAGAGCCGAACATTCGGTCAACAATGAAACTACCGCTGTTGCCCAGAAAACCGAAGAGGTCAGAAAAGGAGATATTGAAGATACTATTTCAAATATATCAAAACATTCTGAAAAACAACGCGGATCAAGACTATCGAGTTCTAGTGAGAAAAGTATTGCTGAAAGAAAGAAGCTAGAGATAGAGTTCGAAGCTGAAAGATAAATAGCAGAAATCAAAGAAAATTTAATAAAGAAAAAACTAGAGCTAGATAAAATGAAGATTATGGAAGAAACTGATTATTTTGAATGCAAATCTGAGGAAACTTCTCCATATGGTGATAGTTCTATGGAAGAATCCGATAAAAATGCGATGATAAAGGACTGGCTAATAGATTTTCCATTGGAATTTGAAAAATCCAGAAAAATATCTGAAGATGGACCTGAACAAAATATAAAAGAAGAACCGAAAAATGTCGATAATTGTGTCTTTACATCACTGATCAGACGACAAACTCTCGATAGAAATGTACCTTCCTTTGATGGAAATCCTTCCGAATGGCTTGTATTCATCAACGAATTTCAGGAAACGACACAAATGTGTGGTTATTCGGATAGTGAAAATCTTCTCAGATTAAGAAAATGCTTGGAAGGTGAGACAAGAGAATCGGTGAATGTGTTATTGATATCGCACAAAAATGTTGCAGAAATTTTGGAGACACTCACGCATCTATACGAGAGACCTGAGTTCATTATCAAATATCTTATCGATCAGGTTTGATCTACACCCACTCCTAGAGACAATAAACCTGAGACAGTTGTGAAATACTCCACATTTCTGAATAACTCAGTTGCTGCTGTGGAACACCTTGATAACGATGATGAAAAACCCAATTCTCCTGGAAGATTTTGTATCTAATCTAACGGTGAATTTGAAACAGCAATGGTCAATGCAGGCTATCGAACTTCCTCAAGTGACCCTTTCGGAGTTTTCAGACTGGTTGAAAGATATCGGAAGAGCAGCTAGTCTTCTTTATAATCCAACAGTGAAACCGGACCGATTTCAGTCAAGAAAATCTGAAACAGTTTTGACATCTGATGACAAACGAGGATTGTCAAAATCCTGGAAATATGTGATGTGTTCCGCAACGAAACATCATTTGGGAGATTTTCCCTCCTTCGGAAACATGACAGTGGATGACAGATGGAAAATCGTCACTCAAAACAAATTGTGTATATCATGTCTCAAACCAAAGCACCGCATGAATGATTGTTTCATGAAGAAAATATGCTCAGTGAATGGTTGCATGTTGAAACACCATAATTTACTTCACAATACCAATTTCAGAACTAGAGATTATACTCTTCCGGCACAACGAATAGTGACTGAAAATACTCAACAAGAATCTGTACACATCCACAGAATCAGTTCTGATGATATTGTGTTGCGAACTGTACCTGTCATCATAGAAGGTCCGAAAGAAAAAGCTTCAATTTATGCCTTATTAGACGAGGATTTGACGGTTACACTGCTTGATGAAAAGGTTGCTGATGAAATTGGAGCAGAAGGTGAAATCACTCCTCTGACAACGCAGTGGACAAACAATCAGATTCACAAAGACGAGTATCCACGACTTATTGATCTGTCAATTAGAGGAGATTTCAGTGATTTGAGAATATTCTCAGTAGATGGTGTACGCACTGTTGAAAATATTAATCTACCAAGACAATCTCTCAATATGGAGAATATCATTCAAATCTGCCCCAATCTTCAAAATATTCCTGTGAAGTCCTTCAAAGATATACAACCAAAATTACTGATAGGTTCAGACAATTACGACTTGATAATGCCAAGGAAATATATAGAACCTAAAAGATATGGATCCAGAGCCACATTGACCAAATTGGGTCGGGTGATTAATGGACAAATAATTGGAGGAAGAATCCAACCAGCATATAATTTTCATATTTGTGAAAATGATACAGACATGACATGACATTGTTGAAGAATCATTTAAACTAGATGAGAGTGGACTAACTTCGACAGATATCAACATTTCTATTTGTAACCAAATATGTTTTGATCAGATGGAGAAAATGACACGACAAATCGAAGATCGCTTCGAGACGGGGCTTTTATGGAAAAATGAGAAGTTGTCATTTCCGGATAGCAAGGAGATAGCATACAACCGTTTGCGATGCCAGAAAAGGAAAATTGATAGAGACATGGAATTTGGACGATTATATTGTCAGAAAATTGAAGAATACCTAACAAAAGGGTACCTGAGAAAACTATCCGAAGGAGAGATCACTCTTGAAACAAAGACAGTTTGGTATCTGCTGCACTTCGCAGTGAGAAATGTTAATGAACCAGACAAAATACGTCTAGTTCTGGATGCTGCAGTGAAGTCACACGGATTCAGTTTGAATGACATGTTGTATCCAGAACCAGATCTCTTTTCTTCAATTTTGGGAATATTATGGACATTTCGACAGAGAAAGATAGCCTTTTGTGGGGATATTCGTAAAATGTTTCACCAAGATCGATCAGCTCAACGCATCTTATGGAGAGGATTCGATAGAGATTGCGAACCCGATACATTCGAAATGAATGTAATGATATTTGGTGCGACATGTTTCCCCTGTTTGGCACAGTACGTAAAGAACAAAAATGCGAGAGATAACATGGAACAATATCCAGAAGCATGCAGTGCTATTATCCCTAAACATTATGTAGATGACTATCTTGATAGCTGCGATAACGAAGAGGAAGCTTTAGAACTGATAAATGATGTGATACAGGTGCACAAAAAGGGAGGATTTGAAATATGTAATTGGCTCTCAAATTAAAAAAAAAATAATGCAGATATTACCCGAACACTTACGACTCCAGAAACTCAAGAATTTCAATAGTGACGCAATTGAACGTGTACTGGGTGTTTAATGGCATGCAGAAAGCGATGAATTCGCATTCAAGTTGAACGTCAACAACGGATCATATGAAGTTTTGGATTATGTTGAAATTCCTACGAAAAAACAAAAGCTTCGATTGATTATGACCATATTCGATCCACTGGGTTTCATCAATCATCTCATAATCAAGGGACGAATGATATTACAAGACTAATGGACGCAAAAAATTGGATGGGATAAAAAAAATCTCGAAATTACATCCAAAAAATTTAAAATTTGGTTACGAGAAGTAAGGTCTATTCCAGAGATAAAGATACCAAGATGTTATTCTCCAACGAAGTTCACATTTCTTTCGCCTATTCCAAATGTGAGGTGGCGACACTGAAACCATTGATGACTATCCCAAGACTTGAGTTGGAAGCTGTTCTCATGGGAAGTAAATTAGCACTTTTTATCAAGAAATTCCTGGAAATTTCAATCAAAAAAACAACTTTCTGGTCAGATTCAAAGATAGTACTTTCATGGGTGAAGACAGATACGAATAAACTCAAGCAATTTGTTTCCAACAGAATACAAAAAATTTTGGAAAATTCAAACAGTTATGACTGGAGATGGATTCCTTCTAAGCTTAATTCAACCGACAGAGCCACAAGGGAGACTTTATCCAAATATGAAAAGGACTGGTTTAAGGGTCCAGATTTTCTGAAACAGCCCCCAGAATCTTGGCCACAAGATGAAGGAGTTTATGACGCAGACACCCGAGAAATGAAGAAAGAATTCATTAGTCTGATATCAGTCAAAAACAATTTGCCATTGCCTGATGTCATGATGTAAACCCGTTAGGTGTACAGCAAAAGTTTTGAAATTCATCAGATGTCAGAAGAGATTTCGTATTGAGATTTCTGCAGATGAACTGGGAGAAGCTGAGAAATTGTGGTGGAAAGAAGTCCAAAACCATTGTCTTCCAGAAGCACTCAATAGAATAGGACAAAATGATGATCTTGAAGGAAGTAAACTAAAAAATGTAAGCACATATTTAGATGGGGAAAAGATATTGAGAGTAAGAGGCAGAATAAGTGTAGACATTCCTAATTTCCAGAATAATCCTATCATTTTAGATGGCAAACACAGGTATATATATCTTCTCGCCCAACAATAACACTTGAAATTCAATCATCAAGGAATTTTGACTGTCATCAATGAATTGCGACAATTCTATTGGATTGTTGGGCTTAGAAACCTAGTGAAAAAAGTTTGGCGGGATTGTCAAAGTTATAAAAATGCAAGATCTTCTCCCAAAGTACCTGTGATGGAAAATTTACCTAATGCCAGAACTATGCCATATTTCCGACCATTCACTTTCTGTGGAATGGATTATTTTGGACCTTATCAAGTCAAAATAGGAAGAAGAGAAAAACGTTTCGGGTGATTTTCACATGCCTGACAGTTCGTGCAGTACATTAAGAAATCGCCAATTCCCTAACGACAGACTCTGCCATAATGGCAATTCAGAGAATGAGTGCCAGAAGAAGTTGCCCAAATGAAATTTTTAGCGATAATGGATCCAATTTGAGAGGAGCAGATCGAGAATTGAAAGAGGGTTTAGTCGAGTTCAACCAGGATGAACTCGTAAGAAAATTGTCTCTCAATGGAATTACTTGGAAATGGAATCCTCCAGGAGCATCTCACATGGGCGGCATCTGGGAAAAAGTTAATTAGATTTGTGAAAGTGACTCTAAAAACGGTTTCGAAAGAACAAGCACCAGCAGAAGAAGTTTTACACACATTATTCTTAGAAGTTGAATACATGGTCAAATGTAGACCTTTAGTGTCTTTAGATTTCGAAGACGAGGAGGCTTTAACTCCAAATCATTCTTTATTGGGTCTCCAGCCTTACAGAGAACAGACTTTTTTGCAAAGTTTCACATCTGATTCTGAGCATTCGAGGAAACTTTGGAGAATTACTCAGGATTTGAGCAATAAATGTTGGAGAAGGTGGATAAGGGAATATTGACACACAGAAAAACAGACTGTATGAAATATCCTCACTCAAATGGCATTCCATTCAATGAAATCCAGGGGCGTCCGATGATTCTTTTAGGCCAAGACACTATCTGACTCACAGTGGCAAGAAGAGTCATTCAGGGTCCAGAAAATTCGCCGCTTGCAACAAAAACCAATCTCATAGATATTGCATGGAGATTTGAACAATAATAATGGTAATTCGAGAATTTTCCATACTTTTCACATTTGTAATTCTGAAACCACTGCTGACAATGAGCTTCTCAAAATTGTCAAACACTCATTCAATACTGAAGCCTTTGGAGTTCAAGTAACGATAGAAGAAAAAAAATGAAACAGGCCTCTTGATATGATACAGAAAACTGCGAACGAATCGGAGGCCAATTTGAAATCGGACTACTTTGGAGAGAGGACAATATTCACTTGCCTGAAAGTAAACCTATAGCAGCAAGAAGACTTCAGTGCGTCGAAAAACAAATGCAGAAAGATGAAAACTTCGAGAGGAGATACTGCGAGAAAATCGAAAGCTACATAAGAAAGGGATATGCCAGGCAGCTATCAGTTGAAGGAGCATCTGAAGAAGGTCTTCGTTGCTGGTATCTGCCACATTTTGAAGTAATAAATCCAAATAAACCTACCAAGCTACGGCTTGTATTTGATGCCGCCTCAAAGTCGTGTGGGATTTGCCTGAATGACAATTTGCTTGCTGGACCAGACCTCTTACAACCATTGGTAGAAGTTCTTATGAAATTTAGACAAAGGAAGATTGTTTTCTGCAGTGATGTACGGGAGATGTTCCATCAAGTCAAGATTATTCCTTCAGAGCAGTCCTCCCAAAGATTTCTCTGGAGAGATGGAAATACTCAAAAACCATACGATATCTACGAAATGCAAGTCATGACATTTGGTGCTATCTGTTCCTTGACTGGGACACAATTTATTAAGAAGTTGAATGCCAAGCAACTCACCAAGAGACAAGACTTTTGGAACCATTGAGAAGATGTGATGACTATTTAGACTGCACCGACACAGTAGAGGAAGCCCTAGACATAATATCCGAAGTGAAACGTATTGAAAAATTGAGTGGATTCGACTTGGTTGACTGGACATCAAATTCGAAAGATGTTATGGACGCTCTTGCCACGAACAAAGACATCATCTGCAAGAATCTTGATTTGGACTCTGACAGGACTATTCGACAAATTTTAGGCCTTTCCTAAATTTTGAAATGAGATTACTTCTGTTCCGAACTGGAATAAGACATTTTTGCAATCGACACCAGTAATGGAACGACAAAAACACAGATTTTAAAATAGGTTATGTCCATTTTCGACCCATTAGGACTGATTGTGAGTTTCACAATACCGGGAAGAAAACTCATTCAGAACATATGGATGTCTGGAATTGGTTGGGATGATTCAATTGATCATGAACAATATCGAACTTGGAAATTATGGCTTTTGCATCTTAACAAAAATTCCAAATAACTCCATGCCTAGGTGTTATTCATAATATTCCTCATGCTGAAAAAATTGAGCTGCACGTATTTTGTTACGCGAGCAAAAAGGCATTTGCTTCTGTAGCCTATCTTCGAATAATAACCAAGAAATCTATTGGAGTTGCTTCCATTTTTGCCAGAGCTAGGGTAGCACCAAGCCAATTTCAATTCCGAGACTCGAGTTGCAAGCCGCTTTGATGGGAGCTAGACTCATGAACATGCTCATCAAGACTTTGGACATAAAAATTAACAAAACGTATCTATGGACTGATTCGACAACAGTACAGTACTGGATGAAAAACGATGCAAACGAGGACAATTTAAAGCCCACCGGGTAGGTGAAATTCAAGAGTCGACGGACAGTTCTGATTGGCACTGGATTCCATCCAAGTCAAATGCTGCTGATAACGCCAAAAGACCCTTCTCAGATAATGGTAACAATCTCGATTTCGAACGATGGTGTAGGGGACCTGAATTTTCTCAACTCCGGGATAAAACGACTTGGCCTAGTGAAATAATTGATTGTGGATGTGCTTTAGAGGAATCAGAAAAGAGATCAAATCAGCCGACAGAATTTTTGGGTACTGTTCTTGAAAATTATCCCTGTTTACCCGATATACAGCGTTTTTCTAAATGAGTGAGGTTGATGAGAGCTAAAACTATTGATTTTGAGGCTTCGTGACAAAAATTGTTAAATTTCCAGAGACATGACCATTTCTGACCTTCGAAATGCTGAAATAAGGGGAATTAAACAGTGTCCACTGGAAAATTTTCCAGAAGAAATTTCCCTCCTGTAGAAAAACAAGAGTTCGAGAAACCAGAGTCGACTGAGACAACTTTCACCAACGGTGTCTTGATACTAAGCGGACGAACCCACTTAGCCACACATATGGAAATGACAACCAGAAGACCCATAATATTACCACCCAAACATAGACTGACAAAACGTATACCCCAACAATGTGCTCATCAAGGTATGAAGAGTGTATTGAATGCTTGCTAGACGAAAATATTGTATAATTGATGGAAGATCAGCCGTGAAGAACTCATTTGCAGTAAATGCCGAATCTTGAAAGCAAAGCCTGAAATTCCTCAAATGGGCAAACTTCCTGCATTTAGGTTGACTTCACCAACTCGTGCATTCACCTACACAGAAATTGACTATTTCGCACACCTGTATGTGATAGTTGGACGACGACGTGAGAAAAGATGGGAAGTTATTTTTACCTGTTTATCAATGAGAGCTGTGCATCTCGAAGTAGCACACTCCTTGTCTACGGAGTCAGCAATAATGGCTGTACGACGAATGCTGGTAAGAAGAGGGCAACTTCTGCAAATTTACTCCGATGAGAAAACTGATTTTCGAGGATCCTCCAAAGAACTGAAGAGAGCTGTCGAGGAAATAGATGGAGGAAAACTTAAACGGGGAATGTTGAAAAAAAATATTGAATGGAAATTTATCCCAGTTGCTACTCCCCACATGGGCGGTGCATGGGAGAGACTAGTACGCTCAGTGAAAACCACATTCCATATTATTCTAAGTAAGCAGATTTTGAGGAACGAGCCCCCACCTCATTTGCGGAATTCGAAAACATTGTGAATTCCAGACCCTGATGACTTGGAGGCATTAACATCGCACCATTTTCTTTTGGGTGCTACGAATTATGTAACGGCTTTCGAAACTGAAAGAGGAAGTTCAAGGAGTTCAAGGGGACAATGAAGACAAGCTCAAGTACTAAAATATTCATTCTGGAAAAGATGGACAAGGGAATATCTACCATCTTCAACGAAATGAACAGAGTGGAGGGGCGATGACAGACCTTTAAAACTACATGATTAAAGGTTATTCCAGTTGTTCGGGTAAAAACTGCGAATGGCTCTCATAAATGACCTGTGACAAAATGATGCAGATTGAATATTGAAGATAGTGAACGGTGTTGATACTTCTACCACGGCGGAGAGAAATGTTGTGTTCAGTTATGTTCAGTTATTTTACTTTGAATAACCTGTACAAATATTGTTCTAAAATAGTTTTGATGACATTATATGATTTTTTACTAAAAGACGACGAAACAATGATGATGTTTGGTCATGGATGGTCACGAGTTGCCACAAATGGCTACGGGTGATCAAAGTGGTCACAGGTGGTCATAAGTGGTTACGGGTGGCCACGGACAGTAGTGACTGATCACGAGGATGATTATGGACGGTCACGGATGTTGATTGATGGTCACGAGTGACCACAGACGGTCACTCGTACAACTGGGCATGTATGGGTCACGGACAGTCACGACTGATCACGGGGACGATCGTGGACGGTCACGGGTGGTCACTCGTGATGTGTATGTATCTGTTTTGGTGAGCAGGTTTCCTAGTTGGAAGTTCTAACTTCTGGAAAACACCTTGAAAGGAAATATGGCGATGAAGTCAATAGAAGATGCCATCGGAAGAAATATACACTATATATGGGAGAACTCGCACCGAATATACCTGGACATCAAAGCCGCAAGACTAAAACGTACCTCCATAAGCAAAAGCATGGGATTTTTGAGTGGAACTCTCATAGTAACACTACTGCCCCATAATGTGACATGAAAAACGTACCAATTAAAAAAAATACTATTCAAATCATGTGATTATTTTTTTTTTCAAAACGCATACATTAACTAATACTTATTTGATTTTTTTAGGCATTTCTATCTCAAATATACAGTGTCCTTCAAAAAGTTGGCATCATATGGGAATTATGTTTATTATTCAGTTTATGCAATTTCTGATTCCATGAACAGTTTTTGCTTCGAGAATAATGCAATTCTTACATATTCTCGAAGAAATCGCAAAATGTCAGGTTATTTGGCAAAATTTCGTGAAACAAATAATTTAAATGTTATTTCCTTATTTTCTACTCAACTACCAGATTTGGACGAATTTGAAATTAATTTTTTTTAGAATGTTCTTAACCTAACAATTATGTGGCACATTCGAATTTTTCAAAATCAATAGAAACCAGCTGAGATGTGAAACACTCATTGGCCAGAAGGTTTTTCATGTTCAAAAATGTTCCTTATTGAATATTTTAATAAAAATACGAATATGCTAGAAATCAATACTTATTTTTTTTTAAATGTACCAGTTTATAAAAGGGACTGAAAAGTATAGAATAATTTCTCCCAGCTCCATTCAGATGTAAAACCCTATACAGATTCCTTATCCCATACAGAATGTCTTGAAAATTTGTGTTTGTGAATTTTTTATGGCTATGAAAACGTGGTATAATTTTTTTATCTGAATAATTATTTTCTGCTCATTAGTCTTGTATGTGGGACATTTTGCAATCGATTTCAAACATCTTGATCAGATTATGATAGAGACAAGTAGAAAATTCCAGGTTTGTTCCAGTAAGTTCAAAATCGATTGCTCTTCACTACTATCATGATTATTATCATCACTGATACATACAAACAGACAGATGAGAAAACGAGTTGATATTGCATTGTCATCCAGTTCTGACCTATATTTGAAGTTTCAAGTATCTAGCTCATCGGGAAGTTAGTTTTAAATCGCTTGTCTAATTATTATTATTATACAGACAAACGAACATTCAGGAAAGCAGTTAATTTGATTGTTAGTCTGAAATTGTTTCAGTTCTAGATCGAGAAGTTAGTTTGAAATCGATTGATTCGTACTATTATTATTATTATTACAAACAACGAACAGACAGACAAGAAAGCCAGTTAATTTTGCATTGTCATCCAGTTCTGAAATTTGTTTCAAGTATCTAGCCCATCGTGAAGTTAATTAAAAATCGATTGCTCCTTACTATTATTATTATACAGACAACAAACGAACAACAACCAGATAGAAAAGCAAGTGAGCTAATATTGTATTGTCACCCAGTTTCTAGCTCATCGGGTGAATATTTTTAAATCAATTGCTTTTCAATATTATTAATATTTTCATTATTCTAACTATAATTCCGTTGTTATATTGAGTAAATATTGGAAAGCAGTTGAATTAATTGTACATTCAATCATCGATTATTCTGCTATAGAGATTTTGTTTGATCCTAACCTCACTTCTTCTGTTTCGTCAGAAAATGAACAGACAGATGAAGAATGATTTTTCCGAATACTGTGTTGTTCATAAGTTTGAATAATTTATTTTCGAATTTTTTTCTAGCAGCAGTTTTAAGCTTTGTATTCAGATCTATGTAAGACTTTGAACCGTTTGCCAAACACTATTGCATATTTTTACAGTGGATAATATTCTCCGTTTTATCATTGCCATCAGCTTTTCTCCTTCGATTCAGGAGAAAAGTGTTGCGGATAGAAAGGCAAGTCCATAGACGAATTAAAAATAAAGAGACTGTTTGAAACATTGGCGATCTTGACCACCAAGTTTTTGGTACGGCCAATCGCGCATGGAGGCGCTTCTCGCAATCGTCAGACGACTGATGAGATGACCATTTTCCAATTTCGACATTTGTCAGAAAATAAAAGTTTATTGTTGACACATGTATTTTCAATTATTGCAAACCACGCAATAATTCCTGAATAATTCTTCTACTGTTATTGTCATCGAAAAATCAATGATAGAAATTATACTATGGACCCAACGTCGAAAATTGAATGATTTGTTTTTCGAGTTGACGCTGAAATTCCTGGAAATATTCTTCTACAAGGTAAAATATAAGCTGCTTTTCACGAACTGATACTTATTCCATCCATCAGTTGCAGAATGTTTTTCACAAACTGATACTTATTTCAATCCATCAGTTTCCATTTCCTATCACCATTTGAGGAAGTAGAAAGTACATGTTCTACTTTATTATCATCAAACTGGAGTATTTGTCTCCTTTGTGCTAATAAATGAACGAAATTATTGAAGGTGTAAATGTAATTTGTTTTTATTTTGGTTGATTTCATGATAAGACTGAAGAATATTTTTAATTTTGTTCTTTTTCAGTTTTATTATTGTTTTGTCTGTAGTTGTACCTTGTCCTAGATGAAATAAAATGAGTTTTTTATAGTGTTTTACTTATTATTCTTGTTTTATAAGAACTTTAATTTTGTTATTGATATGAAACGAAGATTTATTTTAAAACTTTATTTCAACCACGAACGAACTACCAGATTCTACGAATCGATTACTGTATATATTTTATTAGTGAATGATTTGCCATTCCTGTATTTCATATGATACAACCCTCCATATGAAATACAGGAATGGCCAATCGATCACTTATAAAATATATACCATATCAACCATATGAACGTAAGACATTTTAAAAACCCGCCATATCTCAAACTGAAGAGAAATCTGTTTTACCAACTGTACTAACTAAGTTCGGCCAGTTGCGAAATATGTCGCCACTGTCTAAACTTGATGCCAACTTTTACTGCAGGTTTGACGACTCTCTTTATTTTTAGTTTCTCTATGGGCAAATCTCTGTGGGCATCGTGAATATTTTCATCGATTATTCTGCTATAGAGAGTTTGTGTGATCGTAACCTCACTTTTTCTGCTCCGTAAGAAAACGAACAAACGGACAGATGAAAAACCGAGTAAATATTGTATTGTCATTCAGTTCCAAACTATTTCAGAAGTTTCAAGTCTCAAGCACATCGGCAAGTTAGTTTAAAATCGAGTGCGAGATTTGTGTCAGACAAAAAGACACAAGAGCGAGCTAATATAAACGTGGTAAAAAAACGTCTTTATTGATGCGAAGTGGCAGTGCAACATAGCAGAATTCGTTTCATGATTATAACAATTCATCGAAATGTTATCATGCACTCTGATGAAGCAATTTTTTCAATGAAATATCGAGGCTAGAGCCACTTTGCATCAAGATTGAAATGATTTTTTCCACATATTTGTATCTTTCAATTGGAATAACACCCCCAACATATGAGCGTTTCACAAGTTAACTGATTTCTACGGTTTAAAAGGAATTCGAATTGACCAAAAAAGGTTAGGTTAAGAAAATGCAAAAAAATCCTAGTTGTTCGAATTCGTTGATAAATATTATCTCATTCTGATCACCCTACATGGTTGAAATAATCGTGAGTTCCCAAATTTCCCCGTATTTCATCCAAAGTTGAAATGGATTATTTTTGTCGTTGGATATAATAACTAAAATAAATTTTATATGATGTGATAATATCGATAGTTCTTTGTCTCATCTGGTTCACATTGAATGTATGTTCTTCCTGATTCTGCAGATGTGAAGATCTGTAGTGTAAAGGGTACGTAATTCCAGTAATTTGCATCCTAATTGATCCTAGGCTAGAAAATAATAGTGGTAAAAGACAAAATAATCAATCCCGATAAATAAACATTGGCTATTTCTCACTCCGCTTTTTCAAGATGCCAGATGTTTCCAGTGCATATTTCAATTCGCTTAGCCGCTCCAATCCCGGAAATACTTTCTCATAAAATGTGCGAAGAAACCATGTGGGAATATTCCAACTAATGTCGGTGTCAAATGGTTCTGTAACATTTGTAAGGAAACCATTACACAAAATTATGGTAAAATGAATAAATTGCTTGTTTCTGTAAACAACATTAAATTGGTTTTAAAATCAATGAAGAATGAATTTCACGAATCACTGAATTTTTATGGAGGCAAAATCGATTATGTTGGCCAAACGCATGGATGACTTTCAAAAAAGTTTGAGCTCATTTCAAGCTATGAAACAGGACGTTACATACATAAATTAAGACACTTCAACAAAAAGGTCGAACCTGGAAATCTGCGGTGTGCCCGAAAGCCCAATGAAAAAACAAAGGGTCTGATAACTAGCGTCTTTTCAAAGTTGGGTGTAACTCTGTCTGATGGAGATATAGAGGATTGTCACCGGCTGAAATCATTTCCCAACCCCAATAATGAGAACAGAAATCCTGCAAAAAATGTTATCGTCAAATTTTCATCACATTTCGAAGAGAATCCAGTTTTGGAATCGTCAAATGTACAACGTGGTCGCAGTATCAAATTACGGAATGTTGGTTTCCAGGGTGAAGGGGTATTCTACATGAACGATCACTTGTCCTCCTACTTTGAAATAATTCACAAGGAATCTAGACAATTCTGCGTACTAACCACTCCAAGTTTCGCTGGGTGAAGGAATCCAAAATATTCGTGAAGAAGGATGAAACTTCCCGTGCCTATCTTATAACTAATGAAAGTATCCTTGAGAATATCTCTTCAGCATAAAAATCTTTCATATATTCTTCAGATAACTGTTTTGTAGATATTTGATGCTGAATTCGAGCTAAGATGAGGCCTTTAACCAAAACCAATGACTTTTATCAATCGTTATGTGACGCTGAGTACCAATTTGTGTGAATACCTGAAACGTGGTTAGACAGTGATGTTCTCAACTTCGGAATATTTCCTCCAGTATATGCAGTACACAGGAGAGATCGTGATCCTGTTCTAGGTAGAAAATCACATTGTGGTGGTGTAATGGTCTGTGTGGATAATAGTTTTCAATCTCAAGCCCTGTCAAATGGGTGTACGAACCGGAAAATTGAGGACCTTTGGTTAGCTGTGGTGTTGAACGGGAGTGAGGAGCTATTGCTATGTTGTACCTATGTCCCGCCTGACGCGAAAGTTCATGACCTAGTTAAATTTTCTCATGAAGTAAAAAAAAATCGTCAATTAATTATATTATATCATAATAACAGGAGATTTCAACTGGCTACCTGACCCCGCTCACATAAATAACTTCATTCCGTCTGATGCCACAGATACCATGAGTGGATATTTCATCAATTCTTTCTCTCTATTGCAACTTAAACAATACAACAATATAAGAAATAGGAATAGTAGGATATTAGACCTCCTGATGTCCCTCAAAATTGATATGTTGGTGACACATTGTAATTATCCTGTAGTAAATGAGGATCCACAAATCTTTGGGAGCTGTATTCAAACGGCTGACTCAAAAATTACTGTCAAATAATAACTATGGGAAAAAGCCGATTTCGATCGAATTAACACTTCTCTTGACAACATCAATTGGACTAATATTCTCAATAAAACTGATACTAAAGTGAGCGTTCAATAGTTCTACAATGTTCTGAATGAAAATATCACAAAAGGCTCATATATCCTTATTGGTTTGCAAAGAGAACCATCAAGGTAATCTCTGCCAAAAAATAAGTCTCCAAATAAGTGGAAAAAGCATAGGAATGCAGCTGATTAACAAGAATTATCTACATTAAGGAAATATACAAAAGCAAGCATTAAACAAGACTTTGATAAGTACGTTGCTACATCTGAAAGTAATTCAAAGTAAATATTTTTGGTGATTATTTTGGAAGTGTATACGAATCCAACTCAACTCCATCCCTTCTAGAACTATCAAGCACATCTGATATTTTTGATATAAAACAAATCACTAGGGGGAAAATTTTTTGCTGCCCTGTCGTATTTGGATAATAATAAATGGTGTGGCCCAAATAGGATCCCTGCAGTATTTTGAAATTATGTGAGGAATGCGTAGTGAAATCTCTTTACATTCTGTATAACAGATGTCTGCGTTTAGGTGCATATCCCAAAGTTTGGAAAATGGCTCAAGTGATACCGATACATAAATCTGGAGACATCAATGATGCTAGAAACTATAAGCCGAAATAATTATATGTCCATCAGTTCTCTTCGTTTAGGCTATTTTTTTTTCCTGCTTCAATATTGTAGTAACATGTATATCTATGTAAATATATATGTATGTATGTGTGGAATATATCTATGTATATGTATGTGTGCATTCATTATATGTATGTGTCTTATTAAAAATTATAATTCTTTGTTATGTTTTAGTGTCGCATGAACGAATGAATGGGATATGACACGGACAGCGAAAGCTTTGTGTTCTTTCTATTTATTTGTTTGTGTCAGAGTACTATTACTAAATATTATGTTAAATTATTATTAGGATTATTAACTATTGTAGGTATTACTGATGCAAATAAATATTATTATTATTATTATTATTATTATTATTATTATTATTATTATATCATTACTGAATTTATTGGCAAAATATTCTGATCCATAATCTGTACGAAAATGTTTTTCATTGTTAAAAATTCTATCACCACTACTGAAAACACTTTTTACAAAAAGTGCTCGGCATTAACGAACTTGGTGCCCTATGTACATTTACAGGGAGGAGGGGGTCTCACCGATTTTCGGAGGCTTTCGATAAGATCCATCATCCTACCTTGTTAGTGAGGCTCAGAAATTTCGGTGTGCATGGTTACTTGTTGGGACTTCTAACCTCATATGTTCAAGATAGATTCCAGTATGTAGCACTGAACGATACCAAGTCTGGCATGTTACCTCAGGGACCCCTGAGGTGACATGCCAGGGCTCATCTGGGCCCTCTACTCTTTAGCATCTATCTAAGTGACATGGAGAAATGCTTCCACCACTCCAATATATCATTGTATACCGATGACATGAAAATCTTCTGTCCCATAAAATATCTCTTGGACTTTTATGAAAGGTGGACCTCGATCGCTTTCTGGGTTACTATAAAATTTATGAATGTTCACTTAACAGAAGAAACAGAAGAAATTTAGTCAAATCACATCTACTCGTAGCCTGAACCCACCTATTTCTTCGTTCAGGATTGATAATGACAAACTGACCATTTCTGATAGTTGATTTAGGTGTTACTTTGGGTACTGAATTGACCTTTGACAGATTGATAGAATTAATGGGAAGTTCCTGAGAACCCTCAGTTTCATATGGAGAAATACCGGGATTTTAAGAATTCCTCTTCATTACTGATTATGTTCAATACTTTGATAAGGCCTATCCTTGAATACTGTAGTGTAGTATGGAACCCTCCATATCAAATACATAAAGAGATTGGGAGTTCGCTCAGAAGAAAATGATTAAAATTATAAATCATAGATTATTCAGACATAGGCACTACTTTTCATATGGAAGGAATCTAATTTCCTACAAACTCGTGAGCCTATCACTCAGGCGTGACTTCAATGACATATATTTCATTAACAAAATATTCAATAATCTCATAGTTCCCAATGAATGTTCAACCCTATTGTCACTGAACTGCACCTCATACAATATTCGACATAGGCAACTTTTGTTAACTCCATATTTTTCCACGAATTACTTAGGTAATTTTCCAATGATTAGATGCACGGTAACATTTAACACCATGACTCCTGATGACTTGGATATGTTTATGCTCTCTGTAAAAAGTATCAAAAACAATCTGAAAAAGCAATTAACCACTTACATAATATATAGCTAGTAGAGTTATAACTTTCTCCCATCTCTATGAACTGAAATGATTTCTGTTATGTCATGATTACACAATTGTATTTTCTTGTTACTGCGTGTTACCCTGTTACTAGGGCTTCTCCTGGTGGGTAATCTATGTGATAAATTGACTATCAAGTATTTCCATGATTTCGTCCCTAAAAGTAGTACTTTTTTCATAAATATCTGCATTTCAGGATAAACTGTTATAATAATAATAATGATGATAATAATAATAATATATATAATATATATATATATATATATATATTTATATATATAAAACATAGTTATGAACATAGAAACAACAAAAAATAGATTTATACATATACTGGTGACAATTATAATATTCCGTTGAAAATTGCGATGGAGTTTCAATAATACAGTATGATTTTCATTCAATTGAGGTGGAAAAGGAAGAGATAAGAACAATTGTCAATCTCTCCACTACTTGCAAATACAGCGCAATGCCGCGACAGTATAAATACACTGAATGCCTCCTCGTACACAATTTTCACATATTTATTATAATTGAGCTACTAACTGTCTATTTGAAAGAATTCAGGACTTGATATGCTTCCTAAAGTTATGCCAGTTTTGAAGCGACTTCATGTGCGCAGGAATAATATTGAAAATTTTTACTGCATTGTATGAAAAGCTCCGCTTAAATCGTGTGGAAGTATGCCTAGGGATATAATAGATATCTCTAGCTCCTGTCAGACAGTTGTGATAGTCCCCAAATTTCATAAGTTTGTCTAGGAGGTAGGCCAGGGTTTTGGAATGATTGATTTAATATACGAGTCCAGCTAGTCTGCTGAAAAATCTATCTTCTAAATTCGAAATCTTCATATTTTCATAGGTTGAGGAAACACTCCGTCCTCCTATACGCAGCTCCCGTGTGGGGCGATGTCACCAGACTGAAGACATACAGGGGCATGTTGATATCAACGCAGCGGAAGATGCTACTCCGCTTGGCCATGGCCTATAGGACTGTGTCGGCTGATGCACTGTGCGTCATAACGGCAATACCGCCAATAGACCTCATGATAGAGAAAAGGATACGTCTGGATTACATTCCCAATCTGACTGGAAGGGGAAAGAAAGAAGAGAGGGACAGGACCATTGAACAATGGCAAACGCGATGGGATGAAAATACTACTACTGCTCAATGGACCAGAAGACTCATTCCGAACCTGAGAGCGTGGATAGAATGCATCCATAAGGGCACAAATTACTATGTAACCCAGGCCCTAAGTGGGCATGGGTCTTTCAGAAAATATACCTATACGATAGGAAAAGCCGCGGACGATTGGTGCTTGTATTGTGGTGAATGGGATGACCCAAATCACACAATATTTGGATGCAAGAGATGGGAACGAGAGCGACACAACGCGGAAATGGCCTTGGGGGTAACAATTAGGCATGAGAACATGATCGGACTCATGATCACTGATGAAAGAAGATGGCGAGCGGGCTACAATTTTCTAAGACAGGTGATGGGGGCTGAAGAAAGGGAAGAGAGGGCTATGCAAAGACAGGACCGATTCCCAATAAATGATGGAGATGAACTGTGATATTCAAGTCTGTGATACCTATGTTTGTGATATTTTAGTATAGTATTTTATTTATTCATGTACTGTCCGTGACGTGACGTGGAAAACCCATGCGAAGATAGAGAAAGAAGCAGCTGCATGGTACGCCGCCTATGCTTGACGCTATGTCGACAAGATGGTCCCAAGCATAGGAGGGCGAGGGGGGGGGGGGTTAGTCCGAGTTGCGCCCGACACTACCTGAGCTGATAGACACAAGGCTCAGGTGCCAAGCGGTTTCCCCCTTCAAAACGAAAAAAAAAGGTTGAGGAAACATGGTCATATTTTCTCATTCCACATGAGTATCTCACACAAGAATTTTGTATCTTTTGTAAAGTGTATTCATCCCTTGCTAGAAGGGAGGGCCAGTATATTTTGGAACAATACGCCAAACGAGACATAATCAAAGACTCGCATAATATTAGCTTAATGTTATTTGTGAGATGAAGTCCATTCATATATAATAATTTGAGAGTAGAATAGCTATGTTTCACCAGTT
Source organism: Gonioctena quinquepunctata (assembly GCA_018342105.1). NCBI lineage: Eukaryota > Metazoa > Arthropoda > Insecta > Coleoptera > Chrysomelidae > Gonioctena > Gonioctena quinquepunctata. Next base: position 22,453 of record JAFIRS010002518.1, read on the forward strand.
GTGACACATACGTATCGAATTCCAATGTCGTATCCAAGGTTTTTACATCGTTTCACAATGGTCAGTGTTTTCCCATTCAAAGTTATTTCGAAATTTGGGTCGTTGGATATTTCATCAGAGTTTTGACCAAACAATATTAGTTGGGTTTTTGATTCATTCAGCAATAGCTTATGTGATTTTGACACTGAGGCAATAGTTTCAAGGTCTTCGTTGATACTAATACTTGCGAGAAAACTTTCAGATGTTGAGAATGAAAAATACAATTGCGTGTCGTCAGCGTATTGATGAGTTTGACAATAGTTCAAAAAGGAAGCGAAATCCGCAGGATACGCTGAAAATAATAATGGTCCCATGATGCTTTCCTGTGGAACCCCCCTAGAAATATTTTCAAAGTTAGACATTTTTTTCCCCATCACCACTCTCTGTTTTCTCCCACTCAAGTAATTTTTGAAGAAACATACTGACTTATCATCTAAACCGAAATATTTAGGTTTTTTCAATAATATACTGTGGTCCAACGTGTCAAATGCCTTGCTGAAATCAAGTAGTATTGAGCTTGTGATTTTTTTATTGTCTATAGATGTAAAAATGTCATCTGTTACTTTGAACAACGCCGTGGTGGTGCTATGTTTTTTTCTGAATCCTGACTGTGTTGCTGACAATATTTTATTCTGCTTAAAATATGATGATAATTGGTAAGATACTAATCTTTCAATTATTTTTGAGATAGTGGGTAAAATACTAATCGGTCGAAATTGTGATATATCATTCGGGTTTTCAATTTTTGGAATGGGTATAATATTGGCATATTTCCAAGATTTCGGAAAAGTGCCATTTGAAAAGCAAGTAATAATTATATGAACTAAAAACGGGGTTAATGTCGGGAACACAATTTCTAGCATTCTTAGATTGATATCGTCCGATTCCTTTGGCTGTGTTTTGATTCTACGAAGAGTTCGTTCCACCTCATCATTTGTTACTGGGTTTGAAGAAAAAGTTTCACCTTTCAACTCTGGATATATACCATCATATTTACTCAAAATATTGTTATCTGTTGGATGCAAATCTGGAACAAAAAATGATCATTGAAGGCGCTAGGATCTATATCAATATCGCAGCCATGAGATTTTTTCAAAATATTTGAAGATTTCAGGGATTTCCAAAAAAGTTTGGGGTCCGACTTAAATTTATGCTGCAAAAATGCTTTTTTTCTCAGCTTCAATGCATCGATTCGCAAAATTTCTCAAGTCTTTGTACTAGTTGAAGGATTCAACTGTGTTTAAATGTTAATATTTATTATAAGATTTTTTCTTCAATTTTATTATAAGTTTTAAATTCGGAGTGAGCCAAGGAGCGGGGGTTTTAGTGACACGTTTAGTTATGTGAGGTGCATGTATAATAGAAAGATGATTGACATTAACATTCCAATAAGAGATCATTTCATCAACATCATCCATATCAAATATATAATCCCAATCAATACTGTCCAGATCTCTAGGGAAATTATTATAGTTGAAGTGGGAAAAGTCGCGGAAACTGACGAACTTGTGCTGAAATTTTTCTTTTTTACATTTGATTTCAAATTTGACTAAACAGTGATCTGAAATACCATCCATTTTGAACACTGTCACATTTTTTATAACATCAGAATCCGTTGAGACTAGGAGGTCGATACAAGTATTACTAGTCGCTGTTATTCTGGTAGGCTCATTACATCTTTGAAAAAGATTATATTTTTCGAAAAAGGTCCATAGTGTTTTCGTATTATTGTTTGTCTCATTCAGAATATCGATATTGAAATCCCCACCCAATATAATGAAGTCAAATTGTGGTATAATAGAAGATCTAGATCAATCAGGCAGCTTGTTAGATCAATAGTTGGAGGTCTGTACAATGTACCTATGCATATTTTTTTTCCGGATATGTTCAGATTTATCCAGAAAATCTCTGAGGAGCTATTGTTATGGTTACCATCATCAACTATTTTAAATTTAATAGATTTCTTTATGTAAAAAGCCAAACCTCCACCTTTTTTTCCCTGACGATCTTTGCGTATTAGATTGTAACCTGGTACGCTGATAGCTCGGCTTGGAAATGATTGGTTGAGCCAGGTTTCCGGAAGACAACATATATCTAAGCACTCCTCTTGCATAAAATCAGAAAACATATCAAATTCGGTTAGTAGGGATCCTACATTGGAATGGGAGAAACTAATAAATTCGGGCATTATTCAGAGCTGTAGTAGGAACTCCGTTAAGTACAGTAATATAATGAGATTATTATTCTAGGATAGTAGAACGATTCATTCAGAGAAGGTTATTATTTATATATATATATATATATAGGTATATAGCAGGTGAGAACTGATGAGACAAAAAATATTTAAGTAGTTTTTACCAATAAATCCGATAAGAATGAAAGTTTTTATCTAAGATAACAATAGTTCAGGCATCAATGTCAAGAATATCCTGTTCGTTATTAATGATGATTTTCTTGTTGTGTTTTTCACTCCATACGAACATTTTCCGTCCAAGAGACCAAGCCTTCTCTGGTCCAACTTTCTAGTACCTATTATTTCGTTTTTCTTGAAATTGGTAACGAATTTCACAATTATCGGACGGGGTTTCGCCACATCCTGACGGCTATTGATTCTGAAAATGGAATCAATTTCTTGTTTGGTGCAGCTGATGTTTAAAGAGTGTTCAAAAAATTGTAAGGTATTCTCAAGGAAATATTCATTATCGGCTTCTTCTCTTAGTCCTTGAATTCGAATAGAGTTTATTCTCTGGTGTTGTTCTAGATCACTCATTTCTGTTGCCAGATGTGCTATTTCAATCTTGTTCTGAAATGCGCATTTTGACGTATTACTAAGGGCAGTTTCGATGGAGGCGAGTTGTTTTTCCATTTTACTGAATTTACTATCAAAAGATTTTTCGATTTTATCAGTTTTATCTCTAGTTCTGGACCTCATATTTCATTCAGATTGACTGTACTATATACGTGTATATTATAGATTCTAATTTGCTCACCTCCAAAAGTATACTTATTGTAGCTTCCAACAGTCAATTATACTAGATACCGATTGTTTGCTTTTGAATAAATACATTCAATGAATCTCTGATATTAGATTGAACTATTACCTATTGAATTTCACAACGGAACGGAGCTCGAACAGAAGTAAGTCTACTCACTGCGAGACATATCACAAACTTGGCAACAGTCTGATTTTCGAAAATCTATTGATTGTTCCGTCAAAAAACATAAGTTTGATACTCCACCCTTTTCGAATGATTGTTTTCCCGAATAGCCGAAAAGCTCTTCCTTCGGAAATAACCATCGATGTTTAATGTTTCGGACGCTCTGGATACTGGATAGGTTTTCTCATAGAATTCACACTCGCTGTATGAAATTTTCCAACCAATACTCAATGAACCTATAATTTTGGTTACGAAGAAACTGAACAAAGATGGGCTTCCAAAGCTCTTCTGGGGAATCTGAGCTTTCGAATATTAAACTAGCAACATCAAGCCCACCACCAACCATTTCAGATGATACAAAGGATTCAGATGATGAAGCTATCATTACAGCTGATGCAGATGCCGACTAAGTTCGTGAGTTTAATTATTGAACTTAACTTACATGAATTATTTAACGAGTCAAATTCATAATATAGCACTACTGATCGCAACCCTAAAATGATAAAATGGAAAAGCTTACTGGAAACTCAACACTGTGTCGAGCAATTCCCCGACTGTTTAAACTTTCTCATCAGTCTTTAAGAATACTTCATCAAGTTAGAAGATTTTATCAAACAGCCAAAACATGAAAAAAATAACTAATAAAAAACCATTTTGAAGGCAAGCTTTCAATTGAGCCCTGTACTAAAACGTATAAAATGAGTTCAAGTCATCGCTGACAATGATTAAATTATTTTTTGTTGAATGATTTGGTTTCAAAAACCTTGTAGCACGAAGTGGTGGTAGCAATTAATTCCATTGGACAATGATTGATTGGTAAGTAACAACTTGTGAAAGTATCAATTTTATTAGAAGCTTTTTGAAATCAAATAATTCAACAAAAAATTATCAAATCATTATCAGCGATGACTTAAACTTATTTTAATCATTGTAGTACACACCTCAAATGAAACGTTGTCTTCAAAAAGGTTTTTCATTATTTATTTTGTTTTCTACTTCTTAGTTAGTTCGCCTCAATCTGTTTATTTCTGATAGAGCATCGTTATTACAAGGTCTCTTCCCTGATCTCCGACCACCAATTTTGAATAGAATCTGACCATAATCACAAAACTCGTCATCCTGAAGTCGCTATCTTGAATTTATAGATTTTGACAAAATATTCATAATATCTAAACCTGAAAACTTACCAATATTGAATAAAATATGAACATAATCAGAAAACTCGTTCTCCATATTGGTGCCGCCATTCAATTTATAAATTTTGACAAAAAATTCAAAATCTCCGAAAACTGCCGCATACCAATTTTGAATCAAATTCGGACCATAATCACTAAACTCGTACTCCATATTGGGGGGGCCATCTTGAATTTATGAACTTCGTCGTCAATAAATTCATTAACCAATTTTGAATCAAATCAGACCATAATAACAGATTTCGGCGACCATAATCACTAAACTCGTACTCCATATTGGGGGGGCCATCTTGAATTTATGAACTTCGTCGTCAATAAATTCATTAACCAATTTTGAATCAAATCAGACCATAATAACAGATTTCGGCCACCATCCTGGAGCCGCCATTTTTTTTTTCCCCAACAAAAATTCCATAATGCATTGTCACCGGTATTATGAACACCCGCCAAATTACAAATTATTCGGACGACTGGAAGTCCGTCAAAATTCACTTGCAAGGTTTGATCCAAACTAACAAACGAACTAACAACTAAATAAAAGCTTGTAGTACTGCTTCGAAATAACTCGATATATTCTGTAAACCTCAAAAAATAAATCATCCTTATATTATTCCATGAAAGTTGATTATTGATTTGTCAGAATTTGTTTCGAATAGATATCATCAGCCGAAATTTCACATGGAAATTCAAGTGGTACAATGTGAAACCGGTCAGCTCGAGGTCCTGTGCCCTGTGTGAAATTATATACATATACATTTTAATAAAACAATACTGTATTTTAACACTACTGATTATATAGAATACTCAGGTCAAAACCAAAAATAGCAATTGAATGTCAACTCCAAATAATATCAAAAAAACATTAAATCACCCGCAAAATTACTGGAACTTAACTTATTTCTGCCGTTTATATTTGAATTTGTATTTTAGTTCTTCTGTATGTCTATGAGAATCAGAACGATGTGCACCCATAGGGCCGGTACCCCTCTGTGTCACTTTGGAAGCGCTGCAAACAACAAAAAATAGTACTTTGTTCAAGAATGGCGGAACAAGGCGCCGAACATGAGACAGGCAAAAAGTTCATCAAGGCACAGAGTACCTGTTAAGCCAGAATTAAAGATCAACCAGGATCATGGTTGGGCTCCTGACAAGGTACTGTAGTCTTAACAAACACCTAAATAACATCTGACTGGCAGACACAACCACATGTAGGTTCTGCGAAGAAAAGGAGAAATCCTCAGCGCACATACTGTGCTACTGTGGAGGCCTCACAAGGCTATGGTTTTCAAGGAGGGCTCAAGGTCTGGCCTATGGAGTCTAGTAACGTAGATGGGCCTAGACAGGGAACTCTCACATATTATGGAGGGGCATACACAATAGATCTGCAGGTCGCAGAAATGTCTATGACTTTGTAATGTTGTATCACCTTGTGATGTACGATATCCGAGACAAGTTTCAAAAGATCGATGATCGACTACCATTGAATATGGTGGATATGACTATATTTTTGTTCCTGATTTTAACGAATGAACTGGAAGGGTGAAGATAAGAAGGCTTTCAAGGACACACATGTGATCCAACCAATTTATGAGATGGTCATATATTATGTGCCATATTTTGAAATGATTATATTGAAGGATTTTTGCAGTTGTTGTCAAAAAATAGTTTGGAGCAGCAACTGACATCCAAATACCAGATGCTACAAAAGACTGGTTGAAGTGGAGAAACGTATGAATGACGCCATCAAGTCAAAACAAAGAAGGAATATATATATATATATATATATATATATATATATATTGGAGGTTCTTGGGATGTAGATTCAATAAGAGAAATAGGAGTTATCAGATAGACGTTTCGCCTCTGGCCAGAGGCTTCATCAGTATTGGCTTTTTTTTATTCATTATAAGTAGGTAATATTTTGTTTAACGACATTGCTGAAAGGAACAATCATAATGTAAAGGGGGACAATAATGATACCATTGAGGTGGTAATGTGAGTTTGTTTTGATTATAATTTTTTTTTGCTACGGTTCGTACCTTGGCATAACATCAGGGTTATTAAACCATTTTCTGGTTGTTTACACATTTTAGGAGAATAAACAAATAATGAAACCACTCCATGCCATTCCCAGGAACAAAAGTGGGCTTTCTGCACTGCGGCTGTATTTTCCAGTAAGCACGAACACTTCCAAGAGGCAGGAGATCACCACAAAGGAAGAATTGCAAGGTATTTCAAAAGCTGAACTGAATAAAGTGCAACGTATCACGCCAGAATTGGTTATCTGATCCATTTCTTTCGAACATTTAATGATTTTCGATGCTAACAGACTCTTTCATAACATTCAAACGTTTATTTAACTAGTATTTATCACACATAAACAAGTTTCACCATGTCATATTACTGTTACAGTTAGATGAGTTAGATTTCGCAGAGTTGGTCAATTTTGAGGATTTATTTCAATGAAAGCAACTATTTGACAATTTTTCTGCATTCTTTGTTCATCTATTGAACATCTAACCAAAATCTTTCCACAAAATAGCACATCGACATCAAGCACCCCACCAAGTTGGCACTACTGAATCCTGTCACTGAGAATAGAGATGGGCGTACCGACTGAGCTGGGATAAGGTAAAAAGAGTGTTGAAAAAGGGTAAGACACCATAGCCAGAGTTTCATTTCTGTTATGATAGGTATTTATTTTTTTAAATTATTAAATAAAAAGGGAATTACCGAAACAAATTTATCATAATATAAATAAAGCACCTATCACAACAATTGGCGCCCAACGTGTGGCAATTATAAATATAATAAAGTACTTATCATAACAATATATATATATATATATATATATATATATATATATATATATATATATATATATATATATATATATATATATATATATATATATATATATATATATATATATATATATATATATATATATATATATATATTATATATATATATATATTATATATATATATTGTTATGATATATATATGTCAAAGTTATCACGCATCACTTGCTAAATATACCTTTCTCAGAAGTACGTGACTTTTTTTATCGAAGGATTCATTGACAGTATTGTACATCATCAAAATATAAACAAAACAACCAATCTAATATACAAGATGATAGAAGTATTTGTCATACACAATTCATAAAACAACAGATTATATTTTCAACACCCCTTCTTAATCTGATGTTATGAAATTCGATTTGACTAATCCCATTTGTTTCATCATCTTGAAATGTTTTGAACCAATCAGACCTTTGGTGAGTTTATCTGCAGTCATTTCTTCGGTAGGCAAATACTCAATTTTGATAAGGTTTTCATCTATGACTTGCCTCACGAAATGAAAACAAACATCCTGTTTGGTCCTGTTGTGGAAAATGGGATTTGCAGAAAGCTTCTGTGCACTCTGGTTATCATTATAAATCACCATTGGTTCAGATTTTTTATGCAGCAACTCCGAAAACAATCGCTTCAAGTAAATTGCTTCCTTAGCTCCCTCTGTCAATGCCATATATTCAGCTTCAGTGTAGAGCCACTGTTTGCTGCTTATTACTCTCACAAGAAATGACTGCTTCTGCCAGAGTAAATGCATAGCCTGTATATGATCGCCTATCCAGTACATTTCCACCCGAGTCTGCGTCGACATATCCAGTTATATCTTGCCCACTTTTCTTGAACAAAAGACAGTGATTCCTGGTACCCTTCAGATATCTCAATATCCGTTTTCCATGTTTCCAGTGTTCCAGTGTGGAACTGGTATTGAACTAACTAAGTACACTGGTTGCATGTGAAATATCTGGCCTTGTGCATACAGCTAGATACATAAGTGATCCAATCAAACACTGATAAGGTTACATCAGGTGGTTTTTAATCACAGTTTGCTTTTCTCAGCTGCAAGTTGGTTTCCATAGGTGTACCAATAGGTTTACACTCCGTCATGGCTAATCTAGCGAGAATTTTGTCAATATATTTACTCTGATCTAACTGGATATTTCCGTAGTGGTCTCTACAAATTCTCATTCCTTTGCTTCTCCAAGATCCTTGATTTTGAATTTCGACATCAATTTATGTTTTAGGATTTCTTTTTCATTTTTGTCATTTGAAAATATTGAGAAATCATCAACATACAAGGTTATTATGACGAAACTTTCACCATTTGATTTGAAATAAACACAAGATTCTAAGCTTGACCTTTGGTTATCCTATTTCAACGAGAACTCCATTCACTTTCTTATTCCAAGCTCTAGAAGATTGTTTTAATCCATAAATAGCCTTTCTCAGCAAGCAAACCTTGTTTTCTTCACCTGGTAAGACAAATCAATATATTAATGAGAACTCCATTCACTTTCTTATTCCAAGCTCTAGAAAATTGTTTTAATCCATAAATAGCCTTTCTCAGCAAGCAAACCTTGTTTTCTTCACCTGGTAAGACAAATCCGTCCGGTTGATTCATGTAGACCTCCTCTTCTAAATCGCCATTCAGAAAAGCAGTTGTGACATCAAGATGGTACCTCACTACTGGAGAAAAGGTGTTATGAAAATCAATACCATACTTTTGAGTGAAACCTTTGGCTACAACTCGTGCTTTATATTTGTTCACTTCATTTGTATTATTTTTCAATTCGAAAACCCATTCGTTTTCTACCAATTTCTTTCCTCCTGGCAAGTCCACCAATTCCCATACCTTATTTTCAATAAGAGAATTATATTCGTCTATCATAGCATTTTTCCACATTTCCCTGTCATATCTGGACAAAGCATCTTCAACGGTTACAGGATCATCTTCAATACCTGATATAGTATGATACAACTTGAAGTTTCAGAAATATTTTGGTTTTCTTTCTCTCAAGGGATATCGTCTTTCTTCTCGATCTAAATCGAATAAATTTTCACTTCATGAATGATCCTCATATCTCTCTGTATGCTGTGATTCCCCTTCTTCCACCATATCCACCACATCTCCTTGAACTTCATCACTTGATTCCTATGATAAAACTTGATGTAATGGCACATTAGTATCATTGTTTACTGGATTCTGGAGATGTACAATACTGTCAATAAATCCTTTGATGAGAAAAGTCACGTACTTCTAAGAAAGGTATATTTAGCAAGTAATGTTGGAAACTTTGAAGGGTTTCACACATTGTTTCCCTTTAATACAATTTATGCATGGATTACCATTATCATCATTTTTTGAACTTATGCCAGTTGCCAAACCATTTCTCAACATTCTCATCGACTTTCTGTTCAGATGGTCGAATCGCCGATGCCATAAGTCATGAGAGGTTTCAGTTTTGGCTCCTACTATATTTGCTTGCGATGGAATTGTTAGATTATTCACCCTTTATACTCCACCAACATTTGATGCATTGATTTCAGAATGTCCTTGTATCTTTCGGAAATCACTTTTGTGGCATATTTGACAGCCAGTGTCGTCAAAAGTGACAACCATTCCTTTTTCCACAAGTTTTGACACAGCAAATAAATTTGCTGATATTTGTGGTACATAGAGGACATTTCCAATGATTTTCTCATTTCCATCAATATAAATTTGTATATTTCCAGAACCACTAGTGAGTATTGTCTCATTGTTGGCTACAGTCACCTCCAATCCTTTGCTTTCTTTGTTGAAATCAGTCATCCAATCCTTTTTCATAGTCATATGCATAGTTGCCCCCGAGTCCAAATACCAATCCATATTATTTGTATTTTCTCCTAGAGCAGTGAGCAAAACATTTGACTTGATTAGTTTGTCCTTGTTAGCATGTATCAATTCAGGACAGTCAGGCTTCTTATGACCTATTTTACCACATTTATAACACTTCCATCTAGGTTTGTTTAACTTCCTCGCATGTTGTTTCCCTTTCTCTTCCATCGCTATTTGCTTTGATATTTTCCATCAAAAGCTTAGACTTCACGAATTCACTTGTGAGTTTTTGTTTAGAACTTTCCAGAGCCATAATCATTGGTTTGAATTCCGAAGGTAGTCCACTAAGAAGGATAACTGCGATGAACTCGTCATCAATAGGATAATTTATATCAGCTAACTTTTGGGATAGAGACATAACTTCAGAAACATATTCCTCCATGTTTGTAAATTTCTCCAACTTAACAGCAAATAGAGAACGAAGTAATGTCAACCTTCTAGAAAGTTCTTTATCTTCATAGGCCTTCTCGAGGTTATTCCAGGCTTCTTTAGCACTTGAAGCAGACCTCACAGAAGCATACGCAGATGGTTGAACTATAAGACAAATTTTTGCTTTTGCCTTGGGATCAGGTGTTTCAACTTCGGTTGATACATATTTCCACAGATCCTCATGAATTAGGTACATTTTCATAGCAAATTTCCAGTTATTATAGTTTGACATGCCTTCCAATTTTTCCATAGATGGCAAGGATCCGTGTCCATTAGCCATACTGACTATTCTTACACTGCAACTTGCTCAACAACTCAAATTTGACAGCAGACTTGATCAGAATTAAGGAAAAATTTCTGATAAATTCACTTTCCAGATATTTCACGGATAAACTAAAACACTGTTTCTAGCTCTGGGCCCATAACCTGTTAAAGTTATCACGCATTACTTGCTAAATATACCTTTCTTAGAAGTACGTGACTTTTCTCATCAAAGGATTTATTGACAGTATTGTACATCATCAAAATATAAACAAAACAACCAATCTAATATACAAGATGATAAAAGTTATTGTCATACACAATTCATAAAACAACAGATTATATTTTCAACAATATATATATATATATATATATATATATATATATATATATATATATATATATATATTATATTTGCGTTTATACAGGCCCGTTTCAGTACATACTGCCCACGAACCCAGACCAAATCCTACGAACTCAGACCCGGCTTCGGGTTCGACAAGGTTTTGCTATGTAAAACTGTCTAGGAGGGTTGGGACGCACACGGGACGAAATAATGGCCGGGTTCGGAAAAGCGGTGAAATGAAGTTTTTTATACTGATTTAGTTCCATCACTGAGCGTGTAGGCAGCGCTTCCGCTGGGGAAGCATATGGTATATAATGCCATGCATTTTACCGACGAATACCAACCCGAAATTTGGCAGCAGCGCCGTTTATGTGTTGACGAAGTTTCAGCAGTAAGTTTGATATATTGTAATTTTTGATTATTTGAGGATACCTTTATTTCACGGAAAATTATATTTGAAAGACTAATTTGTTGACAGCTCTGTTCACTATATTCCTGAAGATTTTCCTACAAATAAACATTGAGCAACAAACAATTATTTGAAATGGATATTTTCAGAGTTCAGCTTTCGAAAAGCTTGTATTTAACTTGCTTTGTTCATATACCTGTTCAAAACTTGTTAGTGAATTTTGACCCACTTCTAGTCGTTTGATTAACTTGAAATTTGGCAGTTTTTCATAATTCCGGTGACAATGCATTATTAAATTTTTGTTAGCGGAAAAACAGAATGGCGGCTCTAAAATGTTGGGCAAATTATGTGATGATGGTCTGATTCTAATAAAAATTGGAATGTGGGAGTTTTTGGGATCGGAGATCATGATTATTTTGACAAAGTTCATTGATTCAATATGACGGCTCCAAGATGGTGTACGAGTTTTGTGATTATGGTCCGATTCTTTTGATAATTGGTATGTGGGGTTCCTTGGTATCGGAGGTGACGGAAGAGTTTTGTGATTATGGTCCGATTCTATTCAAAATTGGTGTGAGGGTTTTTGGGGTCAAGAATTAAAAAAAAATTGCGACCGAGTTTTGTTGTTGAGGTCCGATTTGTCAAAATTCATAAATTCAAGATGGCGGACGAGTTTTTTTATCATGTTCTGATTCTATTCAAAATTGGTGTGTGGGGATTTTTGAGGTCGAAGATTATGGATTTTTTTGTCCAAATTCATCAATTTAAGATGGCGGAGGAGTGCTGTGATTTATTGGACGATTTTATCTATAAATGGTATCTAGAAATTGTTAAGGTCTGATAATATAATTTTTCGTTAAAATTCGATAATTGAAGATGACGGATTTAATGACTGAAAAGAATTGAATAAATATTATTGAAAATATTTTTCAATGGCAAGCTTTTATTCTAATGCACTGAAAAGGAAAAATAACAGATTAAAAAGCTCGCCGCGCAATGTTTTCGGATAGATAATAAAAAATTGGTATTCCTGCGCGACAAGCTTTTCAATCTGTTACACACAGATTAACCCACGTCACACATTTGAAAAACTTATTTTTTCCTTTTTGGTGCATTCGAATAATTTTTTTTTAATCACTTGATTTTGGAACAAATTTCATTGGGCTGAAAGTCTTATTATTATTATTATTATTACATGAAGGAAAGACGCGAATCCAACCAGAATATATAGTTGCACTCTGTATTTGCTGTCTATCAGGTTCAAATGTTGCAATTGGAATTTTTCCCATTTCAAATCGACTCTGAATTCCCAGGTGCTCTCCATTTGAGTGATCATGTATTATGACAATTTGTATGCAAAATTATCAAGATGGCGCCTCCAAAATGGTGGTGTGATTTATGGCCCAAAAATGTGTGATTCATGGTCCATTTCTTTTCAAAATTGGCATCTAGGGGTTGTTGAAAACAAAGATGATTTTTTTGTAAAAGCTTAAGAATTCAAGATGACGGATTCTATTAATTACTGCAAAGAATCGAATAAAAATGAATAGAAAAAAAATTATGTTGAACTACCATGCAAATATTTTTTTTCAAAAGTGTCACATATGTTATTCTGTGAATAACAGATTCAAAAGCTTGTACTGCAAGGCTGATTCTTTAGATTTCAATTTGAGAATATTGTGCGGTTAGGTTTTGAATAAAGGAAATTATAATTTTTTTATGCATTTGAATGAAAGCTCGTATATTTTGTTTCATTTTCATGATGATTTGGATGATGGTGGTTATTTTCTCATTTACATTCTTCATGCATATGGAATCAAAGGAGAGTTAAATCATGTTTCATGTTGAATGACGCATGAGACCAAAAATAGCGGTAAATTCAATAATCGAAAAAAAAAAAATCGAAAAAATAATCCGAGGAAAATTTCCCGAATTGTTTCGGAAAAGTTTCCACTAACATCACTCGGAAAATCTAAAATATTTGTAAGGGTACTACACAAGTAATTCACAAATTATTAAAACATGTTTTTATTAAAAACCAAACAATTTGCACTCGTATAAAATTGTTGAAAGTAAAAAAGTCCCTAGAATTAGTAAAGAAAACTATAACCTACATTTCCAAATTCATTTGTTACGGTAGGTATTGAATACTAGGGTTTTAATCCTGATCCAATTTTTCTCCTGAAAATCATTAGGATTATGATTGATGAATTCGAGGCATTCATTTGTTTTTGAGCGATCATCTTCCCTATATGTTTTTTGAATTCCTCTAAACCAATTTTTTCCTGACGGAGCTCCCATTTTACCCGTCCACATACTTTTTTTCTAGTATTTTCAGATTTATTTATTTTTTGCCTGTTTCTTCCCTTGTATCTATTTCTCCTTGACTGTCCTTAATTTCATCTTGACTTCTCCCTTGCAGGAAATGCATTTATAAAAACAGTGACACATGTATTTATTTATCCCTTACAAAGTCCTCAAATACCAATTTTTATGACCCTAATTCGAAAACTAACAGAACCATTATGCAAATTTTCACCTTCTATTCCACCCTTTCAGGGGTTGAATGTCTAAAAACACTGAAATATATATTTCTTCTATTGTACAAAGTTCAAATATAATTTTTTATGACCCCCACTAGAAAATTAACGGAATTCGCATACAAACTTCCAATACCAATTCAACCTTCCTTTTCACACACAAATAACAAATTTCATGATCCTCACTAACTATACAGACCTACTATACAGACTTTAGGGTTGAAACTAACTATACAGACTTTAGCGTTGAATTTTCAAAAATTTCGAAACACATTCATCTTAATTTGTGAAGAAGGGCCCAAATACTAATTTCCATGACTCTAATTCCAAAACCAACTTTACTTTCACTTTCACCCCCCTTCTCACCCACCATTTCACCCCTCTAGGGATGAAATATGAAAAAAAAATGCTGTCAAAATTTCAGCACTGATGTCCAGTGGTTTGATCTAGGCGTTGATCGTATAACAGTTAATCAGTTAGTCAGGACATGTAATTATATATGTACATATTACCCCAAACACGAGGTAGCTGCTGTGAACCGTTGAAGAGATCCCTGGAAGGTCTTTCATCTCCACCATCAGATTAATTCCGGTACCCTATTTTGTTGTAGTGTCATCAGAACAACATAATATGTGCTAAGTTTCAACAGAATCGGTTCACAGGTGTAGACTCAATAAATCATCCCCTATTTTTCTACCCTCAGAAGTGTGATTTCAAATTGATATGGGATCAACTTACAAGCATACCCTTTACTATAAAAAGAATCATCTGAATCGGATATCCCAGTACAAAGTTATGCGTGGTAGAATCGGTTAGGAAGTGAAAATTCAGTGGGTGAACCAACAATCATTTTTAATTTTCCTACCCTAAGAAGTGGATTGTTTTTTTAAATCCACCTGGAACCAACTTCGAATCATACCATGTCCATCAAAATGAAAATCATCAAAATCGGACCACTGTGCAAAAAGTTATGAGTGGTCATACATAAAAAAATATATACGCGTCGACTAGAGTACCTCCTCCTTGTTTTTCGTCGGTTAAAAATGAATCCCATAAACTTAAACAGGAAAAACTAAAACTTATACGTAAAAAAAGGGGTAAAGAAAGAAAGAAAGTGTTTTACCATAATACATATCGATAACAATTTCGTGATCTATTCTAATAGAAAATTATAAATTGAACGCAGAACAGTTTTAAGATGCTTTTGGAATATATTCGTGGGATAGTAAAAATGTCCAAGTGGGTATTACATACGGAATTGAAAGAATTCATCGATCTCATCAAAAGAGAGTTATTGTAGTAATTGCTATCAGAAGTTTTCATGTGGAAAATTAGTCTATCGCTTGTTATGTAGGGACTTCAATTAATTGAAGACTCAGAGATAGGTTAGCGTAAACAAAAAGAATTTTGGAAAATTTCCTCCGGATAAATAATCGTACAAGTTTATTAAATCTGAGGTTCTCATCATAACATTCGAAATGCCGATGGCAAAAATGTAGTTTAGATTTTTGACAATTTTTTTCTGGGCAAAGTCGATACGTAAGATGTATTTGTCATACATAGGGTATAATTCAATTAAATTCCAATATAGGTATTACCATAGAGTTGAAAACTGTTATAACATAGAGATGACTTTCAAATTATTTGGTATTTCTCAGGCTGAATCCGACAGCTTTCAATGCCTACCAAACGATAACCTCAACATGGCTTTCTAACGGATTTTTTTTATCCAGGATGACCCATAGGTCCTTTTCTTGATCTTCGGATTATAGTATCTGTTATTTATATAAAGATTTGTTGTCAAAGGAGTTGTGAACACTTCGATAAGATAATTCGGGAACATATTGAGAACGAGCCTATTGGTTGTGAAGTATTTTGAAAAACTATTTAGATCATTCTGAAGGTCTAAGTAGTCCACGTTGTCTTTGATTCCTTTGTGAATTTTTTAATCATCCACGTATGATAATATTTTAGATGCAATTAAACATTTTTCTATGATACTTAGAAAAATACTGAGTAGTAAGGGACCTAGGTGTGATCCATGTGGTACACCTGAGGTAATTACTGTTTCATGCGATTGAGAGTTATTCAAGGCGATATTTGGTATCTGTTAGAAATATAAAAGTTGAGAAGCCTCAATACATTGCCATATACACCAATATTTCCATGTTTCGTTACCAGAGTTGGATGATGTACTATCGAATGCGATTCACAATTAAACTGACATACAGAGGAACTAAGTTGATAATAACTGATGGAAAACCTTTTTGAAGACAAGCTTTTATTTAGGCCGTGTACTAAAACGTATAAAATGAGTTTGAGTCCTCGCTGACAATGATTTGTTTTTTTTTGAATTATTTAGTTTTAAAAAGCTTGTCAGGAAAATAGGTACCAAATAATTTGATTGGGCAGTGATTGGTTGGTAAGTAAGAACTTCTCAAAGTATATAATTCCTACAAATATTCATAAAAGTAGGTACCAATTAATTTCAATTTCATTGTTTGGTAAGTAACAATCCGTTGAAGTATTAATTTCATTACAATTCACGCGACAAGCTTTTTGAAACTAAATAATTCAACAAAAAGTAATCGTATTATTGTCAGCGATGACTTAAACTTATTTTATACGTTTTATCACACGGCTTAAACGAAATCTTGGCTATAAAGGTTTTTTATTGAATATAAAATTTTTTGATTCTTAGTTAGTTCGCCTTGATCTGTTAATTTCTAATAGAGCATCATTATTACAAGGTCTCTTCCCTGTGAGTTTTGAGCTGAAAGAAATAATGATCTCTGACAACAAAACTCCCACACATCAATTTTGAATAGAATCTGACCATAATCACGAATCTCTTTCACCATTCTGAAGTTGCTATCTTGAATTAATGGATTTCGACAAAAAATTCATAATCTCCGAACCTGAAAACTCCCACATACCAATTTTGATTGAAATATGATCCGAATCAGGAAAACTCGTCCTCTATCTTGGGGCCGCTATCTTGAGTTTATGAGTTATGACAAAAAATTCATAATATCCGACCCCAAAAACCTTGCATACCAATTTTGAATCGAATCGGACCATAATCACAAAACTCGTCCTCCATCTTGAATTTATGAATTTCGACAAAAATTTCATAATATCCGACCCCGAGAACCCCCACATACCAATTTTGAATCGAATCGGACCATAATCACAAAACTCGTCCGCCATATGGGAGCCGTCATCTCATGAATTTTGACAAACATTTTATAATCTCCGACCCCGAATACCCCCACATCCCAATTTTGAATCAAATAGGACCATAATTACAAATCTCGTCCGCTATCTTGAAGTCGCCATTTTGTTTTTTTCTCTAACAAAAATTCCATAATGCATTGCTCCCGGAATTATGAACATCTGCTAGGTCGGTCAAAATTCACCTACGAGATTTGAACCAAACTAACAAACGAACGAACTAACTAACAAATGAAACTGAATAAAAGCTTGTAAAAATCATTAAATATCCTAAAATAAAAAATATTTTTCTGGCGACTGAATTAGACAGAAGTCAAGTGAACAAAATTGAATGAACATTTTTGGCTAGTTAATTTTCCTCGCGTGTTTATGTTGCGAAAATAAAACATTCTCTGCGCAATTTGATCATAATATATTGCGAAAAGAGCGGCAACACTGCCGGGTCTGTGAACGTGGATTAAATATCAGAAATTGTATGTAATGGCTTGAGAACGCGGTAAAATATAATGGACTTGTGAACGTGACATAAACAATTATATTTTTTTTAACTTTTTTTACCCCTCTCAGTTCCAGTTATTTTTGGGGATTGTAAAAAATGTAGAACACCAAAATGTTTGTTGAAATCATGAATATTTCTAGTGGGTCTGTGGTGGTCTGATAATTGTAATGGTCTGACAACGTGGGTTAAATCTGTATATATATATATATATATATATATATGTATAATATATATTGCTATCAAATATATGTTAACTATTAAAAGAATGAAAATTTGATAAAATGATACTTATATATCACATGAATACCTGCTATGGTGGTTTTACAATTGGATGGCGTTAAGCAAAATCGACTCAAGCGCCAAATCGACATTTTCGAGTTAGATTTACCAAGCGACCCCTAATGCTGTTCAAATGTTTCTGTGGAAATATCTAAGCGACATCGATGCTATTATCGAATTCCAAAGCGACATTGGCTAACGGTAGGTTTCTGTAATGAATAAAAGAATGCAAGCGACAAATTCCTTTTAAACATTTGATCGATGTCGCTTGGTTCCTTCGAAACGTTAAAATTGTCACATTGTCGCACGTTGTTGTGTGTTCATTGTTTAAGCAGTGATACTACGTATAAGTGAATGAGTATTGTAGCAAGTGTTTGTAATGCAAAAAGAAATTATGTATGGTAAAACCCATGGAGGAAACAGATACAAATAAGGTTTGTGGTTTCGAGGTTATGTTTGTTGTTACTTCTAATGATTATTTGATATTGTAGAGTTGTACACTACTGTTCAGGATCCATCTTTCGAATCCTGAAATTACCGTCGAAGAAGATGAACATTTTACGGACTTTGAAAATTCAAGTAGCGAATACCTTCCCAGTAGTCTTGAAAATGCGGCAAATAGTGATCAAAGTAGCTCAGATATAGAAATACTAACATGTGAAATATTACCACATGAAGAATTATTAAGGAATGAAGAATTGTTGCAAAAAAGAAGGGACAGAAAGGGTAGAACGAAAACTAAGTTTTCTGAACAAACTTTTAGAAGCAAAAAAACCTAAAAGATTCGAATAAACGGCATTACAAAAAAAATGGAAAAATTGTATAAAACAAATGTTGTGTTGATTTCAATTGTAACTATCGAATGAAATGTCCCGAAAAAGTGCCAGCCTTGATGCGATGAAAACTTTTCAATAAATTTTGGAATTTTGGTTTCTATGAAAGCCAAACTGGATTTATTGCATCTACTGCGAGAGAAAAATTTATTAAAAGAAACAGAAATAAACTCAGAACTGAAAGAATGTATACCAGAATCTATCACATTTCAAATGAAATTGTGTGCAGAATAATGTTTATTCAAACATTTCAAATTACTGCCAAAAGAGTAGATACCGCTCTAAACAGAATCCGAAACGGCAATCTTTCAGATGAAAAAGAAAATATAGAGGGTTTTAACAAACTGAGACAGGTGACTGTTAATGAATTGATTTGCCATATTATGCCAGTGCAGAATTTCAAACTTCCCGATAAGAGAAAATGCACCACCTTTTCTCAGATGAGAAGAGGAATAAAATTGTAAGTTTGGCTACCTTCAAAAATATTTTCAAGGACAACTTCAACCTCAGACGAAAGCCGCCTGTAAAAGACACTTGCTATATTTGCGACAGTTAAAAATTCAAATGAATGATTCTCAAGACATTGATACAAAAACGCAATTGAAATTATCACATGAAAAACATCTCGCATTTGCTGAAGACGCACGAAAAGCCATGAAAACTGATTTTCAAAGAGCTCCTGAATCGCCAACACTAGAAGTCATCAGTTTCGATATAAAAAAGTGTTGAGCTCAGTCAAAGTACCTTCGAACATTGTATATTATGAAAGGCAACTTTTTTTATACAACGAAGGAATCCATTCTGCGTCAACTAACACTCCCTATTGCTTCACTTGGAAGGAAGGAGTTGCAGGGTGAGCATCTGAAGAAGTTGGTTCCTGTGTCGAAAAGTATGTAGACTCATACCTGAACCCTGACATACAAGAATTAATACTGTGGTCTGACTCTTGTGGTGGTCAGAACTGAAACATAATTTCGAAAAATAGTTCTATCATGCTAAAAGAAAAATCGTTTTGTTTTAACTGAAATGAAAAAAGAAGCGTTTTTAAGTGATTCTGAAATAGAAGACAATGTACAGAACAGAAGGGTTGACTTCACAGGAGGAAAGATTAGCTGGCTTAAAGCAAGGGTGATAGAAATAGAAAAATATAAGCCATTTAGCATCTTTTTCAAAACTGATCATGAAGACGGAGATAATTGGCAGGAAGTAGATATTAAAAATGTAAAAAAGGGCCGCTCATCTGGTAAGTGGTTTACAGATTTGAAATTTATATACCCTGAAGAGAAGGAAATATCCAACGCGAAATTGGCGGATATAAAAAATATTTGTTGAAGTTCGTTCAAGAAGATGCAAGATAATTTTATCAAAATTTAGTTCCTGATAATTTTGAAGATGACATTGAAAGATTTGGAGAGAAAGTAGAATTTGATATTGAGTAATGTCTGTATTAAACATATTTTTATTTGACAAAGTAGTTTTGTTTTTTTTTGATACATATGCCTATCTTATCAATCATTAAGAAACACACATGTCAATTTTTAAGGCCTTATTTTCAATAAATTCACTTCTCGATAAACTCCCTATGTCAATATTTACATAAAGCGAAAAGGATCCAAACGACAAAAACAAGTTATATCTGCCTCATTATTGAGTTATTTGCTTTTGTTATCAACTAAAAAACTTAACAATATTTTAATACAACTAAGGAACTATCAATTTAAAAGAACGCTTATATGTGAATTTTTTTTGTATCTTATTAAACTTAATGATCGCTATCTCAGAACTGCAAATTGGGCACTTGGGTCGATTTTGCTTAACGCTATCCAATTTTTCTGTGCACTTTGCACCTCTGGAACCTTTTACCATCTCATGTCTGACAAAGATCATCAAAGAGTTTAGCGGTAGAGCTTTTCTATTGACATAAATGGGTTTCCGACTATCCATTTAGATTGCACAACCTATAAGAAGGAAAGACATCAAAATCTACACCAAAATCTTAGAAATTCAAGGCAACATGACAAGGACATGTCAAATAATTTATCATGAAAATATAATAAAATATCAAATCTGAGAACAGAAAATAGTTGAATAAGAATTAATTACCATTTTGTATAAATAGTATCAAGTATAGAAATATAAGCTCTATATAAAATAAGTTTAAAAGTGTAGAATAAAAAAAAGTTGCTTTCAAAAATGTGTGGAAACTTAAATTCCGTGCCAAAAAAACAAAAATAGATGGTTGCTACGGGAGGAATAAAACAGTCGAAGAAAAATAATTTTGGGAAAAACGTTGAAGGAATTTTTATCAGATAAATCAATTCAAATGAGCAGAAAACACAGCTGTGAGAGCAATTCCAATCAATAATCGAAACCAAAACTACAACTATTTGAGCAAGAAACCACCTACCTGATATCCAGATCACATTTCACACATGACATAACCAACAATAAAGGGGCCCAACGTCGGACAGATTCACTTTCCAAAGCACTGGACACACCCAGGAGTCTTCGTGAGTGCACAATCGCAACGAACAACGGGCACTTTTTGAAAACACAAATAAACCAAGTGATATCATTGGTAGTAGACACTATTTGGGGTCTTTGATAATATTTATCCAGAGTGGTGACCTTTATTTCGTACTAATGAGCACTGTGCCGATATAACTCGTAAATATTCATTTGCTACGTTCTATTACGCATGAGCAAGTCATGTGATGATTTTTTCAAGTTCATGGATTTAGTTATATTCAATATAAGCTAGATATCGCAGGAGTAGGATTTTGAAACTCTTGGAAATTCATTTCAATAAAAGGAACAACAAATTTAAGTATTTTCTGTTTCGTTATTTATCTTTTGGTCATATCACGAACTATGTTTCCATGAAACAGTAAATTGATTTCAAGCAAAACAACTAGATGGCGCAACTGCAATCCTCCTAAGACGAGCTGTTCTCCATAGGCGTACCGACTGAGCTAGTGAAAGATAATAAAAGAAAGGTAAAATGGTGTTTGAAAAAGAGTAAGAACAACATAGCCGGACTTTCTATTCTGATGATAAGTGTTTTTTTAATGAATCAAATGAAATTGATAATAAATCAAATCAAATATTGTTATGGCTAGTGGTTAATAAAATAATAATAATAATCAATATATATAAAAACAAAATGAAATAAACACCCACATCATCATCATAATAATATATATGTATATATATATACATATATATATATATATATATATATATATATATTTCTGTGACAGGAAAACAGTTTGACATTTCATCTCTGTTGACAGGTAAAAAAATATTACTTTTTATGAAATTATTTTTTTCCCTGGAAAAAAGTCAGTACTTTTTTTCCGGATATACATACACATAAGTAAAGAAAGATATTTGATTTTAGAATATTTTATTATACAAAAGTTACATTTCCTTTATATCAAAAGTACAATCATTAAATGTACGGCATGAATGGCATATTCCTTGACCTATTCGCTTCAATGAGGAGACCATCTAAAGATTAACCTGTTCGCCATCCCAGAGCTGCCATCTTCAATTTATGAATTCTGACAAAAAATATTTTTTCAAATGGATAAACTCTGACCCCAAAAACCCCGACATACCAATTTTGAATAGAAACGGTCCATTATCACAATACTTGTTCACCATTTTGGAACCACCATTTTGAACTCATGATTTTTGACAATAAATTCATAATATCTGACTCCAAAAACCTCCACATACCTATTTTGAATATAATCGGACCATAATCACAGAGATCGTCCGCCATCTTGGAGCCGCTATTTTGATTTTATAAATTGTGACGTGAAATTCATAATCTTTGACACCAAATAACCCGACATACCAATTTTGAATCAAATCGGACCATAATTACAAAATTCGTTTGTCATTTTGAATTCGTGAATTTTGAATGGAAATTCAT
Organism: Gonioctena quinquepunctata; assembly: GCA_018342105.1. Classification (NCBI taxonomy): domain Eukaryota; kingdom Metazoa; phylum Arthropoda; class Insecta; order Coleoptera; family Chrysomelidae; genus Gonioctena; species Gonioctena quinquepunctata. The sequence goes on from JAFIRS010002518.1 coordinate 45,342, forward strand.
AATTTCCGACCCGAAAACCTCCGCATACCAATTTTGAATCGAATCGGACCATAATCACAAAACTCTTCTTCCAACTTGAATTTATTGATTTCGACAAACATTTCATAATCTCCGAGCCCGAAAACCATCACATACCTATTTTGAATAGAATCGGACCATGATTACAGAGATCGTCCGCCATCTTGATTTTATGGATTTTGACAACAAAATCATAATCTTCAACCACGAAAATCCCCACATACCCATTTTGAATAGAATCGGACCATAATTACGAAACTCGTCCGCCATCTTGGAGCCTCCATCTTAAATTTGTGAATTTTGAACGAAAATTCATAATCTTCGAACCCAGAAACCCCCACATACCAATTTTAAGTAGAATTAGACCATAAACACAAATCTCGTCCGACATTTTATTTTTTCTCTGAAAATTTTTATAATGCATAATCACGAAAACTATGAACACCCGCCAAATTTTACGTTGATCAAGCAACTAGAAAAGGGTAAAATTTAATTTGCAAGATTTGATTACAGACAGACAACGGGATAGGTGAATCAAAATAAAAGCTTGTGAAAAATACATGCATTTGCATCAGCAATCATCTGATTTCTACTCCTTTTTATTTGATTTTGAAATTTTTATATTTGAAAAGATACTGCTATCATTATTTATCCTACGTACGGTAAACTTCTCAATTAGTTTCGAACCCGAACAGCAGCCATTGCTTCTTTATATTTACATGATTTTACAATGAAATGTAGGATTTTTGTAATTTTTTATCAGTTTCATCTGCATATTTATCGAATATCAACAATTTTCATGTATCCTGTGTCTTTTTTACTTTCTCAATTAGCTTCCAAACGCTTCAAGAAGTGAAAAAAAATATTAAAAAATGAAACTAAGTAATATAACGAAGAATTTTGCACTTCTGTCAGTGGAACTATATTCAAGTTTTAACTATATTCCATTTCAAATTTAATACATAATTTTCATATTGATATTATTCTCTCATTATATGAGTCGTTTTCTTCACTTTCTGACCTTCAGGTTGAGAAGAACTCGGCTTGTTCATATTTTCTACTAAATCTACTTCTACTATTATTTCTTCCATTTCGTGTGGCTGAGTAACGCTATCTTTTAGTTCACTTTCTTCTTCCTTCTGGGCGTTCAATGATTGCGCGATCTTCGACCAATCACCTCATACCTGGTTTCGGTTGAATACCAAAACCAGATATAACGGATCGGAGAAGGGGTGATTCACAAAACTTGCAGATGTTCACTATAATTTATGGGTAGACTCAGCCGCTTCACATATTTCATTCCTTGCGGTCAAAATAAGTCCTAACCTGTATAGGTAAACTCAGCCTGGTGGTCCGTGCATATAATTTGAGGCGATTAGCACACGTATCTGAAGCGGCCGAGAGTACCCCAATACCTCAACTAATTTTTTTTAAATAAAATCACAAATGCATATGACATCATGAAAAATAACTGAATATAAACTCTAAAGAGTACACCAATTCTCAAAACAAAACTATATTTCAATATCACATAGTAGAACTATGATAATGTTAATGTAAACAAATTCTAACGTTTACAGTTTCCCATTATTAAAATAATAAATTTTGTTTTGAAGTTAATCTTGCATTTTCCGAAGTTCGAATTAGGTACAAATGGCTTGTGAATACTTTGCAAATTTACATATATTTCATTTTGGAAACTAATTATAAAATCAACGAAAACAAAAACAGATGGATGTGGAGAATTTAATGTTTTGCTGATATGCGAATGGAACGATCCGCATACGTTAGTGGTGCGGTGCTTACAGTTTTTGATGCCCATAAATGGGTTGGAAAAATGGTATCCTCGGGTATATAAGTGTTAATCAAATAATCAGCAGACCAAGTAACTTTTTTCTTTTCTGGTTTGATAGCATATAATATAAAAACATACACATAACCAATATCTTGTGGTTCTAAAAACAACAGTCCAAAACAATAACCAATCCATTTTCCAACCTCGCTTCCTTCTTTATAATCTGCCGAAAGTCCAAGTTTTCGAATAGTTGTACGCCACCAAGCTTGAGTTACATGAAATATGCATCTAATCGTTTCCATTTGCGTCCAACCAATTTTAGCTGCATTACGAATAGCCATAATTTTGGTGGGATAAATTGACAGAGAATATTCACCACACTTTTCAGTCACAGATTCGGAACACTTCTTGAATGTTTCTGTTGCTTTGTCTGGTAGCACACAAAACACTAATGGTACATAATGACCAATGAGGCAATGTATGGTGAACAACTGCAGAAAAAAAATTGTGCAGTAGTCGACAATACCATCCACATAAATTTTCTGGCTTGAGCAAATTTGCATCTAATTTGTAAAACAGCTAAATACTAATATGTTGGAATCTTCGCTGTTGACTAAAAGAAATGATCTGTTACGGCTGGTCGAAAATTGCGTTTCTGGTTGACATAAGCGAACTGTAAACTTCTATTTTTGTTGGGGAAATGTGTTTGAAGAAAAAAGGGATAGTTAGACGCAACCCTTTCACAATGTAAAACAACCAATGAAAGTGTTCAATACCAATCATTTCAAAAAACGGATTGCTGAAATTTCCAATGCGCCACATAGAGTCGAAATAGCAGGTAGGTAGACGTAGGTATTTACCGGCTGAGTTTACCTATGAAGATAAAGGCAGAACATTTCTAGCAGGATGAGTGTATCTGTGGGATTGGTACATGTTCCGTTAAGCGGCTGAGTTTACTATGGCACAATTTATGAAATACTGAACACAAGATGAATTTCTATGAGTTCATAATAATATCATAACTTATTCACCATAGAAAAATTCTGAATAAATATGGGAGAATAAATGAGAAAATATAATAAAACGGACTAGAAATCAAATGATTGTTAATAAAAATGCATGTATTTTTTAAAATATCAGAGTTATTGGTTTGGTCCAGAATTTTTCTGGTAGAGATTGTATTGCTTGATAAAATCGTTCGAAAAGTCTATTGCCATATCTTCAATAGTTTAAGATATAAGTCATGAAAATTATGACAGATACAAACTTGTTCTGGGGTTCCTTCGAAAAAAGAATGTTATTCATAAAATCGTTGGAAATGTCCATTACCGTATCCCTGATAGATTGGAAGATATAGTTGTTAATTGATAACTGGACACATCAAATGGCCGCTTTGATTTTTAAATTGTACCGAAATTAAAAATGCTTTGAAAAAAAGGAATACTTTTTTTGTTATTTTTTTCCGCATCGAAAAAAATATAAACTTATTCGAGAATTTTTTATTCAATGAACAAACTGAATTTGAATGAAAATATTTTTTGTATCTTGTAGATAATCATGAATTTTTAAACAAAATTCTTCTCAATATTCTGTTTCAATAAAAAACACATTTTTTCTTCTAACAAAATTCAAGTTCTTTTATCATATTTTATAACAAACGAAATAACAATTTTTTTCAATTTTATCATTTCATTTGTTTGAAAAATGTGTTTGAAAATATAGCATTGAAAATTCTAATATATTTTTTTCCAATATCTTTGTAATATCTCAAAACAGTGATATCAATAAACTTGATCGAAAAACACAATTTCGATCCCTTTTTTTATTTTTTATTTTGTTGTTGCTTGAATAATTCATAATAAATAATAGATTGAAACAATTAATGATCTCATAAAGTATAGTTGTCAAAAGGTCTCCATTTAAATTTGGAAAGAAAATTCCTTTCCTAAGGGTAGGAAAATAGGGATTGATTGTTTACCAACTAAATTTTGACCTGTTAACCGATTCTATCACGTATCACTTTGAACTAGGGTTATCCAATTCAGATTTTTTTTTTCATAGGGTATACCTCGAAGGTGATCCTATTTAAATTTAAAACAAATCCACCCAAGAATAGAAATATAGGTGATTATTTATTTTTCATCTGTGAACAGATATTGTTGAAACTTGGCACACATATGTAGTTCTGATGACACTACACCATAATGGAGACCTGGAGTTAATCAAATGATGGAGACTGATGACAGTCGAGAGAACTCCCCAACGGTTTACAGCAGCTACCTTGTGTTTGGGCTCATTATTTGCTTCCAACTTTTTTTTCCTCATTATTAGACTCTTCTAAATATCATTTTCGAATTCGAGCATCTTTTTTTGCGCCCCTATCCCACCATGCTGGTATAAAAAGACTGTTGTTTTTCAAGTATTTATATTACCATTGATAGTTAAAGTGGGTAGTTATATATAACGATTAGTTAAAGTAAGGTAGGTAAGTAAGTATTTTGAAAGTAATTAAAAGTTGAGTAGGAAGTAATTAGTTGATTTTAACCACCAAAAATTAATGAATAGAAGAAATAAGAAATGAAACCGAAAAAAAAAAAAATTGAAAAGCGGAAAATTAAATTAAATGAATCCTTTTAAGCTTTACGTAATTAATTTGCTCGTTTGTTGGTCTGGCGCCGACTCAAAATGAGTTACTCACATCAGTTTAGGAACTTTGTTATTGAAACTAAAAAAGTTCATTTTCTTTTTCGTTTTCCAGTTTTTTTTTTCGTTGATTTAATTTGAAATGTTTTTTATTTTTATCGTAAAATCATTATTATGTGTTAACGTTACACTCTTAAATGTTTTGTGGGAATTTATACAACTGAATATTTGTGTTACGAAATATGTAATATATGTCACTACGGACCAACCGTAAGCCATGGTCGGCATATGGTCGGCATATAAGATCAATGCGGCAAATCCTATTATGCTTCGTTGCACTAGTTAGATTATATAAAAATGTCGATCTTTTCGTTTATGTATAACAATAATTGAACGGTCAATAACATCCTTTATTTCTGAGAATATAAATATAACATCATTTCACATTGTCCTAGTTTTTCAGCCAAATCGCATTTTTCAAATAAATTGGAAATCTGGTGAAATTATTACTTTTGTATATACCTGTAATATTAATCGTACAATTTTTGAGAGTGATTTTTACCAAAACTGAACGGTAAATAATTCTGAAGTTAGAGTTAGATACTTATATTTTGAGTAATTCATCAAGAATTCAGCCAGTTCCATCGACAACGCATTTCACACGACAACTACGTTAACTGCCTCATCTCTGGACAGTCCGTCGTACGAATTATGCACATCATGGGCGTGAATATTTTTGAACGCTCAGCTATGTGTGCCAAACTAGACTCGCAACAACTGTATCTTTGTGGAAATAGATATCATTATGAATATTTAAAATTTTGTTGCGATTTTTTTAGCTACTGTTCAATAAAATTGTTATGCTTAGAAAGTAAAAATCTCATTGGAATTTAAAACGCATATGCGCATAAAATTTCAATTTGACAGTGTGATGATGGTGATATTTCCTTAGTTGTGTCAATAATGAGTTCCACAACTATTATAATAGGATATATTTTTCATATAGCAAGGACTGTGCTAGTGAAAAGTAACGATGAAAATCTACAAGTGATGGAAATCTGAATGATAGGTATTTGGTAAGCATTCAGTCTTTCTCAAGTGAAAGAAAAAGCACAAAGTTAGACTGTGTTATGTGCGTTCGAGAAGTGTAGAATATATTTTTTCCATTGTTATGAATGGTGGGACTAGCAAATGCTTTTCCATTCGTTTCCTTATAATAAATAGGAAATTGATGACTATCATTTAATACTGGATACTATTCATGAAAAAACTTTTTAGATTTCATTGTATTCATTGTATTATGACATTAATATTCGATCAGAAAAGTTCATGCAGTTACTTCTTTCAACATTGGGAAATCAGCCGTGGAGAGCCGATATAATCGATTATTGATATTGAATACAATGGGGATGTAAGTATCAGATAGATTGTTTAAAATATTGTTCTATCTGTCTATGCGGAAATAGCTGGACACAAATATCGGGAGTTATACATATGTCTATGAGGATTATTTTCTCAGAATTTCCATTTGGGATGGTGATAGGTGTACATACATATTTATATACCTACGGGTTAGTACTTGAACAAATTTAAAAATAAAATTTTGAGTACAATTCCATAATTTGAAAGCAACCGTGAGATAGAATTGGTGTTCTTTAATACAAAACCATGGTCAAAATTTTTCGACGTATATCATACATAAGATGTCTAGAAACCCTGGTGTATGCACTCATATCTGAAAATGTGTGGGATCAAACGTGCGACAATATGGCCTGCTTGATTTCTTAGATGACGACCTGATTCGAATGATTGTTGAGTAGATGTCAACACCAAAGAGCAACTCTCCTAAGAAATTTATTCGGACAATGTTCAGTCCGCTCCGAAATCGTCAAAGATGTGAAAGAAGCAGATTTCGCAATTCGGCCATTGTCTTCAATCATTTGGGCAGACAGCGACAAACAGTTCAGTTTTCTTTACTTTATTACTACATCCACTATTCGAATCGAAGCTTCGGCTTTTCGCTCCTCGGTGTCGCCGCCGTTACAACGAATCAGTATTTTTCCAAGATTTTAGGTTATATTTATCTTTGAACCCGACGAAAATGGCATAAAAAGACACTGTCGGCCTAGAATTTGATTCTTGTTTGCTTTTGGCGTTTGGCTTGTTCAATTGTGGCGTTAGAAAATCGAGAATTCCGTTTTCATTTCGAATTATACATTTATTCAAAATGAAGTGCATGGTTCCATCTTGTGAAACTGAAATGACATTTTATGTAAGTAAAATGTAGTATATAATACCATTGTCTCTTTAGACAATGATAGAACAATACAATTTAAATGATATTTGATTTCTGAAACACTTCATTTTTATTTTTTCAGGCTCACTCTTACGAGGTACGATGAGAGGAAGGAATCATATATCAGTTGAGTGACAAAAATTGTGTCTGCAGTGTGCACTGATTTAGGCAGGATGATATATATTGTGGTAAAGAATAAAATCAGATAGAGAACTGAAGCTATCCTCAGACTAAGTTTACGAAAACCCTATTTACCGTAGATCCAAACAATTCAGAGAAGTTTCAGGTTAGTTGAAAAATGAGAAGTTTGATAAAGCGAGTAGAGAACATATATATAAACATTTTGAGTAGGTTATTTATTCATTTTTCAAAAAAATTATTCATCTTATGAAAATAAATTACTTATAGTTGGCTAGCACACCTAGTTCTTTGTATTGATTACATTTTTCAAAACCCATGTATTCATTTCAGGAGTTCGGAGATTTTGTTATCCACATCAGCAAACAGCAGGAATAAAAACATTCGGTCAGTTGAAAATCAGAATGAAAGGGATATCAGTTTGGTTCAATTTCACTCAGCAGAAGGAAACCTGCATGCTTTCAGAAATCTACGAACACAAGGAAAATATTGTCACTAGGTACTTTTGTAACATGACCAATGGATGGATTTCTTCTTCAGAAGAGGTAAGATATTGATTGAATTATTATGTTGGAATTTCATTAAAAAAACAGTGGTTAAAAAAATATTCTTGAACAAAAATGTTTATTTTCAATTGTATAATAAAATTAGTACATCTCTTAACCTTCCGGAATGTAACTTGTTTTTCAAAAATATTCTCATTTAATGTTACACTGTGAAATTCAAAATATTTAACACTATATTTGATGTTCTTTATTTTGTGACTAGAGATATCAAATAGTTATTTATGCAACAAGTGCAAAAAGTAAGTGTTTATTGCACTCGACATGAAGTTGGCCAACAAGGCCTGCAGGCGGAGTTTGTCATGATCACAAAAAGCTGTAGTAGAATGACAGATGAGTGCAATAAACATTTTATTGCACTAATGCAATAAAGAACCAGTTTTTTCACTAAATATAGTTCAATAAAGTTTTGGTTTTTGCATAAACATAGAAAAATATATAACTGCCAAACTTCAAAATAATGAATGAGAACACCTCTTCCACAATCCTTCGGGGATTCTGAAACTTGAAAGCTAATATTAGAAGGTCAAAGAATAATTCAGTGAGAAAATAAAATAATAATTTCCGTGAAAAAAATGTAGAAAAAATCTAATTCCAGTTTCATATATTTTATTTGGGATGACCATGTTTTCATTGGATTCATATTTCTAGCTGATATACACCTTTATCATGACAGGGGGGACTCAGCATAATATAATTTACCCCATACAAATAATATTCAAACTCATAATATTTAAAATTGATATGAAATAAAAATTTATTCAAATAAGTGATTCATGAATAATTTTTCATTTAATATTAATTTATATTTGTTGAAGGTATGAATGAAGAACAACTTTTCAATCATTCCCATCGAAATTTTACTAGGTACATTTGTGTTTTAATTTCACTTGACACAGTGTGGAAATTAATTATTCTTGAAATTTTCAGGAGGCAAATTCCGCATATGAAATAAAATTCAGCATATCTGGGAAAATTCAGTATTTTTGTGTCCTTTGCTGTTGGTGGATGAAGAAAAGCCAATACGTCCTTGACAACACAGGATCATTTGAGGTATATATTGTCATACATACCCATTGAGTATGTAATAAAAATTATATATTTATTGAATTCTTGATGGAAAACCACTCTTAGATTGAAATGTATGATTTTTTTCTTAAAATAAGATTTTCTAAAGTTTTCACTCTGAATGAGTTTTTGGTGTTCTTCTCTGACAGGTGAAACCTTAAATTTCAATTGAAATTAAATTTGGGGTATTTTTTTAGGAATCATTAATTTTTTTTGTACTTTGGAGTTTTTCTTAAAAAAATATATCAGAATCAAATATATATATATATATATATATATATATATATATATATATATATATATATATATATTATAATTTCGTGATCGCATGTTTATTTTCTTTGTTTTCTCGAAATAAGGGCCTTAGTCAGTATATGTATTTTTTATTTGATCTCCAGGTAAATTCCTAAAAATAATGTAAAAATCTAAAGTTAAAAACATAATACGTTACATAACATCAAACAATATGATTAAAATTCAAAGAGACGTTCAAAACTTACAATATAATTTAACAGTTATTCTTTCCATGTTTCGTGTTCATGTTGAAAAGGGAAACATTCTCAATTCAACATTGAATAGAAAGATTCTTCTGTAAAGTGAAAAATCCACGATAAAATTAAGTTATTTTTTGTGAATGTCTAACATGAAACAACTACTTCCCCGGCTAAAGCCACGCTGGACATTGAACTCCATCTGATAGATATTCTGAAAGGACCCTAACTCAATGAGTTCTTAATTGAGACTGGAATAGAAAATCAAATAACTATCTGAATAAAAATGCAAATTTTCAGTTTCAGATTTTTTCTTTTGAGTTAGGGTCCTTTCAGAATATATATCAGATGTAGTTCAATGTCACGCTTTAGCAGGAAAGTAGTTGTTTTCTGTTAAACATTAAAAAAAAACATTTTTATCGTGGATTTTTCAATTAATAGAAAAATCTTTCTATTCAATTGAGAATGTTTCCCTTTTCAACATGAATACCCCACAAGAGGTTATCTTGAACGATGGAAGATAGTGACTAAAGTTTATCTTTCAGTCACAGATGATTCCACATCTGATTTCATGAGGATGTTCATGTTCATAATATCAAACGAATCAATTCGTGTTCATATTTCACAATTGGAATGAACATTGTTGAATATCTGAGATTGCTAGTATCGAGTTTGTTTTTATCTGCTTTCGTTTTTTCCAATTTTTTTTTAAATACATTGGAGTGTTTGCATATTCAGTTGTAGTATGTGGGCTCTATTGTTATAATTTATGCAAGACTTTTTCGTGTCAAAATGTAAAGATCAGTTTATTTTCATTACTATTTTTTTCTTTTGTCAACATTTCAACCTTGTCAAAATCGAATTTACGTTGATTTTCCTTTTCATGTTTAGACAATGCTGTGATGTCTGATTTTATGTAACGTATTCTGTTTTACATTATTTTTAAGAATTTACCTGAAGATGACATAAACAATGTCGAAACGTCGTATCAAATAGAAAATACATAGATTGACTAAGGCTTTCATTCCGAGAAAAAAATAATATATATATATATATATTATATATATATATATATATATATATATATATATATATATATATATATATATATTTAGATAGTTTCATCATCATAACTGGTTCGTTTAAAACATGATTCAAACTGTCTTGGGGTTGCAGTCAGATGTATCTTTCATTAGGTCTCAATGATAGAAAGAAAAGTCTTTGTCATATATATATATATATATATATATATAGTTTGCACTCAGGAGGTGAATTGATTAGAAATACTCTTTGGAATACGTCGAGCTATTGGCAACGTTTATTGCCTTCCTCAGGACGACTACAAATGCATGGTTTGAGAATAAAGAATTATATTATAAATGTTAACTTACTAAGGTGAGATTCAAATTCGATTTAATATATGTATATATATATATTATATATATATATATATATATATATATATATATATATATATATATATATATATATATATATATATAGTCCCACTACACCATAATGGTTTTTTAAATGTTCCGATAAAACCAGAAACGGAAAGAGGAAAATATCAGGGATCATTATATTCAAAGATTTTCAAAGCATAAAATTGCTTTCTTTACCAACGCTGAAATTCAGCCTTTGACTCTATATGATTTTATCTAGACCTCAATATTTCTTCGATTGTTGTGTCACATAGTTGGAGTTAGTAGTATTTTCTGTTAATTCTCTTCATTTCCATAGCTATTGGATAAGAGAGGAATTATCATGAATTTAAGAAAAACTTCTGAACAGTTTGTATAAAAGACCAATTTTGGAAGAGTTTTCATAACTTTTTTATGTATTTGGGAAGTAGGATTATTCTTGCAAACTTATTTTATTTTTCTTTGCAGATACAGTTTATTCAGAAGAGGAAAGAAGACAAAATGGCTAAAGATTTGAAATTGCAATGGGAATTCAATTTAACAGAAAATGGTCCAAAACAAATGGAAAACTTATGATATTATGTTATACAAAGATAAAGATATTATGTTATATAAAGATATACCAATGGATGATTGATGAACCCGGCTAAACATTTTTGAGGGTGGGTTATGATTTTCTTCGATACACAAATATAAACTACCCCTTCGACGGCCTGCAAATCAATTATCTCTTGGTATATCATTATATAGCCTTTCAGTAACACGTATACCAAAATTAACTTAGCTAAACACTTTTGAGGTGGCGTTTGTTTTTTTTGAAATATCGACAAAGTATACCCCTTCGAGGACCTGCAAATCAATCATCTCTCGGTATATCATTATATAGCCTTCCAGTAACACATATACCAAAACTTAACTTAGCTAAACACTTTTGGAGGTGGCATTTGTTTTTTTTTGAAATATCGACAAGTATAAACTATCTTTTTGCCGGCCTGCAAATCAATCATCTCTTGGTAAATCATTAATATAGCATTGAATGAATGTGGTTTTTTGTGGAGGAACAACGTTTCTTGACATGTTTTTTGGGTAACCTTCCACAGTCTGAAAATGAAAATATAATCAGGAAAATCTATACAAGTGTAGAAGGGCAAACTAATTAGTTCACCCCGATAAGTTACTGCGTTCACCAAATTATATTTGCTATAGAAAAAATTATTCGATTTGTCAGTAACTTTTCGTTCCCTTAATATGCCTATAAAAATAGTAAAAATTCAAAAGATACTTCTCTATATAGTTTTTGATTGAGGTTTCGGGGACTATATCTGCCCCCGTTCTCAAAATCTTCTAAATCTCCTTTAATTGTTTGAATAATTTGGATTTTTTCTTGCAGAGTCTTTTTCACTTTTTCAACTGATTTTCCTGATTATATTTTCATTTTCAGACTGTGGAAGGTTACTAAAACATGTCAATAACATTATATATAGCCTTTGTAGTACATATTCCAAATATCCACTTGACTAAACATATTTGAGGGTGCATTGGAACAAATATCAAATATATCTTGGTATATCATTCTCAAGTTTTTCTTTGTGTTGTGTTCGACCATTTTCTGTTAAATTGAATTCCCATTGCAATTCCAAGTCTTCAGCCATTCGATTTGGTTGAAAATTCGAAGGAATTTTGAATCACCCTGACGTCACTGATCATTTGGCCGCCAGATAAAAACGGCTGCCAGAAAATGGCCGCTAACTTCACACTGGTCTGCTAAATAGGGCTTTTTGAATTAATGCAAAGTTGAATATAATCTAAATTTGTAATGACTCTGTTATTGAATTACAATGAAACGAGAAGCACAATTCCTCAATTACTTATAAACTTTGAGATATCACTGAAAAATGATATGAAGTTCCTTTTTTTTAAAATAATAATTTTCATTTCAAATATATATTATTCATAGGGATAAGGGATTAATCATGTTTTGGATACAATCCGCCAAAGGAAACTGTCATTTTGTCCAATTAAATATTCAATGTCAAATTTTAGCAAAAAGTTGTAATTAATATTGAAATACATTTTTACAGGTTTTCTGAAAAACCCCAAAAAATATCTATAATATATAATAATGAAATATGATATTAAAATGCATTGGAAATGAAATGGAAGCCCCTCCTGTTGAATTGCAAGAGGTTCGGGCTCTCTACAGATTTTCCCAACATTTTTAATTTGATCTCGAGTAAAAGAAATTCAAAATAAATTTAAATAACCATCATTTATATTGAATTCTGATACAAATCACATTGACATATTTATTTCAGTTGTATTATATATGTAATAGATTAAGATTATTTATGTTTCTTGGGTTCAATAAAAATTTATTATTATTTTACATCTCATTATATTGATTTCTCCCAAAAATATATGTCCAAAGGTTGGGTTTTTTTTTCAGATGTAGCTCATTTTCGAAAAAAGCTTTGAACATCTCTGTCTCGCTCTAGCATAGCCTGCAAAGCTTCTGAGCAAAATCATTCATTCTGACTGAATAACAACACATCAACATTTTGGAAAGGGCTTTGTGGAATTCTTCACATGACAGGAAGTATTGCCGGGAGTGTTCAAGAATTTGGTTTGGTTTTCTCATGCTAGCCTTTTCTGAAACTGGTTCTGGAATCCAATGGTTGTCTAGGAGTGGCTCCGAACTGGAAATATTAATAATAAAACACTATTTAAATAGGTTTAATAAAATATAACTGTGTGTGTTGTTTGGGAATAAGGAGAAAAAATGGTTTCAAAAAATCATCAATAAATATTCTTGGTGAAAAATATGTTGTCTATACCTATATTTAATATGATGTGCCATTATCATTCTTAGTTTGGAAATTAAATTGAATGCCCCAAAATCAATTGACTACAGAGGCGGTGCCATGAAATTAATTTTTTGAGATGAAAGAAGAAACCAAACATTCTACAAACTCTTGTGTTCAGAGAAAACCAATTGTTTATTTATTTTTTTCATTAAGGACTATATATTTCATATATTTTTTCACTTTTATCCTTGTATCATGTTGCTCGCTAGATTTTCCAACTTACGAACGGTCACTCAAATTCAACTCTCTCAAACTACTATGGAATATCATTTAAAATTTCTGAGAAAGTGCTATGAATGCTAATTTATTATTTTCCACTTGTAAATCATGGTGACACGCAGTCGTGGATAGTCATAAAGTAAATTTTCCTCTCTACAATCAATGAATCTTGTTTATTTAGTATCTCTTTTGAAAGGGTATTGTGAGATTTTGTTGATTAATTGAGGAATTTATAAGCATTATTACATCTATTCAGCAATTGCAAATGATAATATTTTTTGGTTTAATACATTGAACTGTGAGAATTTTTCTTTTGAACTTCAATGAGTGCATACCCAACAACGAATAACTCAACTGTTCATTTTGAACAGACTTTAATAGAATATAATCAATATGGGTTGCTTTTTTGAGGCTAATATTTCGATCATTTTTCACACGTAATTTTCGTACTTTTGCCTGCAGAATACAATTCTGAAATCCAAACATGCCCTTCTCAATTACATTCAGAGACAGTTCTCTCTCCTTCATTCAAGACAATAAATGAAATAATTTTTGATTTCATACATTCATTTTAATGGATCAATCGGGTTTAAGTTATGTTTGTATTCATAACCTCCATAAGTTGGAAGACACATCGTATTGGTGTCCAGAATCCTATGACTTTGAACGTTAAATTTGAGTAAAAAATAATACCTTTATTGACATAGGAAAGGTCGTCATATCTCCTGAGGTAATTGGGAGCACAAAGTTTGTGCTCAGTGAGAGATTGTGCAAGTAGGTAACCCAAAATTGAGAAAATCGTTGGAGACTATAAATTTATCCAAAAATCAAACTATATATAGGATATCACAACCGAGACTTTTAGGACCAGGCTTCGATTTGAACTCCAGAACACTACTTCGAAAATGGAATATATGCGTCAACACATTCTAAGCTCTGTCGTTAATTCATTTGAAGTGCAAACAAAATCCTGAGACTTAGTTATGGAAAATTATCGGAGAAAAAGTCCCACTTATTGATTTTATGAACTTTTAAAATGTGTTATATTAGCAATTTCACTCACCTGCATTGGTGCGGCAAAAAATCGACAGCCTGTGACTGACCACACAACATACAAACACGTTTCATTTCAATGATTACAAAACATTGGTAATTGGTAATTATAACTGAGTTTTGCAGAAATAACAATTCACAAATCATAACCTCAATCGATTGAAAAGCATTCAAATTTTCCAATTGGTTGAAAAATTCATAAGTGACATGTCCGTATTCCGCATCAGTGTGCAGGTTGCCTAAGGTTGGCGAATGCATTTTGTAATGGCCAAACAGATCCAATTCGTTGAACTATGTCAATTTGTCACCATCTATTGTGAAAAATTTGAAGTAGCACGCGAGAATCTCTACTAAAAAGTCTAAACAAAATCGAATCAGTACATACACCAGGGTTTCTAGGCATCTTAATCATACATAATAGTTTTTCGGGTGTATCTCTCACCGTTTCAATTATAGCAATTGTGGGACAACGAAATGTGTGCCACCCGGTAGGTATATTGCAGATGTGATTTACGGTTAATTATCGTTATTTCTGGCGATATAAAGCACAAAGCAAATTTATCTGAAAATTTTGATTCCTTATTTTAATTATTACCGGTTTCATTGATACTTCAGGATTCCAAACCCAATAAATGTTGGTGTGTAGACCTGATGTGTGGAAAAGTCACCAATCAACTGTCATTCATTGGAAAGTGTGAAAGAGACTGCAATAATTATAATTGCATGCAATATGAATTCAAAACTGTGAAGCGGCAGAATGCTCTCATACAGAAAAAACTCAAAATGAAATAATGGAAAATCAAATATGGAGACATTTTTCGTCAACAAACACCAAAACACTTGCAGAACTAGGTCAGTGTTCCCAGGCTATGTATAAATAATAAATACTCTCTTGATAATTCTAACTATCACAGATAATGATAAAATTAACAACAGTAACGGTCTGTTCAGCCCTTGCTGATAAATCCGCTGCAAGATAAATAAAAAATTCCAGTTTCACAATATTCTGCCAAATTTATGTTTCATAGTTAGATAAAGAGGCTTGTCATTTACCCATTAAATTATTCAAAAAACGTAAATTGGGTCCCGTTTTCTTATTCATACGTAAATTCAGTTCCAATGATAAGATCATAGTGATTGAATTGAGTCCCGGGTTTCACTATAAGCTACGTAAATTGAGTCAGAGAATATTCTCAGAAATGTGTTGAGATTAGCGCGATTACAATATTTTCATTCTATATTAACAAAATTTCCATTTATTCTTGCATTTTGTTGAGTTTATTGCGGTCAAGTGTTATTTTTTGGGATACACTAGACTATATATTTAATCAAACAAATGAATGCTTGAAAAATTTTTTTCAATATAATAAGAATATACATTCACATAAGAATATACATTGAAGCTTATTTGACGGTTGTAATGGGAAGAAATTCAAAAGACACTTCTCTTACAAATTGAAATATGGAAATGCGTTCATTATACAAATCATTCATTGCTTCGCTTAAAAAGTTTTCTTTCTGAATTATACATATATAAACATATATTTATATAAATATATACCTATATATATATATATATATATATATATATATTTATATTGTTATGTTAGGAAATGTTTAATAAAATAATCAAACTGATACTAATTTATATTATTAGGTATTTAAGTTATCGTGGTTCATGCTATGTTTGTTTTGCGATTTTTCAACACTTTTTACCATTCTAGAATCTTATAACATGCTCTAGTCAACGCATTCGTATCAAAATGTCAGTCCTGAAGTATCTCTATTGTCGTAAGTATGTGACCAACAATACATTGATGTTGAATATCCAATAAAAATTATATAGAAATTAAAATTCATAAAAAACTTTGTATTTCAAGTAGATCGAATGGTATACAAGTTGGAACATCCTGTATGATAAATCATATCAGGAGGAAACCCAACAGCAAGATGTCAAAAACCATGCGAGGCAAACAATGAAATATAAAAATTATGAACACAGAAAAATGTCAAATATGAATTTTACCCAAATCTGTACATATAATATAAGGTCTAGAATAGTACATTGTAAATTAAATCATTAGAATAAGTTAGAATAACTAATTATCGGATAGAAAGTTGCAATATATTTTAAATTTTGTGAAAATGAACAAAATGAGCGGGTGTGCCAAGAGGAACGGTAACAAGCGGAGAGGAGATGAAAATTTGATAAAAAACAAAACCACGTATGAAATTTTTGAAAAAAAGTAATAGTGAATCAAAAAAAGAAAAACAAGCAAAACCCTCCAAAAACGTGATAATTAATTCAGACATCAATGGGAGAATGAACACAGTAGAAAATTCCACTCACCTTAGTAACAGAACAAGAAATCCTGTCAATGCCATTCTCAGGTACAAAAGTTGGTTTGATGCAAGGAAGCTGTATTTTCCAGTAGCAAGAATACTTCCAAGGGGCAGCAGAACATCACACAAGAAGAATAACAAGGTATTTGATACGCAGAACTGACTAGAGTGCAACGATCATATTGTTTATTTGATCACTTGTGTCCTTTTCGGTTGAACATTCAATAATTTTCGATGCCAATGGACTTTTTATAACTTTCAAACATTCTTTCAACAAGTATTGATCACACGTAACAAATTTTACCATTTCAAATCACTGTTTTCAGTTCCATGATGTAGTTTACGCAGAGTAGTTCAGTTTTAAGGATTTATTTGAATAAAAAACACATATTTGACGATTTTCTGCAACCTGTATTTATCTTTTGAGCACCTAACCATATATTTTCCCCACAAAACAGTATTATTGACATGAAGCTGTGCGCGTTGACACTATTGAACCTTGCTGCTGATGACAGAGTTGACTCATTCTTCATAGACGTACCGACTGAGCTGGGATGAGGTGAAGAGAGTGTTGAAAAAGAGTAAGACAACATAGCCGGAGTTTCATTTTTATTATGATAGGTATTCATTTCTCAAACTTATTCAAAGATAGGGATATCAATTGAACAAATTAAAAATCATAAATGAATAAAATGAGAAAGCACTAATCATTAAAATTGGCGCCGCAACGCGGGGAATATGAGCGAAATAACAGCTATAACAGTAATGTGGGAAGATAACAATTGTCAGGAAAAATAAAAAGTTGACATTTTAGAATTCTTGCATTGACATATTTGTATAAGTATGAAAAAAAATGGATTTGAGAGATGGTGAAGAAGTTGGTTTGGAAGCAGGTGTAGGAGGTAGAGAGAGGGGTGTTCAGGAACAAGGAGAGAGTAGTAATGTGAGAGGGAGTGAAATAAAAAGTGAAAGAACAGAAATGGAGAATCAGTTTCAGAAAATGATGGCTTTCATGGCAAGTATGAATGAAAACACAGAAAAAAATATGAAAGAACATAAAAAATTAAATAAAAGATTTGAAAAAAAACTCAGTAAGAATGGAAGACAAAATTAATGAAAATTCAGTAAGAATGGAAGAAAAATGAATGAAATGAAAGATGAAATGAAAGAAAGTATGAAAGAAGATTTAAAAAAAAAAAAGGAAGGGAAAAAAAATGGGAAGAATGGAAGAAATGATGATATAATCAGATAAAATATGGAAACGATGGAAAGTAGAGTACAAGTGATATTGGAAGAAAATAAAAAGGGATTTTCAGAAATGCATAAACAATTAGAGACAAGAATAGAAAATTAATCACAGTAGAGAATGAAATTTTCAATATAAAAGAAAAAAAGTAACTTCAAAATGAAGATCAAAATCAGGAAAAATTTAAAATTTTGGAAGAAAAGAGTAAATCTATGGAACAAAGAAGATTAGACAATAACATAGAAAATAGGATAACAACCGGGGAAAAAAAAAATAAAAATTATTAAAAACAAAACCAGACATATAAATTCCATAGAAGAATTAAACGAGATCAATAATGATATTTGCTCAATCAACCTTGTGTTTGATTTAACACCCAAGAGAAAAACATAAATAATTTCCAAGATTTTGAAAATTTATTCCTTAAACAATATTGGGGGGAAAATGCACAACTTATTAGTAGGGATAAACTACAATTTGGTAAATTTGATAAAAAGAGAAATATTAATTATAATAATTATGCTATAAAACTCTTTGCAAAGTCCCAATATCTAGATCCTATTATGAGAGAGGAAGAGATAGGAGGAAATATTAGTAGACATTTCAAGAAGGAAATATTTGAAATTTAAATATGCACGAAATAAAAACTATGGATAGATTAAGTCAATATTCACTGAGACTAGAGAGAACATTGTCATACAGAAGTTGGGAAAACAATAACCAACAGTGAAATATACAGAGTGATTATAGATATCAAAATAATAACCAAAAAATAAAAGGAAAAAAAAACAATACAGATAGGAACAGGAACTATAACAGACAGAATAATTATAATAATGAAAATCAGAATAATTACAGAAATTATAGAAACCAAAATAATAACAATTACAATAATTACAATAATAATAATTTCAATAATAATAATAGAAATAATTTGCAAAATGATATTAACAATCGATAACAGTATCACGGGCAAAGAATGTTTTATAACAGGCTACCTCAACAAAATGCAATTATAAACACTGAGGAAGATATGGGCCAAACAAAACGTGTCTATCTTCACAGAAGGAGCCAAAGTGCTGAGAATTTGTCTGAAAGAGAGGGACATATCAATAGATCTGGGGAAAACAATCAGATAAGTATACCTACCACAAGTGCAACAGAACAAAATTTTCAGTAAATTAACCATATATTAGGATGGACAATGCAAATTATGAACACCCCATAGAATTTATAATGTGTAACGAATTTTCCATTACTTTCTATACATAACCAATTTCTCATAATTTTTCCGGTTATCTTTACGGTGGTACGGGTCAGTAGTCACTGCTCAGGTCGTGAACTGCGAAACAACGATCTTTATTTTCGACCGTCATATTCATGTCAAGTTGATCGAGTTGTTTTCGAGTTGAGCATGTGTTTTTTCCATAAGTGTTTTTGAATAGAAGAAAAACCGAGGTAAGTTCGTGAAAAAACAGGTGGAATTGGTGATTTGTTCGAACCGAAAGGATGATCGTCCTCTTTCTTCGAATGACCCTCGACAAAGGCAGGTGTGCTGAATTAATTGATTCTGGTAGGTTACGATTTTTAAATTGAATGGCTATCATTGTTGAATTTGGTGGAGTATAATTATTTTCTCTCTCTTGCCATTAATGTTGTAGATGATTAACATTATTTTGTCCGCTTTCTATATGCTTGTAATATTCGAATTCTTGGATGGTAATATAATGGTTATTGTTGAAGGTCAAGGATGAATTCTATACTGTCAGATTTTCGTCACTTTGGAATTATCAGTGAATTTTCGATTTTTAGGTACCAGATAATTGGTGATTTCGAGTGGACTAGCGCTTACCTCACAGGACCAGGGTGATTATACCAAGGATTCCGATTGCAAAGGGTGTATTCGACTTTTCTGGGATAGTAATGCAGTTCCCGTTTAGGACAGCTCTCTGGTAAGCATTTTTTTTAATTTTCATTACTATATGTTTATGAGATTAATTTTCTTTTCTCTTGAGAAAAAATTGCTTCTGGAGAGGATTGTACCTCTGGCTTAACTTGTCTCAGAAGACTCGATTGAATATATTCCTCAAGCATAAAATTTGATTCACATTTAATAAGTTCTTTTTATCGATTTACTTCATTCAGTTCACAGTGATGGTCATTTGATTTTTGATCGTTGTGGAATCAATTCATTTCAGTAACTACCTTGTCGCCAAGAGCAAAGAAATTCATTCCATTTTTTTGAGAATTACCTGACTTATCGATCGAAGAAGGAATTGCCGCCCTATTTCGAAATTACCTCTATCTAAGAGAGTTGGGCCCACTGAAAGACGTGCGGTCGCCCTCTTCGGTTTATCTCTGGAAATTCTTCAATCTTAACTGAATAGTATATTTTTGCTTTAGGGCCTGATTAATATTTTGGTTCATAACGCTATATTTCCGTTTGGTACTTGCTTTCACATAGTATATTTTTGCATTGGCAACATTTAAGTTTATTGCTTCGAAATACTATGATTTTTCTCTGGCAACCTTTAGAGTATTTTCTTTGAAATACTATATTTTTTTCTAGCAACCTTTAGAGTATTTTGCTTCAAATACTTCATTTTTTCTCTGGCAACTTTCAAGGAAATTTTTATATTTCTTCTGAAATACCTTTACTTATTCAATTTTTTTGAACTCTTCAAGTACATTTGATCACCTTATCAAAGCTCCTTTGTTTCAAAATTTTACTGAATGTTAACATAACGTTTTGGGTGAGGTTTGTTTAGTTCTGTTTTGAATTTTGCTCATTGTTAATTCTTTTAAATGATTAAAATTAACTTTGAGATTCAAAACCAGAATAGCATTGCTACTTTATTTGTTCTTTCACTTCAATCTTTCAGTCTTATATATGGATTGAGGCATTTTTGTTGCATGCTATCATTTGCATCTATATTTTGACTCTAGAATTAAATTTGAATCATAAAACCTTGAGGTTCGAAGGATATCCTTCGTTTTCCCCCATTTTGTACAAATTTTTATTCCCATCATCTTCTTTTCATGATATTACCACGGAGTGAAGCCACTTACCGAGACAGAAGGACTGGCATCCTAGGAGATCATACAGCACATCAAATTCAGCCTGGTCCGTGAAGATTAAACCAATTCACGCTAACAAGGGGGTCTAAAAACCAATAGATAACCACCCACGACCAGATTCGTCGTCGTACCGCTGAGACCAGTTTCGTCGTCGTACCGCTGAGACCATCTTCGTATAAACCAGCCTTCTTCATCTCCCTCCATTGAAGACCTCCGCAGGTATATACCGTATCACCAACGTCTAGAGGCATCTTGACATTTGTAAATGTTCAAATTTTATTAGTCAAAATTTTTTTAATACACATGTAATTATTCAATTTTTTCATTGAATTTTTTATACTCTTCAAGTAATATTGTTGAAGTTTTCATAAATTCCACTCACTTGTTGAAGTTTTTTATAATAACCATTCACTTTTCTAATTGTCTGGAATACATTTGTTAAGTTGATTTCTTTCATATTAATTTGCCTTCCCATACAAGCTAGGTGACATTTATCCAGTAAATTTTTGTTTATCTTTGGCTTTTGTCATTAGCAAGCCTGGCGCCTAATTTTCGAACTAGTCAAGTTGATTGATGTGTAATTTTTTTAGTGGCCCAATTTGACAAACTAGGAAAAGTCATTGAATGAACCTTACTCCCGTCCCAACCGTATTAATCTGAGCAAAGTGATTTCACCTTCTTAGATTTGAATTAGATATTTCAAATTTGGGGTTAAAAAATGAAGGGTGTTACACAATATTGACGCGCAAACGTGCGGCCCGAAAAACTGGACTGTTCTTTTTCTCTTTTTCGTATCTTGTCTTCGCTTGGTGGAAGACATAATAAATTTTTTGTTATAAGAACATTTACAAATCTGAACCAAAAGAACTTGGTATATATTTATTTATATTCATATATTATCTATTTCTGATATTATGTGATTCTTACTGCCTATATCCTTATTTTATTGCCCATATCTTATTGAATTGCCTATATCGTACCGTATTATCTATATCGAACCGCCAAATTGCCTATATCGCTATCGTATTGCCTATATATTGTGCATTATCTTTGCTATCGTATTGCCTACTATTTTCGAGTATTCCATAAGTACCAGCTTTATCTACTATCGTTGAATTTTGAATTGAGCAGATTTCCAAGTCCAACATGAATTCCAATCACTTGAAAACAAATGAATTGACGTATGAGCTAAAAATTCGTGGAGTAGAACCTACCGGTGATGTAGATGCTAAACGAAAATTTTTTAGAGGACTTTTAAGTCAGGAAAATGTCAATCGTAGTTTTCGTGTGGGCGTTACAAATCCATACGAAAATGTACCGGATGTTCTTGAATTGAGAGCAAGTATCGCTGATTTGAAACAAGTTATATCTGGTTTTGGTGGATCTTAAAAAGATCCAACATTTAACCGAATTCCAAGTCGATTAGCTCATTTGTCGAATCGTTTGTCTAGACTTTCTGTAAATGATCAAGATGAAGACACTGCCAGAAAAAAAATTCAGTATATGGTGTTAGAGTTGGAAGCTGATTTCGATTTGAGAGTTTCTCCAAGTACTTCGACTCCTACTCAATCTTGCCCTCCTGTGGCTGCTAATGTTTTTTCGAATAATCGATCGGTTGCTCCATATAAATCTCTCTTTCACGGGTTCAAATCAGAAGAAATCAGTTAATTCATTCAAAAAGTTGAATTATTGCGAGAAGCACGAGGTGATTGTTACTCGTTTTAAGGTTCTGCCTGGACTTGGTTTGTTAATTATAAAAATAATTTCCATACTTGGGATGATATTGTTATGGCACTAAAAACAGATTTCCTTCCTTATTTTTATGAAGAAGACTTAGAACGTGAAATAAATTCAAGAACCCAAGGTTCTACCGAAAGTGTAGCTTTATTTATTTCTTCTATGGAGGGTCTTCTTAACCGTTTATCTAACAAACCAGATGAAGAGACTGAAGGTCGCAAGATTCGTAAAAATTTGTAACCTTTTTTAATTCCCAACTTGGCTTTACAAAATCCAAAAACTGTCACTGAACTTTCTGATTTGTGCAAAAGATTGAAAGAATTTCGGTTATGAGCTGATCGTTATGAAGCACCCCCTAGTCGTGGTACCGGTTTATTAGAGCCTGATTTGAGTAGTCCCCAAAGTGGAGCAGGTACTTCTTTTTCTTTCTTGGCCCCTCCCGTGAATTTTAGGAAGAATCTTCCTGGTTCAAATATCTTTGCCTTATTGAACTCTCGAAGTTGGAATTGTGAATTGGCTGGTCATATTTATCGTGAATGTAGGAATCCCAGGTCCATTTTTTGTTATGGATGTGGTTTGAAGAATACCGGCAAATCAAATTGTCGTAACTTTCGTTCAAAAAACGGGAACCAAGGTGGCAAAAACCTGGACGTTGTCACCAGTCAGTTCACCGAAGGTCCAGAAAACCAACCAGCCAAATCCCAATCCAAAAAATATCGAAAAAAGCAAAGCAAACAGGAACAATAAAAACTTCTGCCTCGGAATGGCAAAATTGGCTACCTACCGTTAAAAAATTTCTTATCTTCTGTGAATATAAATCCTATTTTCGTTAGGAAACCTGATGATAATCGTCCCTATCTTAATATCGAATTTGTGGTCTGAGAATTTTTGCCCTTGCCGACACTGGCAGTAATTCTTGTATTTTGGGTTCTGCAGGGTTTAGTCTACTGCAAAAATTCAATCTTCCTATTAAATATGAATCGATTGCCCATGTCACTATCGCTGATGGTAAGCCTCAGGATTTTTTGTGTCATATTTTGGCTCATATTTCTCTAAATGGTGTAACTACGAATTTGAAAATTCTTATAGGTCCTTCCGTGACTCATAGTCTTAGCTTGGCCATGGATTTTTTCCATCTCTTCCGTGTTCAAGCCAATTTCAGTAACTCATCGTATTCTGTTGAATCCGATATCTGTACCGTATACCATCCTGCAATTTTCTGAACTTACGTGTTCACAGAAAACTGAACTTCAGGAAGTCACTGACCTCTTCAAGTCTATAGCTCCTACTGATAAACTAGGACTCACTCAATTGTTGACACACCGTATTGATACAGGTGATGCCAAGCCCATTGTTCAACGGCAATATCCTTTGTCCCCTACCATGCAAGAGAATTTGAACAGGGAAATTGATGAGATGTTGAAGCTCAAGGTCATTCAAACTTCCCAATCTCCCTGGTGCAGCCCACTATGGTTGGTTCCGAAACGTTCTGGAGATTTCGGGGTTTGTTTTGATGGTCGGAAGCTTAATGCAGTCGCGGTCAATGATGCAATCCTATGCCTCTTATGGATTGTATCTTGAACAACTTACGGGATGCTAGGTATCTCACCTCCATTGATTTGACTAAGGCATTCTTTCAAATTCCTTCAGAGGAGTCGTCTAGACCCAAGACCGCTTTTGCAGTGTATGGTAGAGGTCTCTTTGAGTTCACTATATCTCCCTTTGGTTTGAGCAATAGTCCGAAACTCATGGCACGTTTGATGGATATCGTAATTGGACTATATTTGGCTCCATTTTGTTTCGCCTATCTTGATGACATCATCGTGGCCACTCCTAGTTCCGATTCTCATGTCAAAACCTTGAGGGAGGTGTTTCGGCAACTTAAACATGCTAACCTCACGGTAAATTTGGATAAGTGTGAATTTTGTAGACCCTCTCTTGTTTACCTGGGTTTTGTTGTGGACCAACAAGGCTTAAGGACAGATCCCGAGAAAGTTTCTGCTATCGTTAACTATCCCACTCCCAAAAATACCACTGAAATCAAAATGTTGATAGGTCTCGTCAGTTGGTATCGTCAATTCATTAAAGATTTTTCTTCTATTTGTTCACCCCTATCTGATCTTCTTCATGGTCGAAAGAAAGGTCAACCCATAACTTGGACTCCGGAAGCGAAGAAAGCATTTTCAGAAATAAAATTTCGTCCTACTTCAGCTCCTGTGTTAGCTAGTCTTGATTTCACAAAGCCTTTTGTGATTCAGTGCGATGCCTCAGATACGGGCGTAGGTGCTATTCTGTACCAAGAATGTGACGGTGTCGAACATCCTGTCGCTCATGCAAGTAAGACTCTTACTACTTGTCAGCGTAAATATACAGTCACTGAAAAGGAGCTGTTAGCTGTCATTTTTGGTATAGAAAAGTTCCGAAGCTATATCGAAGGAACCAAGTTCACTATTGAAACTGACCATGCCTCCCTTATCTATCTTCATAACTCATCTAATCCTTCTGGGCGTTTGACTAGATGGGTCGTGAAACTTTCTCAATTATTAAGCATCGAAAAAGTTCCTTAAATGTAGTGGCAGATGCCTTATCTCGTTCGGTTGCCGAAATTTCCGTTATCTATGTCTCTACTTTCCAGCCAGATGCATGGTATACTTCCATGATCCAGAAAATCCAAAAAAGCTCGGAAGCTTATTTCTCATTCCGTGTCGAAAACGGTATTATCTACTTACATATCTTTTCTCAACACAATCTAGTTAGTAATCTGCCTAATTGGAAAATAGTTGTACCTCCTGCCAATTGGCAAGAAATTTTCAAATTTTATCATGATAACGAAACTGCTGCCCATTTAGGGATATCAAAAACCCTTTCTCGTATCTTAGAATTATATTACTGGCCAAAAATTCGCAAAGATGTCTATAGGTATGTTAAGAAATGTGCTGCTTGCAAAAGTTCTAATTTACCTCGAGCGGGTCATATGGGATCTCACAAAAACGTAAATTTTCTTTTCCAATGTGTTTCTGTTGATTTGTTAGGTCCTTATCCTAGGTCCAAAAATGGTAACCAGTATGTTTTGGTTGTCGTAGACTGGTTCACCAAATATGTCTTAGTTCATCCAATGTCTAAAGCTATCTCGAAAAATATCGTAAAACTCATTGAAAATAATGTATTTCTTATCTATGGTGTGCCTCAGATTTTTATTGTGGACAATGGAAGCCAATTCGTTAGCAAAGAATTTAAAAAGTTAATGACAGATTATCGAGTTCAAAAGATTTGGTACAATGCCAAATATCACCCTCAAGTTAATTTTGCTGAACCAGCTAATAAGGTGATAGTCACATCCATTCGCTGTTATATTCATGATAATCATAAAACATGGGATTCATCTATCTATAAAGTTGCTCAAGCTATCAGATTAGCAAAACATGAGGTTACTGAATATTCTCCAGCTTTCTTAAATTTTGCTAGGAACATTCCTATCACAGGAGATTTTTATGGAAAAATTTCAGAAAATGAAAATAACATTTTTACTAGCACTGAGAAATCACAGCGAATCGATGATATCCAGGAGCTTCCAAAATTGTTTGTTGATGTTAGCAAAAAGTTACATATATTCGGAATGCTCGTCAGTATAACTTGGGAAAACGAGAGCTGAAATTTCATGTCGGTGACAGACTTTGGAAGAAAAACAAAACTCTTTCTTCAGCTCCTAATAACTATTCCGCAAAATTGGTTCCCAAATTCATACTTCGCATTGTTTCTGAGGTTATCTCTAACTCGGTTTATGAGCTTAAAGACATGGATTCCAATTTATCTGATGAAGAATATTTTAGGGCTGGGTCCGATGGTTCAGGCGACTGTTTATTTTCCTCTTAACTTCTCGAGAGAGGGCATACCCCTTCTTTATCTTTCCTTTTCTTGTGGTAGTATTGATATATCTCATCTTTTAGGGCTCTGTGAGAGGGCCTAAGACTTCTCTCACCATGGCATTCACCAGATGTTGAGTAAAAGTCTCAGAACTGGCCACTAACAAGAAAATCTTTCAACTTTTTATTTCTATTCTTAGGGCTCTGTGAGAGGGGCCTACAAATTCTCTCACCATGGCATTCACCAGATGTTGAGTAAAGTATCAAAACTGGCCACTTTCAGAATACATTTCCATCTTAGATTTCTATTCTTAGGGCTCTGTGGGAGGGGCCTAAGAATTCTCTCACCATGGCATTTACCAGATGTTGGGTAGAAGTCTCAAAACTGGCGACTGAAAAGACACATTCCAACTTGTGATTTCTATTCTTAGGGCTCTGTGAGAGGGGCTTGAGAATTTTTCGGTATCTTTTTAGTTTAGTACTCGTTTAGTTGAGTATCCCTTGGTTTTTTCAGAGATATATCGATACACCTTATTACCTTGCCTTTTTCCTTATATTTGCAGGAATTTATCGTTCAGTTGTCAAAGTCAACCTTTGAGGAAAAAGTGTATATGTTGATGTAGAACGTAGCAAAAAGGGTCGACTGAGGTTGTACTTTGAGGAAGTGTTTATCTTTTGGTAATTCCTGATGGAAACTCTGTACTTCCAAAACGGAAACCTTGTCAACACCTTATGTGAGAGATTGATTTTGAATCATTTTTGCGGTTTTTTGTAGTTTCTTCAATTTGAATTTATACAAAATTACTTTGTCTTCTGGTTACAAACTACATCAATGTATTTCACTTATCATTTCCTTTTCGTTTCTTATCTTCTCGTGGCTTTATCAGAAAATCGGATCTTAAACTGGAAATGATGAATTTGATTTCGTTTGAGATAGTCTAATAATGTCTTATCGTATCGTTGTCGTATTAGACAATTGGATCTTCGACTGGCGATGATGTATTTCATTTCGTTGGATATTGTCTAATAATATCGTATCTCGTATCTTACCGTATTAAACATTTGTATCTTTAACTAGAAGTGATAGATTTCACTTCGTTTAAGATTGTTTAATAACTTTCCAGTGGAACATCAAATTTCTTGACAATACCATTTTTTTAGGGGTAAGTTTTGATGTTTCACAATTTTGGGAACATATCGTGGTTACTGTAATAACGCAGCTAGGGTGCTAATTCCCATTCGTTGGTTGAGTTTTAACCTCTCATCTGCTTATCTTATCTCATCTATCTTATCTTTTATCTTATCTATCTCATCTTTTATCTTATCTGTTTATCTTATTCCTTTATCTTATCTGTCTCTTTTCCTTGGCTAATTTATAATTAAATTGGCGCAAATTCAAAATTTTTAAGGGACTCTCTTTTGTTAGGTGCGTGCATAGTTCGGTCTGGCTGTTGTTTTTTTTTTGGCAGGATCTTTGGAAGGGAAGGTATTGGGGGTTGTATTCGGCTAGTCGTGAGTCTACGGGTGATCATGACTTTAGGTCTTAAAGGAGTCGGCTGGATGCAACTACTGTGCCGACCTCAGTTCGACTGGTCTGCTTAGGCTGAGGATTTGCTCGCAGTTGCAGAAACGGGAACATTCTCGTCCCTTTTTGGCATTTTGTGTCGTGATCCATAAGTTCATTTTTAGTTTGTTGACGCTGTAGTTACTCCAGTTGTAGGAGATAGCTGGTAAAACCAAAATTGGTTATATTTCGTATTGGAATTATTTTGTTTCACCAGGTTTGTGCTGAATGGGGCCTTCTTTATCCTGATTCGGTAGGATCAATGGTTGTCTCGAGTAATCTGGGGACGAGTGGTTATAGGGTTCCTCAACGGCGCAGCACCTAATACCTTGCAGCGACGAGGACACTTTTGCTGGATTGTTTGGAAGGACTCCGGTTACACAGTTTCTGGGCCTGGATGTCGTCATTCATCGCAACCATTTTTTTCCTTTGTTCATTTAGTCTGTTGTGAAAACAGAGAATTGAAGTTTTAGCTTGGTAAATGCTACCATTTACTCATTTGAATTTCTTCAAATGTATCTTTTCCTTCACTCAATTATTTTGCCAGGAGTGCAACAAGTAGAAGCTTTAGCTTTGTGAATGCTATAATTTACTAATATTTTGTTTGATTTGAATACTTCTCAACCCTTTCGCCTGTCAGTATACAGGGCTGTTGAAAGTTAGGGTTGGGTCTTGAACACATTCGATAGCATGCCTATTCATCCTTTTTTTTTCTGTTTAGAACCATCACCTAATTTATATAGAGTCAGTGTGCCTGGGAATTTATAGTGTTTCAGAATTTTTTGAGAGTACTTTCAGCTCACTTTAAATACCTGGTTTCAGTTGCAAAAGGATAAAAATTTGTAAACTTCTAGGTTTCCAAATTTTTACACCGGGTTGTGGTGGTGTGTAACGAATTTTTCGTTACTTCCTATACATAACCAATTTCTCATGATTTTTTCGGTTATCTTCACGGTGGTACGGGTCAGTAGTCACTGCTCAGGTCGTGAACTGCGAAACAGCGATCTTTATTATCGACCGTCATATTCATGTCAAGTTGATCGAGTTGTTTTCGAGTTTAGCATGTGTTTTTTCCATAAGTGTTTTTAAATAGAGAAAAAACCGAGTTTAGTTTGTGAAAGAACGGGTGGAATTGGTGATTTGTTCGAACTAAAGGATGATCTTTGATTGAACCTGAAAAGGAGGTGTGCTGAATGAATTGATTCTGGTAGGTTACGATTTTTGAATTGAATGGCTATCATTGTTGGATTTGGTGGAGTATAATTATTTTCTTTATCTTGCCATTAATGTTGTTGATGATTAACATGATAATTTCCGCTTTTTATATGCTTGTTATATTCGGATTCTTGGATGGTCATTGAATGGTTATTGTTGAAGGTCAAGGATAAATTCTATACTGTCAGATTTTCGTCACCTTGGAATTATCAGTGAATTTCCGATTGAATTATTTTCATATTATTTTATATCCAACATATCTTATATGATGCTCCCTTTGGCTAATTTCTATCAAGGTTGATTTGTGCTTTGAATTAAAGTAAAGAAAAAACAAAAAAAAATCATTTCGGCCATTTTGGGCAAGTATTAAGTGAACATGTCTATGTGTCTGACGTAGGATCCGTTCAGACCATTTGCAACTAATTTTTTTTGGAAATCAGTTCTACGCTTTTCCCATTTTTAGGTACCAGATAATTGGTAATTTCGAGTGGACTAGCGCTTACCTCACAGGACCAGGGTGATTATTCCAAGGATTCCGATTGCAAAGGATGTATTCGACTTTTCTGGGATAGTTATGCAGTTCCCGTATAGGACAGCTCTCTGGTAAGCATTTTTTTTCTATTTTATTAACCATATGTTTATGAGATTAATTTTCCTTTCTATTGAGAAATAAATTGCTTCTTGAGAGGATTGTACCTCTGGCTTAACTTGTCTCAGAACACTCGATTCAATATATTTCTCGAGCATAAAATTTGATTCACATTTAATAAGTTCCTTTTATCGATTTACTCCATTCGGTTCACAGTGATGGTTATTTGATTTTTGGTCGTTGTGGAATCAATTCATTCCAGTTACCACCTTGTCGCCAAGGGCAAGGAAATTAATTAAATTTTTTTGAGAATTACCTGGCTTATCGATTCGAAAGGGAAATTGACGCCCTATTTCGAAATCACCTCTATCTAAAATAGTTGTGCCCACTGAAAGACGTGCGGTCTTCCTCTTCGGTTTATCTCTGGAAATTCCTCAATAAAAAAAATTACTCAACTTCCTCTTTATCTAAGAGAGTTGTGCCACTGAAAAACGTGTAGTCGCTCTCTTCTTATCTTAACTGAGTAGTATATTTTGCTTTAGGGCCTGATTAATATTTTGGTTCATAACGCTATATTTTCCTTTGGTACTTTAACATAGTATATTTTTTCATTGGCAACATTCAAGTATATTGCTTTGAAATACTAATTTTTTTCTCTGGCAACCTTCAGAGTATTTTACTTTGATATACTATTTTTTTTTCTGGCAACGTTTAGAGTATTTTGCTTTAAAATACTATATTTTCCCTCTGGCAACTTTCAAGGAAATTTTTATATTTCTTTTGAAATACCTTTGCTTATTCAATTTTTTTGAACTCTCCGAGTTCATATAATCACTTTATCAGAGCTTCTTTGTTTCAAAATTTAACTGAATTTTAACATAAAGTTTTGGGTGAGGTTTGTTTAGTTCTGTTTTGAATTTTGCTCATTGTTGATTTTTTCAAATGATTAAAATTAACTTGGAGATTTAAAACCAGAATAGCATATTTTATTGCTACTTCATTTGTTCTTTCACTGTTATCTTCCAGTCTTATATATATATATATATATATATATATATATATATATATATATATATATATATATATATATATATATATATATATATATATATATATATATATATATATATATATATATATATATATATATATATATATATATATATATAAATTTTTTTGCAGGCTATCATTTGCATCTATCTTTAGACTCTAGATTGAAATTTGAATCATAAAACCTAGAGGTTCAAAGGATATCCTTCGTTCTTCCCCATTTTGTATAACCTATCCTCTTTTTCGCATGATATATACCACGGAGTGAAGCCACCTACCGAGACAGAATGACTAGTACCCTAGGAGGTCATACAGCACATCAGGGGTCTAAAAACCAATAGATAACCACCCACGACCAGATTCGTCGTCGTACCGCCGAGACCTGTTTCATCATCGTACCGCTGAGACCATCTTCGTATAAACCAGCCTTCTTCATCTCCCTCCATTGAAGACTTCCGCAGATATACCGTATCACCAACGTCTAGAGGGATCTTGACATTTGTAAATGTTCAAATTTTATTAAAGTCAAAAAAATTTCAATACACATGTAATTTTTCAATTTTTTCATTGCATTTTTCATACTCTTCAAGTAATATTGTTAAAGTTTTTATAAATTCCACTCACTTGTTAACGTTTTTTATAATAACCAGTCACTTTTCTAATTGTCTGGAATAAATTTGTTAAATTGATTTCTTTATTTGCCTTCTCATACAAGCTAGGTGACATTTATCTAGTAAATTTTTGTTTATCTTTGGCTTTTGTCTTCAGCAAGCCTGGCGCCCAATTCTTGAACTAGTCAAGTTAATTGATGTGTGATTTTTCTAGTGGCCCAATTTGACAAAATAGGAAAAGTCATTAATTGAACCTCACTCACGGCCTAACCATATTAACCTGAGCAGCCTATCGGCAAAGTGATTTCACCTTCTTAAGTTTGAATTAGATATTTCAAATTTGGGCTTAAAAAATAAAGGGTGTTAATGGTAAATGAAAATATAGGACTTATGATATTAACAGGTAGTATAGGGAATAAAAAAGTAAAAATTTCAATAGATACTGGTTCAGAGGCATCTTTTATAAAAGAAAGTAGTTTAGAAAATTTTCTGAGGAGCAAAAATACAATGGTAAAAATGCCTAAAACAAATTCAATAGGAATTAATGAAACAAAATTAGCAGAAACAAATCAATATATAAATTTAAATTTGGAGATAGATAATAAAAATATCGATTAACAATTGCTAGTTGAAGATATGGAATTTGATGTAATTATTGGTACTGATCAATTGGAGAAAGTTAAAACTAAAATAGACTATGATAAAAAAATTATAGAAATGGATGGTAAATGGTTTTGATTTTTCGAAGAAAAACTTGGAATGAATAGAGATGAAAATATTTTGTGTATGAGAGAAATGAATTTGAGGAATGAGAGTGATAATGATGATAATAATAATGATATAAATAATAAGAAATATAAATGTAATGATGAAAATGAAGGGTATATTGATGAATTATTAAATAAATATGAAAAGTTAATAATGTATGAGTCAAGAATAGCGAAAGAGTATGTACACAAAATAGAAGTAAAAAAACAAAAAATTCAGATCTAAAAATGATCCAATTCCATATAAATATAGAGAACAAGTAACCGAAGAGTTAGGAAAAATGTTGAAACAAGGAATAATTGAAAGAAGTACTAGTAATTATATAAATCCAGTAGTTGTAGTTGTAAAGAAAAATGGTGAACTTAGATTATGTTTAGATGCCAGAGAATTGAATGAAATTACAATACCACAATATGAATCTCCATTAAATAAAAAACCATTTTTGGTAAAATCACAAATTCTAAGATTTTTTCCAAAATTGATTTGAAACATAGTTTTTGCTTGAAACCATTGCATCAAAATTCTAGAAACTATACAGGATTTTGCATAGAAGGGGTAGTTCACAGGTTTTGTGTTGTTCCATATGGTTTACAATCTGCCTGTCCAGCATTGGAAATAGTATTATATAAAATACTTGATAAGTGTGAAAATTTTGCATTGCATTATATTGACGACATTTCAATATACTCAGAAAACGAAACAGTAGATGAAGAA
Source organism: Gonioctena quinquepunctata (assembly GCA_018342105.1). NCBI lineage: Eukaryota > Metazoa > Arthropoda > Insecta > Coleoptera > Chrysomelidae > Gonioctena > Gonioctena quinquepunctata. Next base: position 78,689 of record JAFIRS010002518.1, read on the forward strand.
CATTTGAGAAAAATATTTCACATACTAGATGAAGCAGGTCTCAAAATAAATATAGATAAATGTGAGTTTTTTTAAATAAAATCAGCTATTTAGGATTAAGAATAAATGAAAAAGGTGTAGAGATGGATCCTGAGAGAATAAGATTTATCAGGGAATATATTAGGCCATACAATTTAAAAACTCTAAGAGGATTTTTGGGAATATTGAATTATTTCGAAAAACTAATTCCGGACCTAAGTAACGAAGAGTTACCTTTATTAGAGCTTTTGAAAAAGAATCTCAAATAGAAATGGGGTAATGAACAAGAAAGGGCATTTTTTGAATTAAAGGACATATTCATACATAATTTAAAAACTTTTCATCCTGATTACAATATACCTTTTATTTTAAGAACTGATGCATCTATGCAAGAATCTGCAGGGGTGTTAGTTCAAATACAACAAGGAAAAGAAGTTGCTATATCCTTTGTATCACGAATTACTGAAAAACATGAACGTTATTACAGGGTCACTGAGTTAGAGTTGGTAAGAATAATTTTTTCATCACTAAATAAAGATTTTATTTATTAGGAGGCAAATTCTATATAGAAACAGACCATGAAGCACTAATGTCCATAGTAAACTGTAAATATGCAAGTAACAGAGTGAATAGATGGGCATTATTACTTCAAGAGTACAAATTTTAAATCAGACATATACCAGGGGAACAAAATATTGTAACTGATTATCAGATGAAGAAAAAAGAAGAAAGTACAAATAATGGAAATTATGGTGAAGAATTATATGTAATAACAAAACAATTGTCAGAAAAAGTGATCAAATATATTCACGAATTATATTTAAATATACGAATTAGGGAAACTTGGATGATATTCAGGGAAAATTACATAGGTTTACGAAATTTGGAATAGACGAAAAATATAATAACCAAATGTCAATTATGCCAATTGGGTAAACATAAAAATTAAATTGATAAAAATGAACCTAAAAGTATCATCACAAGCAAACCATTACAAATTATTTCAATAGATTTTGTTCGCAATTTGATACAAAGTCATAAAAATAATAAACATATTTTAGTAATTGTGGACCATTTTTCAAAATCCATTAAGTTATATTCTACTAAGAAAACTAATTTTGAAACTGTTAAAAGTTCATTAACAGAATTCATAGTGGAAATAGGAAAACCAAAACATATAATTCATGACAATGCTACATATTTTACCAATGATAAAATGAGAAAGTAACTCAGGATATTGGTATACAACTGAACTTTACGAGTATCAGACATCCTTCATCAAACCCTACAGAGAGGTACATTCAAGAGATGATAAAATACTTGAGATTAACATCTCAAGGGAATCACAAACTATGGGATGAAAAGTTGGAAATGATAGAAAAATATTTTAATGATGTTCCAAGCACAGTTACTGAAGAATTTCCAAGGTATATTATGATTGGGAGAATGCCTGAGAGATTGGATAATGAATGAGAGAATTTTGAAAGAGGTTATGAAAAGGGTTAATATGAGAATCTAAAGAAATGCTATGGAATATATCAAAAAAGAAAATAAAAGGGGTACAAAGCGAACCAAATTCAAGAAGGGAGATTCAGTTATAATAAAAGCTCTAAGGGTACCTAACAGTAGACGAGGTATATGTGCCAAATCACAAATGCCATTTGAGGGATCTTATGAGATAGAAAATGAAGATGCTAGAAATAGTTATAGGCTAGTAGATCCTCATAGTAAAATGTTGAAAGGAGTTTTCAATATTGAAAACAAATATCAATAAAAAATATAAAATGGAAATAAAATAAACATAAATAAATATCAAATGTCAAGAACGATGGTGTTTTGACGAAGTTCCTCTCTTGAATTGAAGAGAATTCCAAAGTCAGGTAGTTTCTAAAACAAAAAATGAAAGTTATATTGATAATTTCGAATAATAAATTGATATTCAAATTCTACTAGCGAGTATTAAAATGTTGAATATAAATTGATGAATTTAGGAAAATTTTTATGTTAGGAAATGTTTATAAAATAATGAAACTGATAATTCATTATTATTATTAGGCATCTGAGTTATCGTGGTTCATGCTATGTTTGTTTTATAATTTTTCAATACTTTCAACTGTTCTAGAATCTTATAACATGTTCTAGTCAACGTATATGTATCAAAAAGTCAGTCCTGAAGTATCTCTATTGTCATGAGTATGTGAACAACAATACATTCAATTTGTACAAACAATAAAAATAATATGGGAATTAAAATTCATAAAGAAACTTTGGATCTCAATTAGATCAAATGGAATACAAGTTGGAACATCCTGTATGGTAAATCATATCAGGAGGAAACCCAACAGCGAGATGTCAAAAACTATGTGAGGAAAATAATGAAATATAAAAATTATGAAAACAGGAAAATGTCAAATATGAATTTCATCCAAATTTGTACATAAAATATAAGGTTTAGAATTAGATATTGTTAATAAAATCATTAGAATAAGTTAGAATAACAAATAGTCAGACAAAAAGTAGCAATAAATTTTAAAATTTGTGAAAAAAAACCAAAATGTGTATGTTGCCAAGAGAAAATGTAACAAGCTTGAGGAGATGAAAAATTGATGCAGAAAAAAATACCACGTAACAATTTTGGAAGAAAAATTATAACAAAAAGGAAGGAAAAAATCAAGCAAAACTATCTTTAAACGTAATATAACGGATTCAGATACCAATGGGAGGATAAACCAATAAGAAAAATCCACTCAACTATAAACAGAACAAAAATCCAGTCCATGCCATTGCCAGGAACAAAAGAGGGCTTTCGCAGTGTAGCTGTATTTTCCAGTGAGCACGGACATTTCCAAGAGGCAAGAGAAAACCACAAAAGAAGAATTGCAAGATATTTCAAAAGCTGAACTAAATAAAGTACAACGTATCAGGTTCAGAAACTTATATTGGTTATCTGATCACTTGTATCATTTCTTTCGAACATCTAATGATTTTTCGATGCTCACAGACTTTTCATAACATTCAAACATTTATTCAACTAGTATTTATCAGACATAAAGAAGTTTTCACCATTTCATATTACCGTTTTCAGTAAGATGAGTTAGATTTCGCAGAGTAGGTCAGTTTTAAAGATTTTTTCAAATAAAAACAACTATTTGACGATTTTTCTGCATTCTTTGTTTATCTTTTGAAAACCAAACCATAATCTTCCCACAAAATAGCACATTGACATCAAGCAGCGCGCCAAGTGGGCACTACTGAACCTGCAAGAGAATAGAGATGACTCATTCTTCATAGGCGTACCGACTGATCCGTGATAAGGTAAAAAGGGTAAGATAACATAGCCGGAGTTTTATTTCTGTTATAGTAAGTATTTATTTTTAAAATTAATGAATGACAAGAAATAAAAAAAAAAAAAATATATATATATATATATATATATATATATATATATATATATATATATATATCAACCTGTGGTAGAAGTCCATTGTATCTATGAAGTAGAAAAACTCGAAGTCGTCTCCACAATATAATATTAACAATCGATTAGTTAACAGATCTTGGAAGGTTAAAAACCATCGATAAGGTACATGTTTCGAACCTCTATAGGTTCATCATCAGCGGAGAATAAAATTTCCACAATAAAAGAAGAACAAAGACTTAAATCCATAGGTAGTGTGATACAATGAGTGCTACTTACATGGAGATGAAAAAATTATTTTATAGGTTAAGGATTAAAATTATTTTAAGTCAAGAGATCATAATTAAGACCAAATGAAAACTTGAGAATTCGCCTTCAAGGGCTGTGTCCCCTTTTTTCAAATTTAGGGGGGCTAAATACATTAGCCGATGCAAAATACCAAGACGACACGAGGACCGTGAAAACAATGGCAGCAATGCAGCAATGACAAAACCATGGAGCGGTGACAGGAGAACTCCATGCACGGAACAAAGATGAACTAGATGTAAATCCAACCAATGCATAGATCTCAGATGTCACCTATCCATGTTGAAAAGGGAAACATTCTCAATTGAATATTGATAGAAAGATTTTTTTTTTTTCTGTGAATTGAAAAAAAAAAAAAAAAATCTTTCTATCAATATTCAATTGAGAATGTTTCCCTTTTCAACATGAATACCCCACAAAGGTTATCTTGACAATGGAAGATAGTGACTAAAGTTTATCTTTCAGTCGCAGATGATTCCACATCTGATTTTATAACATCCTGTTTATATTTTCAACAAATCACCTATCCATATTTGCAAATATATATATATATATATATATATATATCTAAGAGTAGAACAATTATGTATCAAAATAAAGAACAGTGTGTATGTGACAGACTAGATATTCCAACGGACACCATGAAGTGTAACCTGTACTAAAGGAAGGAACCTAACTAAAGGAAGGAAGCTAACCGGAATAACACCTGTCCAAAAGAACAGATCTACTATGACATAAAATAAACGGTTTATTGGAGATCAAGGCAGGAAAAAGTTCTAATGCAATGTAAGGGAATTAAAAAATTCTCGACAATCAAATTGTACTTGTTCATTCAAGGAAACGACGCTCGGATTGTTTATGACAGCATTGATCTCAAAAATTTCAAGGAAATTAAGTGAAGAACCCTTTTGGCAAACATGTAAAATATCTAAATCAGTATTAATATCAGAGGTGTGGTTGTGATTGAGAATATGGTTAGCAAATGAACTTTTTGTATTATAATCATCCATGTGTGGATTTCTAGAACTCTCTATCAGTTTAACATGTTCACCAATTCTTGTTTTTATTTTTCTACCACTCTGACCGACATATTGGGCAACACAATCAGTCTGTGAACATGAAATTCTGTAGACTCCTGATTTGTGGGAGAGAGGTACTTTATCTTCAGTATTAACTAACATTTTGGAAATGAGGAATAGAACAATATTTATTGGTTTTTTCAATCGGAACTAAACTGCGATTGAGGGATTTGATTAGATGTTTATCGCGAATTCTGTTGATTAGGTAAACTGTTAGCAGGGCACAACGTCTATGGATAAAACTTGAAATCAAACACCACTACGTTAGACTCGCCGATATCAATGTGAAACTTTTTTGGTTGTACAGCAAACTCACTCCTTTTATCCATAGTTTGGAACTTGATCAGTTGTATTCTTCCTTTTTGGATATTGTGGAAGATCAAGGTAGGAAAAAGTTCTACACTTTGAAAAATAAACTCAATCGCTTGAATTTTTCCCAAAATATTTATGATAGGTCTCTCCATACTGATAGCAATCAAAAATTTTCCAATCATGTTTTTCATACCAGAGTTTTAAACCTTTCTTCTTTCAATGATTTCTCTGAAAATGAAATGTCTTTCCTCAATTATGGACTTGAATAAAACATTAATAAATACAACAATAAACAAAATTATAAGCTTTTGGCAGTTGAATGTGAAAGGGTTATTGAAACATACAATCTCCATAATGAAGATTTTATTAGAAGTGATATTTCTAGATCTCTCAACAACAACTTCTCACTGCTCAATTCTGGCTCTAATTTTAATTCAGACATTAAAATTGGAAAAAATATCTTCAAAAAAATTTCTGAGAATCAACTAGTGGTCACTAAGGCCGATAAAGGTAATTGCATTGTTATTTTAGATAGAGTTGATTATAATAACAACTATTTTTGAGTACAGATAGTTTTCCAAATTAACATTAGACCACACCAATAGATTTTCCAATAACATGAAGGTTACTTTAAATGTCTGTATCGACACGATCAAATTTTACAATTCTTCCAAGTTTAAACTTACCCCCATGAACCCCGCCACCCCATTGCTTTACGGTTTACTCAAAATACATGAGGATGATATTCCTATCAGACCGGTCGTTTCTTACTGCAACTCTCCGGTATCTAAGTTAGCTTCGTGGTTGAATTCCCTTATTAAAGAGATCACCCATTTTCATAATCCTCTTTCATTGTTAAATTCATTTGAACTCACTCAAAAAATCAGAAATGTGGTGGTGCCACCAAATTCCATTTTGTTGTCCTTCGACGTGGTTAATTTGTTTCCTAGTGTCCCCCCAGAAGATTGTACCAGGTTAGTGAGAGAGCTATTATTTAAGGCAGATTTTCATTCTTTTCATATCCTCAATTTATGCAGTCTGTTGAATACTGTTTCACAACAAAACTTCTTTCAGTTTAATAATGAATATTTTACACAAAATTCTGGCCTAGCTGTGGGTAGTAACTTGTCCCCCCTTCTAGCAGAGATTTTTATGTCTGATTTAGAACATAACCTCAAACTCTTTCCTTTATTTAACGAAATATGTTTTTGGTACAGATATGTGGATGATTGCATTGTTCTTTTCAATGGGAATCTTCAAGAAGTAAATCTGTTGTTAGAATTTTTAAATTTCTTACACCCCGCGATACAATTCACAATGGAAATAGCAAAAAACAATTCTCTTCATTTCTTAGATTTATTGTTGAACATCAACGATTCTAGATCTGATTTTTCGATTAATAGGAAACCTACGCATACAGATACAGTTATTCCCTCTTCTTCTTGCCACCCCAACTCCCATAAATTCGCAGCATTCAATTATCTTTGCCATAGACTAGTTAATATCCCGTTGTCCCCTGAAAGTTTCAATATTGAATGGAATATTATTGAACAAAGAGGTCACAACAATGGTTTCCCCCCTTACCTAATCAACAGAATTCGCGATAAACATCTAATCAAATCCCTCAATCGCAGTTTAGTTCCGATTGAAAAAACCAATAAATATTGTTCTATTCCTTATTTAGGAAAAGTTTCTCTTGATATCTTGAACATTTTCAGACGTTTCGGTAATGATATCAATTTCTCCTTTTACACTACGGATCCGATTTCCAAAATGTTAGTTGATACTAAAGATAAAGTACCTCTCTCCCACAAATCAGGAGTCTACAGAATTTCATGTTCACAGACTGGTTGGGTTACCCAATATATCGGTCAGAGTGGTAGAAAAATAAAAACAAGAGTTGGTGAACATGTTAAACTGATAGAGAGTTCTAGAAATCCACACATAGATGATTATTATACAAAAAGTTCATTTGCTAACCATATTCTTATTCACAACCACAGCTTTGAAATCGATACTGATTTAGATATTTTACATGTTTGCCAAAAGGGTTCTTTACTTAATTTCCTTGAAATTTTTGAGATCAATGCTGTCATAAACAATCCGAGCGTCGTTTCCTTAAATGAACAAGTACAATTTGATTGTCGAAATTTTTTTAATTCCCTTACATTTCATTAGAACTTTTTCCTGCCTTGATCTCCGATGAACCGATTGTTTTATGTCATAGTAGATCTGTTCTTTTGGACAGGTGTTATTTCGGTTAGCTCTGTGGTTTGGTATTCCTTCCTTTAGTACAGGTTACACTTCATGGTTTCCGTTGGAATAACTAGTCTGTCACATACACACCGTTCTTTATTTTGATACATAATTGTTCTACCCTTAGATATATATATATATATATATATATATATATATATATATATATATATAATATATATATATATATATATATATATATATATATATATATATATATATATATATATATATATATATTTGCAAATATGGATAGGTGACATCTGAGATCTTTGCATGGTATATTGATTGCTTTAGTTGGATTTACATCTAGTTCATCTTTGTTCCGTGCATGGAGTTCTCCTGTCACCGCTCCATGGTTTGGTTTTTGACAATTCAGTTTGCCAGATGGATGGCTCTTTGGGTGCTGTCAATCACCAGTCATTGCTGCCATTGTTTTCACGGTCCTTATGTCGTCTTGGAATTTTGCATCGGCTAATGTATTTAGCCCCCCTAAATTTTAGAAAAGGGGACACAGCCCTTAAAGGCGACTTCTCAAGTTTTTATTTGGTCTAAATTATGATCTCTTGACTTAAAATAATTTCAATCTTCAACCTATAAAATAATTTGTTTCATTTCCATGTAAGTAGCACTTATTGTATCACACTACCTATGGATTTAAGTCTTCGTTCTTCTTTTATTGTAGAAATTTTATTCTCCGCTGATGATGAACCTATAGAGGTTCGAAACATGTACCTAATCGATGGGTTTCAACCTTCCAACATCTGTTTACTAATCGATTGTTAATATTATATTGTGGAGACGACTTCGAGTTTTTCTACTTCATAAAATAATACCACTCCACTTCGTGATACAATGGACTTCTACCACAGGTTAATTGATGCTAGTCGAGCAACTTTAGTCCAGTTCTACAAGAAGCTTCTACTCCAAAGGAAGACCACTAAATTAGACATTTGGTTTAATCGTGAATGCCTTCGCCGTAATTTCATCCCAGGGTATGTAGCTGTCAGGTCCAAATCATTGAGTCATTCTTCAAGAACAGCTGTTAGCAGGGCACAACGTCTATGGATAAAACTTGAAATCAAACACCACTACGTTAGACTCGCCGATATCAATGTGAAACTTTTTTGGTTGCACAGCAAACTCACTCCTTTTATCCATAGTTTGGAACTTGATCAGTTGTATTCTTCCTTTTTGGATATTGTGGAAGATCAAGGTAGGAAAAAGTTCTACACTTTGAAAAATAAACTCAATCGCTTGAATTTTTCCCAAAATGTTCATGATAGGTCTCTCCATACTGATAGCAATCAAAAATTTTCCAATCATGTTTTTCATACTAGAGTTTTAAACCTTTCTTCTTTCAATTATTTCTCTGAAAATGAAATGTCTTTCCTCAATTATGGACTTGAATATAACATTAATAAATACAACAATGAACAAAATTATGAGCTTTTGGCAGTTGAATGTGAAAGGGTTATTGAAACATACAATCTCCATAATAAAGATTTTATTAGAAGTGATATTTCTAGATCTCTCAACAACAACTTCTCACTGCGCAATTCTGGCTCTAATTTTAATTTAGACATTCAAATTGGAAAAAATATCTCCAAAAAAATTTCTGAGAATCAACTAGTGGTCACTAAGGCCGATAAAGGTAATTGCATTGTTATTTTAGATAGAGTTGATTATAATAACAACTATTTTTGAGTACAGATAGTTTTCCAAATTAACAATAGACCACACCAATAGATTTTTCAATAACATGAAGGTTACTTTAAATGTCTGTATCGACACGATCAAATTTTACAATTCTTCCAAGTTTAAACTTACCCCCATGAACGCCGCCACCCCATTGCTTTACGGTTTACCCAAAATACATAAGGATGATATTCCTATCAGACCGGTCGTTTCTTACTGCAACTCTCTGGTATCTAAGTAAGCTTCGTGGTTAAATTCCCTTATTAAAGAGATCACCCATTTTCATAATCCTCTTTCATTGTTAAATTCATTTGAACTCACTCAAAAAATCAAAGATGTGGTGGTGCCACCAAATTCCATTTTGTTGTCCTTCGACGTGGTTAATTTGTTTCCTAGAGTCCCCCCAGAAGATTGTATCAGGTTAGTAAGAGAGCTATTATTTAAGGCAGATGTTCTCTCTTTTCATATCCTCAATTTATGCAGTCTGTTGAATACTGTTCTACAACAAAACTTCTTTCAGTTTAATAATGAATATTTTACACAAAATTCTGGCCTAGCTATGGGTAGTAACTTGTCCCCCCTTCTAGCAGAGATTTTTATGTCTGATCAAGAACATAACCTCAAACTCTTTCCTTTATTTAACAAAATATGTTTTTGGTACAGATATGTTGATGATTGCATTGTTCTTTTCAATGGGAATCTTCAAGAAGTAAATCTGTTGTTAGAATTTTTAAATTCCTTACACCCCGCGATACAATTTAAGATGGAAATAGCAAAAAACAATTCTCTTCATTTCTTAGATTCATTGTTAAACATTAACGATTCTAGATTTGATTTTTCGATTTATAGGAAACCTACGCATACAGATACAGTTATTCCCCTTTCTTCTTGCCACCACAACTCCCATAAATTTGCAGCGTTCAATTCTCTTTGCCATAGACTATTTAATATCCCGTTGTCCCCTGAAAGTTTCGATATTGAATGGAATATTATTAAACAAATAGGTCACAACAATGGTTTCCCCCTTACCTAATCAACAGAATTCGCGATGAACATCTAATCAAATCCCTCAATCGCAGTTTAGTTCCGATTGGAAAAACCAATGAATATTGTTCTATTCCTTATGTAGGAAAAGTTTCTCTTGATATCTTGAACGTTTTCAGACGTTTCGGTAATGATATCAATTTCTCCTTTTACACTACGGATCCGATTTCCAAAATGTTAGTTAATACTAAAGATAAAGTACCTCTCTCCCACAAATCAGGAGTCTACAGAATTTCATGTTCACAGACTGATTGGGTTACCAAATATGTCGGTCAGAGTGGTAGAAAAATAAAAACAAGAGTTGGTGAACATATTAAACTGATAAAGAGTTCTAGAAATCCACACATAGATGATTATAATACAAAAAGTTCATTTGCTAACCATATTCTTAATCACAACCACAGCTTTGAAATCGATACTGATTTAGATATTTTACATGTTTGCCAAAAGGGTTCTTTACTTAATTTCCTCGAAATTTTTAAGATCAGTGCTGTCATAAACAATCCGATCGTCGTTTCCTTGAATGAACAAGTACAATTTGATTGTCGAAAAATTTTTAATTCCTTTACATTTCATTAGAACTTTTTCCTGCCTTGATCTCCGATAAACCGATTGTTCTATGACATAGTAGATCTGTTCTTTTGGACAGGTGTTATTCCGGTTAGCTCTGTGGTGTGGTATTCCTTTCTTTAGTACAGGTTACACTTCATGGTTTCCGTTGGAATAACTAGTCTGTCACATACACACTGTTCTTTATTTTGATACATAATTGTTCTACTCTCAGATATATATATATATATATATATATATATATATATTTGCAAATATGGATAGGTGACATCTGAGATCTTTGCATGGTTGTATTTACATCTAGTTCATCTTTGTTCCGTGCATGGAGTTCTCCTGTCACCGCTCCATGGTTTGGTTTTTGACAATTCAGTTTGCCAGATGGATGGCTCTTTGGGTGCTGTCAATCACCAGTCATTGCTGCCATTGTTTTCACGGTCCTCATGTCGTCTTGGTATTTTGCATTGGCTAATGTATTTAGCCCCCCTGAATTTAAGAAAAGGGGACACAGCCCTTAAAGGCGAATTCTCAAGTTTTCATTTGGTCTAAATTATGATCTCTTGACTTAAAATAATTTTAATCTTTAACCTATAAAATATTTTTTTTCATCTCTATGTAAGTAGCACTCATTGTATCACACTACCTGTGGATTCAAGTCTTTGTTCTTCTTTTATTGTAGAAATTTTATTCTCTGCTGATGATGAACCTATAGAGGTTCGAAACATGTACCTAATCGATGGTTTTCAACCTTCCAACATCTGTTAACTAATCGATTGTTAATATTATATTATGGAGACGACTTCGAGTTTTTCCACTTCATAAAATATATATATATATATATATATATATATATATATATATATATATATATATATATATATATACATATATCATGATGATGATGATTTGTATTATTTTGTTTTATGTATAATTATTATTATTTAATTTTTTATGTGCTTTTCAAATACTCATCACAATTATAAACTCCAGGTATGATATCGTACCCCTTTTCAATACACCATTTACCTTTTTTCTATCACATTTCCCCAGCTCAGTCGGTACGCCTATGTAGAGCAGATCCTCTCAAATCTCAGGAGGATGATTGCAGTTGCGCTACCAATTTTTTTTGCTCGAAATCAATTTACTGTTTCATGAAAATATAGCTTGTAATATGTTCAAACGATGAATAACGAGTCCAAAAGATAGTTAAATGATTGTTTTTTGTATTCAAATGAATTTTCAAATATTTCGAATACTTATTAATGCGATATCTATCTCATGATTATCATAATTGAAACAATCAAATTTCAAAACATCAAATGCTTCTTCATGCGCATTCAGTGAATAAAAACCAAAGGATGGAGATGTGTCATCATGGACTGGCAGCAGAAACAGCCACAATAAAAAGAACCGAGTCAAAAATAATCATTCAAATTTATATTAAAAATATCGTTGAGTCATGATTTATTGGAATTGAATTGACATACCTGATACCTGGTAAATGAACGGTGATGAACAAATATGCAGAAAATAATGTTTTTAAATAAATGTGATACTGAATGATGGATTACTAATTAATAAATTAACTATGGAATTTTCAACTCTGGGCTTAATTATGTTTGAATTTTATCTTCAGGTCTGGTGAATTGATTGATTATTTTGAAAAAAAAATGATTCTTATATTTCTATCGAGTCATATTTTTCATACTTGACATTATGATCATGAGTACGGAAGAAAGTTCACCACAGTGAATCGGTGTTATTAAAAAGAACCATAAAAAGTGTCTTGCGCGAAACGTATCACTGTGTTTAGTTTTTTGTTAATGAAATTCAGTTCGTACACTAACGAAAATCCTGAAGTAGGTATTCAATGGCTATTGGAAGTGGATGTAGCTGATGTTGGTCCCCTTGTTGCTGGTCATGGCATGCATTGGAAATATGATCTGATTTGGATTGGAGGTAAGTGGCTCTTTGGTCGAATATTTGCCAGGAAGTTTCTTGATTTGGATTTGAGGTTGAAATTGTTGTTACATTCGTTGTCTGCTTATTTGCGTTGATTTTCGATGATGAAAAATTTTTGTTCATGCTTCTCTCCAAAATTATTTTTTGACTTCCTATTTTTTTTTCCCCAGGCAACCATCACTTTTTGTTTTCCTGATCTGAATTTCACTTTTTGCACACTTTCCTGAACCACATTTTCTATGTCTAACATATAACAATTTTATTTACAATTTCTATATCTACACCTAACATTATTTATACAGAACCGTTCAAAATTCATATTCACCCATTTTCTGTTCTCAAATCTGTTTGACATATCCCTGTCATGTTCCTTGGGACTCACGATTAGCTTACAGGATGTTCTTGCTTGTAGATTATTTTTATCCATTTGAATTCTGAAGTTTTATTTGTGGGTTTTGATTTCCATACTTTTATAGGTTTTGCAAATCAGATGGATTGTTGGAAACATTCTGATGATAATAGAAAAGCTCTACCAATAAACTCCTGGATCATCTGCGTTGACTATAAGATGGTCAAAGGTTTCAGAGATGCAAACTACACAGAAAAATTGTAAAAACAATCATAGCAGGTATTCATGTAATGTATAAATATTATTATATACATTTTTCATTTTTTTTTATATTTAACATATACTTCATATCATGACAATTTTTCTAAAATTTATATTCAAGATTTTACTGCTTGGTAGTAGAATCTGAATATCAATTTTATTATTTTTTAAAATAACTAATGTTACTTTGTTCCGTTTCAGATATCACCTGTCATTGAAAATCAATTTGATTCAACGAAGAAATTTTTTCCAGATAACAACATTTATGATATTTAATATTTTAAAATGGTTCCTATATTTAATGCAGATTAATACTGTGTATTGTAATTTCATTCTATTCTCTGGCATCTAAACATAATCTAAGTTCACCATTTTTCTTTACAACTACAACTATTGGATTTATATAATTACTGGTACTTCTTTCAATTATTCTTTGTTTTAACATTTTTCCTGATTCTTCTTTTTCTTGTTCTTCATATTTATATGGAGTTGGATGATTTTTAGATCTGAATTTCTCTGTTTTTTTTACTTCTATACTCTTTCGCTATTCTTGATACATACATAATTAACTTATTTTTTTTAAATTCTCAATATAACTTTTTTCTTATTTTTTTCTTATTTTATTTTTTTTTTTTTTCCCAAAAATTTTCTTCAAAAAATTCAAACCATCAATTATCCATTTCTATAGCTTTTCTTCCATAGTCTATGTTAGCTTTTAATTTTTCTAATTGATCTGTACCTATAATTACATCAAATTCCATGTCTTTGACTACCAGTAATTGTAATTCAATATTTTTATTTTCCATCTCCAAATTTAAATTTATGTATTGATTTGTTTCGGCTGATTTTTTCCATTGATTCCTATCAAATTTGTTTCAGGCATTTTTACCATTGTATATTTTATTTAAGGAATATTTTCTAGACTATTTTCTTTTATTAAAGATGCTTCTGAACCAGTGTCTATTAAAATCTTCACTTTTTTGTTCCCTACTTTACCTGTTAATATTATTAAACCTATTAATTGTTCATTTCCTATATTTTCATTTACCATTATAAATTCTATCGAGTGTTCATAATTTGCCGTATCCAGCTTCACATATGGTTGTTCTAATAAAAAATTTGTTGGTCCGATGAACTTGTTGTCGGTGTATTGTTTACCTGATTGCTTTCCACAGGTAAGCTAGTTTGTTTTTCTCTTTCATTCAAATTTCACTTCTTCTATGAAAATGAACATGTTTTGTTTGTTCATTTGATTCTGGATTGTTGATAAAAGGATTTTGTTGTTCCTGTCTATTATCAATTTGTCTTTGCCCATGATTTTGGTAATGATGTTGATAATTATCATTCTGATGATTATCATTATTATAATTATTATCAAAATTATTATTTATATTCAGGTTCTTGAAATGTCTGTGAGTGTTTTGATTCTCATTACGATTATTGTACATATTCTAATTTTAATTTATATTTTGATTATAATAATTATCATTATTATACCTATTATTTTGGATATTACTTTCATGTCTCATATTTCTGCTATTATTTTGATTATTCAAGTACCTATCATTTTGACTGTTATAATTTTGATATGTATAGTTATTTTGTACAGTTCTATGTTGGTTGTTATTTTCCCAACTTCTATATGATAAATTTCTCTCTTATCTTGATAAATATTCGCTCAATCTATCCATGGTTTTGATTTCATGCATATTTATTATTTCAAAATTTCCTATTTGAAACCTGCTGATATTGCCTACTATTTCATCTTCTCTCATTACATTACAAAATTGTTATAATTTATACTTCTCTTTTCATCAAACTTGCCAAATTATAATTTGTCTCTGACAATAAGTTGAGCATTTTTCCCCCAATATTGTCTAATGAACAAATTTCCAAAATCTTCAAAACTATTGAAATTTTTCTCCTGACTATTGAATCAAATGCAGGGTTGATTAGTTAAATATTGTCTAATGATTTCTTTTAACTCCTCTTCGAAGTCATATTTCTTGTTTTATTCTCTATTATTTTAATGAAGATTATTGAATGCAAATTTTTAATATAACCGTCCAATTTCTCTTTTATTTGCACCCCTTGAAAAGTATTGATAATCCTAGTTTCTAAATCACTATCAAATCTCCTTTGCTCTCATTATTTCATTTTCTCTTCTAAACTTTCAAATTTTTCTTGATTTTGATAATCATCTCTACCCAAATTATTTCTTTCCTTTATATTTGATATTTCATTTTCTATAATAATATTTCTTTCATTTGTGTCCTTTCGTTGTGTTTCAACTTTTTTCTTAATGATGTTTATGTCATTCATAACTTTTTTATTATTATTTTCAAGATCTATTTTCATGACTTGTATCTGTTTTTCATTTTGTTCTGAAGAATTGTTAATTACATTTATTTCTTGTCGAATTGATCCATAAAATTTCCTGTTATTTTGTGCTATACTCATTTCGAATTGTTGATACATATTTGAAAATTCCTTTTCACTTTCTTCTAATTTCAATTGCACTCTACTTTCCAGTCTTTCCATATTTTCTTTCATACTTCCTATATTTCCTTCCATTCTTAGTTCCATTCTTCCCATGTTTTCTTTCATTCCATCTTCCATTCTTCCCATATTTTTTTCCATTCCATCTTCCATTCTCCACATTACTACTCTTTCCTTGTTCCTGATCGCCTCTTTCTCTACCTTCTGCACCTTCTTCCTCACCAACTTTTTTCCCATCTCTCAAATACATTTTCTCTACACTTATACAAGTTTCTAACTTCATTTAATATTGCAATTTAAGAATTGCAAAATGTCAAAAAGAAATATTTTCCTTGTATGAATAACTGTTTTAAAACAAATATTTTCCTTATCAATTTTCATAAAATTTCCAATTTCCAAAATTAATAAGTTTACTGGCTTTTAATTGATATATTCGCTCCTAATTATCATATTCGCTCCGCGTTGGGCGACATTTTGTTATGCTTAGGATGATTTGTATTATTTTATGTATAATTTTAATTATATTTTTCATGTGCTTTTCAAATACTCATCACAACAATAAACTTCGGCTATGATATTTTTATAATTTTTCAATACTCCATTTACCTTCCTGTTATGACCTTTTCCCTGCTCAGTAGGTACGCCTATGTAGAGCAGATCGTCTCAAATCTCAGGAGGATTGCAGTTGCGACATCTCGTTGTTTTGCTTGAAGTCGATTTACTGTTTCATGAAAATATGGCTTGTAATATGATCAAATGATAAATAACGAGTCCAGAAGATAGTTAAATGATTGTTTTTTTCAATTCGAATACATTTTCAAATATTTCAAATACCTATTCCTACAATATATATCTTACGATTAATGTTATTGAAACAATCAAAATTCAAAACATCAAATTCTTGTTCATGCGCGATCAGTGAATATTGAAAGTAAATATTTAGAGGTTATTTTTATATTATGATCATGAGTACAGAAGAAAGTTCACCACTGTGAATCGGTTTTATCAAAAAGAACCATAAAAAGTGTCTAGTGCGAAACGTATCACTGTGTTTAGTTTTTTGTTGATGAAATACCCTTTGTGAATTTAGTTCGTACACTCACGAAAATCCGGAAGTAGGTGTTTAACAAAGAGAGTAAACTGAATAGGAGGCACTAATAAGCTCTAGCCAATCAGAATCTTGAAGTATTAACGCATCATAGTGACGTACTTGGACATGAGTACAGGTGGTCCACGTAACATACAGAGTGGTCCAATATACATTCAAGAGCCTGTAACTCTCAGATACCAGAGTTCGGAATGCGCTAGTTCGCCACTGTCCAGAGTGAATGGTGGCCATGACATTACCATATACGTCACTATGACTCACAAATGATCTTTCATCTCTTTCTATCAGTGTCACCATTGTCTTATGGGGAATAGACTCTCCTATAACGTTTACTCTCTTTGGGTGTTTAATGTCTATTGGGAGTGAAGTTAGCTGATGTTGGTCCCCTTGTTGCTGGTCATGTCATGCATTGGAAAAATGATCTGATTCGGATTGGAGATGAGTGGCTCTTTGGTCGAATATTTGCAAGGAAGTTTCTTGATTTGGATTTAAGGTTGAAATTGTTGTTACATTTGTTGTCTGCTTATTTGCATCGATTTTCGATGATGAAAAATTTTTGTTCCCGCTTCTCTCTAAAATTGCTGAACTCTTGAATCATCTGTGTTGACTATAAGATGGCCAAAGGTTTCAGAGATGCAAAGCACACAGAAATTTTTAAAAAACAATCATAGCAGGTATTCATGTTATGTATAAATATCATCATATCAAACTTTTATTATTTTTATATTTAACATATGCTTCATATCATCACGATATATATATATATATATATATATATATATATATATATATATATATATATATATATATATATATATATATATATATATATATATATATATATATATATATATATATATATATATATATATATATATATATATATGTTTATATTGTATATGATTGTATTTTTATTCATATAAATTTCTGTGATGAATACTAATCATAAGAAAAGAAAACTCCAGCTATGATGCTTGTTTTTCCTACATACTTTACCTCTGCTTTTTTTTTTATTTTTATTTTACCTTTTTCCACCTCAGTTGGTATGCCTATGTAAAGATGATTCTCTCAATCTCAGGAGGATTGCATCCGCTCCATCTATTTGTTTTCTTGATGTCAATATACTGTTTATGTTAGAAAGATTGATTGCGAAATGATAAATAATGAGTCCACACATAGTAATATAGTTGCTTTTTATTGAAATATCACTCAAAACAAACCTATCTTCGAAATATCTTACTTATTCTGATTATATTTTCCAACCAATCAAACTTGAAAACATTCATGAACAAGTTGATAAGGGAAACATTCTCAATTGAATATTGATAGAAAAATTCTCCTGTGGATTGAAAAATCCACGATAAAAATGAAGTTATTTTTTGTGAATGTCTAACAGAAAACAACTACTTTCCCGGCTGAAGCCAAGCTGGACATTGAACTATATCTGATAGATATTCTGAAAAGGCCCTAACTCAAAAGAAAGAATCTGAAATTGAAAATTTGCATTTTTATTCAGATAGTTATTTGATTTTCTATTCCAGTTTTTATTGAGAACTTATAAAGATGAATGAGGCAAAGAAGAATATTTTCCAAAAGAGAGTACTCACCAGAAATCATTCGTAACATTGACGCAAGAGAGACATCGCATTCACTAGGTCTTCAATACATTTTTGTCGACGAAAATCTATTCCACGCTTTCACGATCATCAGGAAGACCGAAAGAAATGGGAAACACATTTTCAAGAGGCAATCTCACTTTGCAAAGATGGAAAAAGTAAGAATCATTTCTTTTGGAGAGACACTTTGAAATTAGTGTTCTCTGACATTAAAACCTGTCATAGGGTATAATAGATTGATTTGTTGGAAATATGAACAGGATGTTCATAAAATCAGATGTGGAATCATCTGCGACTGAAAGATAAACTTTAGTCACTATCTTCCAAAGTCAAGATAACCTTTTGTGGGGTATTCATGTTGAAAAGGGAAACATTCTAAATTGAATATTGATAGAAATATTCTTCTGTGAATTGAAAAATCCACGATAAAAATTAAGTGATTTTTTGTGAATGTCTAACAGAAAACAACTACTTTCCCGGCTAAAGCCACGCTGGACATTGAACTACATCTGATAGATATTCTGAAAAGGCCTTAACTCAAAAGAAAAAATCTGAAATTGAAAATTTGCATTTTTATTCAGATAGTTATTTGATTTTCTATTCCAGTCTCAATTAAGAACTCGTAAAGATGAATAAGGCAAAGAAGAATGTTTTTCAAAAGAGAGTACTGATTTTATGAACATCCTGTTCATATTTTCAACAAATCAATTCATGAACAATAATGGATATATTCCAAAATAAATATTCATAGGTTATACTCAGTCATTTGTGATCAATAGAAGAAGAAAGTTGCCGCTCAAAATTTTGTATTATTGCAAATAAACCAAAAACATTATTAAGTTTGTGAAGACAAAGTACCTGTTATGAGTTATGCTTTGCACTCACACAAATCCTGGGATGTTCATGTGGATGTTTTGCAACTGTTCAGCCTCCGTACTGCTGGTGAAGTCAAATATTGGAAATCTAACCTCCAATACCTGGTAAGTAGTTTCTTGATAGTCCTTGGTTCCGGTTTGATTCTCACCTGATTGCATGTATAAATATTTTTTATATACTTGAGTTATTGGCATTTCTCCCACAAAATCGATCACAAAATTTTCTAATATCTATCCTTCTCCATTTTCGTTTCTCTTCTCTCGACTCCCTTGTTTCTTCCTCCTTGGTTACCATCATTTTTTGTTATTCGATATGGATTTTCACTATTAGCACCTTTTTTAAAACACATTTCTCAACTTCTTACCTATAATACCTATGTTATTTACATATTTGATTTCTACACTTTACTATTTACAGATATTTCTTCACAGTTCCATTTTTCTTGCTCAAATTTCATTATTTTGGTCATTTCGAAGAAAAATAATATGACATTTGCCTGTCATGTTTCCTTTTGGTTCTGATTTTGTATACATATAAATATAATATTCAGTTGAATTCTGAATGTTTGTTTCTAAATTTGTATTTATAAAATTCTTTAGGTTGTTGCAATTGAATGCACTGATCAAACATAATGATGATAATAGAAAAACTCTACTGCCACCTTCTTGAATTATCTGACTAGAGTATGGCCAAATGTTTTCAAGATGCAAATCGTACAGAAAAAAATTATAATAACTAAGTAGATATGCTATGGCGGTTCTGGGCCACTCGAGGGTGGCCCAGAACCGCCATAGCATATCTACTAAACTATCATAGCAGGTATTTATGCAGTTTTTAAATATCATTGTGCCCTATTTCAACTTTTTTATTTGACATATATATCATATCATAACAATATATATACAATATATATATATACTCATTTATATATATATATATATATATATATATATATATATATATAAATAAATTTAGGAATAACGACTGAAAATTGGTATGAACAGTGGGAAATAACGGGGATCTTCAGTCAGCACAAGTGTTGAACTATGAAAAACTCTTTAATACGAGTATTAAAGAGCTTTTCATAGTTCAACACTTGTGCTGACTGAAGATCCCCGTTATTCCCCACTGTTTATATATATATATATATATATATATATATATATATATATATAAATGAGTGAGATATTCTCGAAAGATAAACTCTACTGGTTGTACTTGGTTTTGAAGAAATGTGGTTTTATTGTTACATATTCGGTTCCCATCATCGTGGCGAGATAAAATACAAACCAGTTTTCAAGTCTGATAATAGGCTTTCAAACAAAGAAGTTTATCAAAAATTGGTTAAACTTGACCTCTTGCACAGCCGTGAATGACCAGTGTAAAAAAATTTTTTTTTGGTCAAATTTATCTATATCTTGGGAATCGCGAAACAGCGAAGTTTTGGTAGGTAGTTCACTACCACCACATCCTTTCATTTCTTGACTCCCAAAGAGAGTTTCATTTCATCTAATTCAACCTAGGGATATTAGGAGTACTCATGATATGAAAAAATGATTTTATAATGGATTAAGATTTATTATTTTTCAATTCCAATATATTCAATAAGTACAATAATCGCCCTATCAAATGGGTATTATTTCAACCATCCATACGACTGTGATTAACATTTCATTTTCGTATATCAGTTTCACTTCCACTTTGAACCTGCCCGCGGGTAGAGATTTTGGCCATCCGTTTGTCGTCGGATTTATATTGTACAAATAGTGGTGCCCCTGAAAAAATATTTCCGAAAGAATTAATATGATCTTTATGATGAAAGCTATCGACTAACGTTCTTCTGCCAGTCACAGATGGGTGATATTTATGAAAATGCATCATTGCCTGGGACTTCACGAAGCATACAACAATACCGAAGTAAGTTTGAATTCATGTGATGAAAAGGAATACATATATCTTTAAAAGCAGACATTTGAAAAATCATTATCAAATAGAATAGACAATTGATTTGAAAAGCTATCAAATTACTATTATTCATCATACTGAGCCTCTCTTCATGAGGAGAATTGAAAAAGGGGTTGGAAGTAGTAAAATCGGACAAAGAGTGATTTGAATTCATTCTGGTTGAGCAGCTGCCGCTCGCCGGCCGACTGGATATAGTAGTCTTCCACTTACTCATTCTGAGGTCACACTAGAGATGCAAATGAATTGTGATCTCAGGCAGCACTCCTTGGTATTGCATCTAGACCATGCGCACGTAGATACGCTTGATAGCACTTACTGATCCCATTGTTTATTGGAATAGTACCATTTCGTTTGAAAGGTATCCACATGTGGAGCCTAACGGTGGATATAAACTCTTTCGTAATCCGACTGACCTCGGCCTGCCAAGGTTACGCGGATAACATAGAGACTCAACCATATAAAGAGATGGTGCAAGTCAGTAGAACTCAATACCAAACCCTACTAAGACAACATATCTAGGCTCCATCATTGACAATAAACTACTTTGGAACAAGCGTGAAGAAGTAGTGGTGTTGAGAAACTTGGCGAGAAAAGGCGGGGATGTGACCCAAAAACTACGCAATTGATGTACACAGCAATAATAGTGGGAACAATCATCATTGATGGGGCATTAGCATTGGGTGAAAAAACGAATTGAACCACCACGAGCATCAAATCAGAAATTGACAATTATAGACCTATTAGTCTCCTGAGTATTTTCTCAAAAATACTCGAGAGACTCATATATAACAGACTTGTGAAATTCTTGAACAAACACAATATATTAGCAGAATCTCAACACGGATTCAGGGCAGACAGATCCACTGAAACTGCCACCACTCTCTTTGTAGACTTTTTACATAAAGGGATGGATGATAGAAAATATGTTGCGGGAATCTTTTTTGACTTGTCGAAAGCATTCGACTCTATTGATAAAGACTTCATGGCCTCAAAAATGTATAATATGGGTATTAGGGGGAATGTTCTGGAATTAATTACATCATTCTTATCTAACAGAAAAATCTTTGTAACCTTGAATGGGGCAGAATCGGATCAATTTACAATAAATACTGGAGTGGCCCAAGGCTCAATTCTGGGCCCACTCATTTTTCTTCTTTTTCTTAATGATCTTCCATTGAATATTAGTAATCGATTTCACCTCATCAATTTTGCTGATGATACAACTATCGGTATAGCCGAGTCAACCGTGGAAGACATGACTAATGGTATTGAACAGGCAATTGAAGAAATGACAACCTACTGCAACTCAAATAAACTTATATTAAATTCTCGAAAAACCAAAATCATTTGCTTCAACAAAAACACCGAGTTAGCCAACGAATTTCCCCATATGCACCACTCCACAAAGTTCCTAGGTGTGACGATTGATAGATCACTTTCGTGGTCTGACCATATCGAGTTAACATCAAAAAAACTCTCTAAGTCATACTTTGCCATCACCCAATTGAGATACGAGCTTCACGAATCTATCTTAATTCAGGTGTACTATGCAATTGTCTACTCTGCCTTAACATTCCATATCATTCTTTGGGGAAATGCAAGCGAAGTCAACAGAATATTCGTAGCTCAGAAGCGAATCATTAGACTGATGTTCAATATGAAGCCACGCGACTCATGCAGAGATACATTTAAAACCAAGAAAATACTGACGGTTTGCTGCATTTTTATTTTAAAGTGTTGCTTATATATCAGAAAAAATGAGCAAAAATTCGAAAAAAATAATACCCATCATCGATACAAAACGAGAACTGGGAATAATCTACTGACCACTGCTCACAGAACAACCTTATTTGAAAAATCACCTTCTTATGCGAGCAGTAAAATATACAACAAGCTTCCTAATTATATTAAAAGTTGCGATACTATCAACACATTTAAAAAAAAATTGAAATCTCTGCTTTACTCGAAAGCTTATTATTCATTATCAGAATATTTGAATGATGCTCATATGGCAGAACCCATATTATGAATTTGATGGCCAAAATGTACATTATACACTTCATTTTTTTTTTCATTACTCTTATATATATTCTTATACTTATTTTAATGTATTATATACTGTCATGTTTATTAATTCGACATTTATATATTGTATATGCTATATTATTTAACTCAATTGTCCATATATTTCTCTATTTTGAAACCAGTCTATATGTTTTGTGCCTATGTATATGCATATACCTATGTGTGTATATATCCTTAGAATATTTGTTTTATATCTTTTATACTGGTTTGAATGCTAGTTTTTTAACCTTGGACCTGTCCAACACCATGTATGTGGTTTCTTATGGATTAATAAAGTTCTATCTATCTAAAAAAAAAAAAAAATATCTCTGATTTACAAAGATCATAGCCTGTGTATGTATAATGGGTGCAATGAGAATGTGCCCAACCGCCGCAATGGAGGTGATCCTGAAGCTCACTCCCCTACACATCATAACGGAAAGTTGTGCGAAAAAAAACACAATGATAAGAGTGAGAATAATTAGGCACCCTCTGTGGCATGCCTCAGAACCCCATGTGGAAGAATTCACTACAGAGCTGGGCTGCAGAAGTGAGTGGGAGCTGAACAGAAACGCCATAAACCGGTATATCCGAAATATCAGAAGAAAGTGTTTTTTCAGAATTCTTCAAGCTGATTCTCGTCCAATTGGCAATTCTATTCCGATTTGTGAGTTGGTGGAGAGCCAAAACATTGGTTTTCGATTTTTAATCGATAACCTATCTTGATCATAATCATTGACATCGGTTTCATCTTGAATTTCTGCTTGGTTGGCGTTGTCTGAGATTGGATCGTTCTCTGTATAGAATTCCAGCGGCAGTTGCATTCTCTCTACACTTACTATAAATCAGCAGTTGAACGACTGTCTCTTTGTTGATGAGACATGCTTTTTTGTTTTGCTTTCTTATGGTCAAAGCCGCCTTCGTTGAAGAACATCCAATTTTGAGAATACTCATAATGAATCCTGCTTGTATCTTCGGTTCCTTTGGTAATTCTCTGGAATTTTTATTACGAGTAATCTGATAATTCACAATTTCTCAACATGATGAAGAGAAAAGAACTTGTTGTTTTTAAAAAAATGGTATTTGAAAGCGTTTTCATGGGGGTTACTTTCGAGGCAATTTTCGATAACTGTTGAGAAATTGTAATTTCATGGAAACCCCAATTTTCAATTTCTTCTTACCGGTGGTAACAAAAGTGGACAGTTTTGAGTTGTGATGTCTAAACTAACGTATAGTAAGGCGGAGGATGTAACCCAAAAATTCTGCAATTGATGTTCACAGCAATAGTGGAAACAATCATCATTAATGGGGCAGTGGCATTGGGTGAAAAAACTTATCCAACCACCACGAGAATCAATCTCTCTGATATTAGCCTGTGTATGCTTAATGGGTGCAATGATAATGTCTCCAACGGCAGCAATGGTGGTGGTCCCGAAGCTCACTCCCCTACACATCATAATATAGAGTGGGGCAAAAAACCACCCATCGAATGATAAGAGTGATAATCATCAGGCATAAGACTACACCCTCTGTGGCATGCCCCAGAACCCCATGTGGAAGAGTTTACTACAAAGCTTTTTTGCAGAAGTGAGTGGAAGCTTAACACAAACGCCATGAAATAATACACAGGAAAATGTAAAATAGCAGAAGGAAGTGTTTTTTCAGGATTTTTCAAGCTGATTCTCGTCAAATTGTAAATTCTTTTTCGATTTGCCGAAGTGAGATGGTAGAGATCCAAAACATTGGTTTTCGTCCCGTCATCGATAATAAACCTTTTATCACTTTGTTGATAAAAAGTGCTTTCTGTTTTGCTTTCTTATGCTCAGAGCCGCTTTCGTTGAAGAATATTCAATTTTGAGAACACTCATAATGAAACCAGCTTGTATCTCCAGTTCCTTTCGGAATTTTCTGAAATTTGTAATACGAGTAATCGATAATTCACAATGATGAAGTGAAAAGATCTTGTTGTTTTTCAAGAAATGGTAGTTGGGAGCGTTTTTATGGGGGTAACTTTTGAGGCAATTTTCAATAACTGTTGAGAAATGATGGAAGGTGCAATTTCATGGAAACCCCAATTTTCAATTTGATCTTAACGGTGAAACTGAAAGTGGGCAGTTTTGCGTTGTAATGTCAGAACTTACGTATTCAAGTACCACAGCGACATACCAAATTCGATATCTGTATCTTCGTAACCATAGAAAAATTGGGGAGCGTACCTCACCACGTGGTCACCCGGTATGGTTGAAAAGCTCGTATCATAATGCAAGGATTTCCCAGTACTATAGAAACAACTGTGATGTTTTCTCTTCCTTGGTAGAGTATTGCCTATTCTAACACTTTGCTATCGATTTTCCGAATAAGAGTTAGCAAACTTCATACTGTTATGAAAAAAACATATATTTTTGATTTGTTAAAAAGTTTCTCTAGTTTCTCGAATGAAGTAGTTATGAGTATACTGAACAGAAGCCTTATTGCACCATAGCATTCCAACAGGTATGGGTGAAGTAAAATATTTTCGTAATGATATGAATTCCTAGCCAAAAATCCCTGTCGATTAACGATCCTCAGTGTAAAATCAGTTTTGAATTGTAGTACAACCGCGATAAAATGATTTGTAAATATGTTACGCCACTGGCTAATTCCAGAATTATTGGAAAGAATCCATACCCACCTTGATGGAGACGCCACTGGATAACAGTAAAATTACCAATTCTATATTATTTGCCAATTATGCGCTGAAATAATACAAGATATTATGAGAAAACTCACTCTACCCTGTAATACTTCCGTTAGGATTGCTCGAAAGCACTACCCCAGAATATACAGAGCGTTGTCAATCAGAAAGATTTGCAAGATGGAAATTTACTCGGAGCGGTTACATTTTTACACGCTTTATATTAGCTTCACTTGTATGTTTGTTTGTTTGTAACCGACTGCTTTGGACTTGATTTTCACCCACTTCCAGACGTCCGAATTATTTGAAATTTGGCAGGTGTACATAATTCCGGTGACAATGCATTAATTAATTTTTGTGTGGGAAAAAAACAAAATGGCGGACGAGTTTTGTGGTTATGGTCAGATTCGCTTCAAAATTGGTATCTGAGGGTTTTCGTGGTCGGAGATTATGATTTTTTTGTCAAAACTGGAAAATTCAAGATGGCGGCTCCAAAATAGTGGACGAGTTTTGTGATTATGATCCAATTCTATTCAAAATTGGCATGTGGGAGTTTTTGAAGTCGAATATTATGATTCTCTCGTGAAAATTTAAAAATTCAAGATGACGGCTTCAAAATGGTGGACGAGTTCTGTGATTATGGTCCGATTCTATTCGAAATTGGTATGTGTGGGTTTTTGAAGTCGAATATTATGATTCTTTCGTGAAAATTGTAAAATTTGGAATGGCGGCTCCAAAATGGTGGACGAGTTTTGTGATTATGGTCCGATTCTATTCAAAATTGGTATGTGGGGGTTTTTGGAGTCGAATATTATGATTCCTTCATGAAAATTGAAAAATTCAAGATGGCTGCCCACTGTTTATATCGACAACGTTAAAATATTTGAATGACTTCTAAAATGGAGATTTGACTAATAATACAGCTGTACACATCGATGATTTGGAAAATAATTACAGTTACTAATAGTAGGCACGGAATTAATAGTAGATTAGAACAAATAATAGTTTGAAAAAATTTGAAAAAACACGCTTTCATAAATAAACCAAACTTAAAAGTAGAAAATAAATATTAGTTTAAAAACACTAAAAAACACGCTTTTTATGGAAAACCAAACTGAAGAATAAATAAATAATAGTTTGAAAAACTGAAAACACGCTTTCATAAAAAACCAAACTAAAAAATAGAAAATAAATTTTAATAAATTTGAATTGAGAATAATGTAAAAAAATTAAATAAATATAAATTAATAATAATGTAAATAAACAAAAATTATTAAAAAAAAAAGCGTGGGGTGCTTAATCTGAATCTTAAAAAGCACCCAACGCTTTTTTTATATACAATAAAAAAATTATCATTTACATTATTATTAATTCATATTTATTAATTTTTTTCACACTATTCTTAATTCCAATTTATTAAAATTCATTTTCAATTTTTTTAGTTCGGTTTTCTATGAGAGCGTGTTTTTTTAGTTTCATTAAACAATAATTTATTTATTTATTAGTTCGGTCTTTTATAGAAAGCGTGGTTTTTTAGTTTTTTTCAACTTTTATTAATTCCTCCACTCTGTAGGTTATTGGAACGTCGGTTGTTCATCTGTGATTAACATTCACAGATCTCAGACACCTTGAGATTCCGTTGAAATAATTCACCTGAAGATGTGATAGCAATTGATTATAATAAAATAGAAAATTAACTACAGTCATGTTCACTTAACAACATGAATAAGTAACAAGTGATTTCAAACAATTAAGCGACAAAATTGATGGTAACTGGCCAACTGTTTTCATTATAATCTTTTCTGAATATTTTGTAATACATGGGAGGGTCGGATATGACCAGCTTTTTTTTTTATTGAATAAATAATACCTGTGAAATCCAGAAATTGAAATATTGATAACATGGGAAAGAATAATATTCACATCACCAAGCACAATACAAAACTAATTACTGACATTCATCTCTCGTTGACTCACTGTTTGTCACCCTTGATTATTCATTTACGCGTTTTGATTTAATTCGCTTTCTGTTTTCTTTGGTTTTTCACGAGTCATTTCAGTCTTACTTCCGCATTCCAAATTGAGTTAGAGGATATTTTATTGACTCCAGTTTGTAATATGAATTTTTCGAACTGTTGGTATTCCTTCTCGATTGAAAGAGGTTAGCGAATAACTCGGGTTGCATATGTTTTATTTATCATTTATTCATCCTTTTAGCACTGCTAACCATTCATTAACTGATTTTGTAATTCAACATTTCCATATTTGATCACGGAGACTTTGCACTGAGTTAAGTTGACTCGACTCTGAACTTTTTCTGAACTCTTTCTGAATGAAAACTCATCTTATTCTGAACTGGTATGAATTAAATTGATCTAATGAAACTGCTGTGATGGTTTTCGATGATCCCCCATTGTCGCCGTTGACTTTGTTCTTATATAGACTCTCCCCACTACGACCCCATTCGTATTGAACTGCGCGGTATGTTTCCCACCGTAATAGATAACGATTTTGAACATTAATTGTCTCCGCGGCTTATTAAGTCATGCCTGCCTTTGAACCCTCCCGGCGTTATAGAAAGCTTTTAACGCGCAGCCGATCAGGACAGTTTCATGACTTTCATTGAATCACTTTGAAGAGTTGCGGCTTTAATTCATCGATCCTTTGTTTATGTTGGCATGCCGCCTTGCGTTTGATTTATCTGGTGTGATTCATAAGTGATTCGTAATACAACATATTATTCATTTCAGAGAATATAGGTTTCGGTTCTCTTGTGTTCACAGTTGCCAGAGTTAATGAAATTATCTTCTTTCTTCATATGATTTTCTGTATTGACCCTGGTTGTGACAAGTATATATTGGCAAATAGATGAACCAATAATTCATCAGCGTAAAATAAAAACACGATGGCGCGGCCAGCCGGAAAGATATATTTCAGAATTTATTTATTGATTCTGGAAATACCATCCGCCAAGCTAACCAATCATGTGTCAGAAACAATGGAAAATTTCCATTGGCAACAAAAGCAGCATTAAATTTTTTTTGTATAAATCCTGAATTCTTCAAGTGAAAGGAAGGATTCTAATCCCCCCAAATGCTTCCTTATATTTCCATGTTATCTTCTGTCTAAAATCAATGGAAAGAAGTATAACCAGCACACAAGGTTATATACTTGGGTTTCACTCTCAAAATCACCTAGAAAAAAAATAACTAATATTCATTTGTAAACTTTCACTTTGAATTCGAGAAATCTCAATATACAACGTTTTGTTTGCTATCGGAGGAATTCAAATAGAATTCAATTGATATGAGCGAATGAACCTTGAATGAGAGGAGCACACAGGGCGAACAAAAATTATTAATTCTCATGAGTGGTAATTTCCAGGTATTTTTCATTTTTGTGTTCATCTTAGAGGAAAAAAAAGTTATGGAGCTCATAAGGTTTTATCAAGAGATATTGGTATTAAAATGAAAGATTGATAATATTTTCTCCAATAGCCGTCACTACTAGACCGATTTGGCCCATCTCCGAAATTAGCCGAGATATTGATATCGACATTTTTTTGGAAGTCGTGTTGTGGTGACGTCCTCAACAGGCAGTAGTTCTATTGGAATCTACCTAAAAATGTGGATGTTGCTCCAATAAAGTCTAATCATTCAGAATAGTCGAGGACCTATTAGTACAGCCCCATATAACCTACAAACTTTTTTACCCCGAGAACAAGTAGGCACCTTCTTATATTTCATGTTGCTTAGCATGTACTCCAGTCAATGGTGACAAGAAAGGCCTCTGCCTTACAATTTTTTTTATATATGTTAGTGAGTTCCGGGCCTCGATGAAAAGTTTTCGACCATTAATTAAAAGTACAAAAAAAAAAGAAATATTTCCTTAACGCTTGATTCTACGACAAAAAATATGGGAAAACAAGACTGAATTCCCTGCATTTTTGGTATGACCACTTTACTTGTTAGTCTGACGTGTAATGAGTTACGGCGGCGTAAGCGTGAACATTCTTCCAAAATAATCGTATTTTTTCACAATAACATTATATTAGCGAAATATTCTTCAGCCTAAAGTGATCCTTGTTGCGTTTCATTTTTTACTGCCACTGTAGCGTGAATTTATACGAAGTATTATTGAGATTATTGTATGTTTTTTTTTCGAGTTTCGTTCGATGGGTTTTGTGTCATCAAAGGTAACATTGAAAAATCCCCAGGCAATAAGCTCCGTGGATACTGTACATGGACCACAAGACACGAACTAAGGTTTCGTTTTTCAGGAAAGATTCCAAATTCACGTGGTTGAATATCTTTGGATTTCAAACTTATTTCTTGTTTAGGATTAACCAATTTAAATTTATTCATGTTAGCATTCATCTCATATTTTGTTCGGTTTATTGAAATTTCGAGGATTATCACCAGAAAACCAATCATTTGAAGCCTTTCTTGTAGGAAAAATCATCTATCGAGTGATTATTAACGGCTAATCATCAATTGATACTTAACCTTCAAATGAGTTTCTAGGTCCGAAAGACGCATATAAAAATTAGCGAATTTGGAAGACAGGGAAGCCGAACAAAAAAGCAGATGTCTGCGAAAGTTTTTTTCGAGACAATGATGGTCAAGTTTCTTGAGGACGATTTTTGGCAATGCAAAAAATAAAGCCAGTCTGATTCCGATGATGCCAAAAAAAATTAGAACATGTCGGAGAAATCTGCTCCAGATAAGGTATCTGGGGCAGGTTTCTCCGACATGTTTGAATGTCATTTCATGCAATTGAAGTGATTTGTTGTTTGCGAATTCTGCGAAGGTGAAAAATGCGATATTTTACCAAATGTCATCATCGAGAGCGATGACGAAGATGAGGCAATGCCATGGATGGGAGCCCATATTCTCAGCGAGAAAAAAGGGTTAGAGGTTGACACTGAGAACGAAGAGTATTATGAAGACATCAACATCAACCAACCAGTATTATCAAAAAGGAAAAACTAATGGAAATATTCTCCGAGACATAAATTACGGAATAAGAGCCGTACTCATTGAAAAAAAAGACATTTACGGATTAGGCCTACTGGGGATAGCACATTTGATAAACGCGCCGTTCACTCTACCTCATGGTGTTATGGAAATTAGTCGACTTCAAATTTACAAAATTATAATTATGTAATGAATAGCAACAAAAGTTTTCTTACAAAAATCGTTACTACCCCACTTTTTGTAGGGCAAAAACCCCCACTGACTCGACTAATGTTTTTCGCTTCTGAGGAGTAGTAGGGTATGAATCTACATACTGATAAGAAGTAGCGCTCCAACCACCTACCTGCCAGAACTTTCCTGGGGTTCAAATCCAACACTAAACAGCCTCTACAAATTGAGTAGAATCAACTCATATCACCACTAAGGCGAAGGTTTTGTATAAAAACAAGGTTAAAAATTTAGCTAATGTAAAGTGTAAAGATAAAAATGATATAATGGTATATATAAATATTATATAAATATATATATATATATATATATATATATATATATATATATTGTATATATATATATATTGTAATAAAATGTGAATTTGGAAAACAATTGTTGTTAATTTTGTCCCGCTTTGGGTACAAATTGATATGATATGTGATAGATATTTATAATTCTTATAAAATGAATTTTGTTAATTATTTTCACTCTTCGTTGTGAGCCAAATGTTATGATGATTATTTTCGCCCTGTATAATATATTGTAATATAATGATAATTGCTAGCTAACGTCACTGTTTTCTCGTCACGTTGCTGCCAATTGTTATTACCCTGTCTTACCACGACTAAACTCAGTTGGTACGCCTTTCGTCTCAGATAGCCGGTCCTGGCAATAGAGCCACTACCTGGTCTTGATGTCAATTTCAATTCAGTGTTTATAAGTAAGATTGCAGATCATATCATTGTGGAAAACAAACCAGAAAATATCGATAAACAATTATTTCCTTTATTCAGGAAAACTTATATTAACCTGGCCTACGATAGATAACTTATACTATAATCAATTGACAAATTTTCATAGAAAATAATGAAGAACAGTGATGTATACAGTATGCATAACCTCACTTTTTTTGATCTGGTTGTTGTGGTCTTTTTTCAAAGCCTTGTGGGATCTTTACTCACATTACTTATGAGATTGATTATGGGGAGAGTTTCTCGAGCTGATTTCAAGTTTTCATCGTACCATTTTATCGGAGGTTTCTTGTGGGTATCACTGAACCTTCTCTGTGGAAAATTTTTGAATACGAGACTGCTGTATGCATTTGTCAGATGAGACGCTAGATACTCCACACAATTGATATTATCGTAAATGGACCAATTTATATCCTGTAAAGCTTTTCTAAATTTTTGTATGCCACTGTTTGTGAATGGCCTATATTTTCGAAATTATATAGAAGGAAGATCATTGCTTCCATAAATAATATACTGGCCCAAATGATCAGCAATACATGGGTCTGATAAACCTGTCATGATGGAGTCGTGTTTATATCAGTCAGTATATTATCAATACAACTTGATCTGTTTGCACTTATCCTAGTGGAATCAGAGATCGTAGATGCAAGACCAAAAGATTGCATTTAATTAGTTTTGAGTGTCTGGTAAGTAGTCGCTCCAAGAGACAAAAGAATGTATCAGCATTTCCGAAACAAGAACTGTATGTGGTGATGACTAAGGTATTTATGCTCACAAATTTTACATCACAGAATTCTCAGTGAATTTCTTAGTTAAATTGTTCCAAATAAAAAATTGCATTCTTTACTTTTTTTTGAGAACACCGCCATGTATGTTTCTACTTCTACAAAAATTTGTAATCAATAAATATGAGGGCATACGAATATTTTGCAGGACTGCAAATCTTAGCCAGTGCTCGGAAAAGCATTGAATGTTGAAATAAAAAATTTCTAGAAATAGTTTGATCACTTCAAGCTTATCAGATATACATTGTACATTGACATGTAATATACTCACTAGTGAATTTGAAATTGTTACAATCAAATCATCATGATAATCGTCCATAAAAAATCTATTTTTCGGAATCAGCTCACTTGGGAAGCCTGGGGAATGTCCTGTCGAAAATTTCTACTTCTAAATGTGAAACGTTGGATGGCATCATCTTCAGGCCAAATAGATGGATCACGCAGTATTTTCCCCTTTTCTCGATAGCTTACATTCAAAGTTTATGTTGGGCGCTGATTCATTTGGAAACTGCTTCAGAACGTCCTCACTTCTTTCAGGATGAATACGAGAAACATGTAGATAGCCTAGTTTGGGTACTGACTTCATTGTTCTTACCATTTGTTCCATAAACGCGCCTCGAATTAAACCTCCGATTCATAATGGCCATGACATCATCAACAGCTGTTTTCGCCTGTTTTTGGGAGATATTCCATTTGTTAATGTTTGGGTTTTTTCCGGCTATGTCTGGCAGGTCACTCACCTGTGTGTACGTTGCTAAGTTTTTATCTACTTGAGGAATTAATATGTGTTTTACAATGTCCGTTTTCATATTTGGGTTCGTAATGGAATTTGTTTCTCGACTGCTTTTTGTACTAGTAGTGGGCCTTTGTACGATTTCGCTGGAAGTTAGTTTTGTACTTTCCAGTTTATATTCGTCAACGGCCTTTTTTAGTTAATCAATCAACATTTCTTATTCTGATGTACGTTTTTTCAGTTGATAAATCAGCTCACTGGTGGCTGTAATTTCATTTTTTACTTCTGTAGCACATAGGTTTTCACTGCCAATTTTGTCAGAAGCATCTGCAAAATGTTCAACTTTTTCTGCTTCCTCACAACACTTTCCGTTCGTATAACTCAATACAGTACACTCACTAAGGTTATAGGAAAGTTTTCTATTAACTATGATTTCAATTAGTTCAATTTATTTAGCTTGGTTCTGATCGCCATCCGTTCAGTCGACGACATCTCATCACGTTAATCCTTGAAACTTTCGAAAAATACACGAAATATAAAATTCCCGTCAGATTCGTTACTGGGATCAGAAAATATGAGAGGAAAAAACTCGAGGAATTAGGATGGCTATAAAAGACCGTTATTATGTTCTATACTTCTGTTCAAACCACAAAAAAATATTAATGAAATAGTCTACCTAGCTATCTGATGAGATAAAATATCGAAGTAACGTTCATAGTATCAACATCTACTCTAGGGGATTATTCACATGACCTCCTCATAGAATGAAGTTTCACGGAAGAGTTTTCAAATTCATCATATACGGATATTATGACGCTGTGCCGTCTCAATATGAAGAATACAATTCATCTGGACTCTCACTATATTTCTGAAAAATCAATAATATTCAGAAGTATAATTTTCTCAAAGTCAATGATTATTATTATTATTTTATTATTGAATGAAACGTAAATTGCATTGAAGAGTTCATAAAGGGCTTTTTCAATACATCATTTTCAGTCAGCCATAAGCTGAAAAAATAAATAAAGTGCTTTGGTGAATTCAATTCTCAAATATAATTTCCTGATTTTTCCCATTTCAGGAGGGAAATATATGATAACTATCTATATTATATTGAAAAAAATATATCATTTTGTATACCTGATGTTTGCCATTCCTACTATATCTAAATTCAATGAATGAATCTCTACATCGGAACAATAATAATTTTAACCATTTTCAACATTGAAATGATGTTGTGTTATCATCTATTGAGATTGATTAGCATTGAACTTGCTAACAGCAGTTCTCCTCATAATATGAATAAAATCTCAATACTCTTAATAGTCGATTAAGTTCTATTTTGAGTAGTGTTCAATCTACTAGGTATTACTGTGCCCAGCAATTCTGAAGAGATAATTTTTTTCCACCTCGTTTTGAACCTATAAGGTGAAAAAATTTTGTGTTTTTTTGTATATATTTTATTTTGGACTGAATATCTTTTCTTCTGTATTTTCCTACGTTGTGAATGACTGCTTTTGAAAAAAAATTGAGTGATGAATCAATAAATGTGCCCATATTGATACAAAACAGCCCTTCATTGTTAGATGGTCTCGAAATGTGTTTGTAATGCGCTAGCGAAACAATGGTTGCAGTCAACAACTGCGATTGAAAGAATACCTTTATGGTTGGAGTACTCGCATCCGCAATTTGAAAAAGCGGTCAAAATGGGAACCCTGCACTTCTTTTATGTGAAGTGGCGGACAGTCAAATTTTCTGAAACTTTGGTATGTTGTTGTACTCGACCTAGTTACCAAAAGTGTCAATGGGCCCAATTCAATCTTATGACTAGTTTTCTAGATACGGGATGTTAAAGTTGAATATTGCCCAGTTTTTCGGATTTTTTTCAACCTACCAGCTCGATTGGATTTTTGTCGCATACACACGTTTACTACACGTTTTGGTAATACATTAGTGAATACGTACATTCAAAAATATTTTTATTAACAGGGTGATTCACAAATGTATGACGGTAGTTTTTTGCAAAATCTCACTTTTTCTACTTTGACATCAGGGGTGCATATTTTCAAAAGGTTCTCCTCAATATAGTATTTTGATGAAAAAATATCACATTTTACACATTCTTCATACAGGGTGTTTCATAGAGAGAACATGATTTTTTTGAGGATTATTTCAAAACCCTGTAATTCCACCAATATACGTGTGTTTCGAAGCCTCAAAATATACAAGGTGGTTTATTTGTCGGGAGTACAAATGCACAGAAAGGATGAACACCCTGTACTCTAAAATTTTCCTCGTCAACTATAACCATTTTCTTAGTATATAATAATTCTAATACCTGTATAGAATACTTGATAAAAGTACGTCACACTATCATCAACGTCATTGAAAGAGCCCAGCATTGACCAACTGAAATCTCTCAAGAGTTCATAAATTAATTTGAAGTTCGCTTTTTTGAAGTTGTATTTTTCCTGAAGATTGTTTGTTTGCACTTTTGAAGTACATTTTTGAATTTCGCATTTTAGCAATAGAACTGATTATTTTTTTTTTACTAACGGCATCGACTCCTCAATACATTCACAGGTAAACTGCTCAGTACTAAGTCTAAAGTTCTATTATTTTCATCCAAAGTTGTAACATTTTCTATTGGAGTCCATTATTTACTGGATACATTTTTCAATCTGATTTTGAAAATCCAATTAATATGTGGAACCCGTAACGGTTGGTATATTATAATCTCTAACTAGTAACATGTGGGTGTGTTCTGTGGTTTGCTCCATAAGTTTGACAATATCGGAATAATGCTCGTATAGATTTATTTTCGAGGAGAGGGGATATACGTCGCGTTCAAAATGAACGTTATACCTAGAATGCGTATTTTGATAAATAAGTACTCACAGCTATAAGGACACCTGCTCTAGAAATACCTACAAACTTTAATAACTAAAGCAATACCAAGAGAGCTATTTGAGGACAGTATATTAATTGAAACTGGGATTGAACACATCGACCCTGCCACGAGTTATTTTGTTAACTTTGGGATCGATGTATTCAATCATGTTCGTTGTGTGAATTAGTTCCTATATGCATAGGCATGCAAAGACTGATGAGGAAAAAAGTATGTAGTATATGTTCTGCCTCACACTGTGTAATATGCGTAGGAGAAAAAAGACAAAAAAAAAAGAAAAAAATGGAACACAACACAATATAAAGGTGAGCAGGTGTACAGATCTGAAATTGAGGACCCTCGCTCTAGATTACAGGTCTTTTTCACAATTTATTTGTTTTCTCATTCGGTTTCGTGTCACAAACCCTTCTCCACCTATAGTCAAGGCATTTTTACGGTGTTCTCATCTAGCTGATTGGTAAAGTTCATATTGTTTTCGCGATAACTTCTCCTGGATTACGATGCCTATATTTTTCAGCATTTTTTTAGCTAGAAAGACTTTATTTTTCTTCAGCATTGACACAAATTTCACTAGTATTGTACTTGGTCTCCCTCGATTGTTTTTCTACCCAATTCTGAATGTATCATCCAGTACCTGATATGTACAATTAACCTTCAGTCGTGTTTACGTTATGCAAGATAGTTTCAACTACATTCTCATTTTCAGTTTCAGGTATTCCACTCATCCATTTCCTTATGTAGGTATGATTCAAATACTGGGTACCTATTTCGTACAGGCAGGTACTCCACAATATACGTGTAGAGCGAGTAATGAAGTATATTGAAAATTATAAAACACATGATAGTTATTACTCTGCTTATTGATAAATAAATGTACCATTGATAGCAGAAAAATATTGTTGGAGATTTATATATTATTCACACTGTATATGTTCCCATTTCATTTAACTGCATGAGAATAGTTGACTGTGAATTTGTTGTTATTGTTTTTGAGAAATAAATTGATTGACAATTTTTTGACAAGGAAAAATATAATTTCATTTTCGTTCTTCGAGACCAGATATTTCCATAAAATAAGCATTCTTCCAGGTAAAGTCAAATCATATGGTCCTTCATCGCCTTTAGAGAACAGCACTTTGGTACAAACAGTAATGTCAAGAATTCGGAAGAGTGAAAGACTTGCCGAAAAAGCTATGGAAGCCGCAGGAGACACGAGAAGATCTGATCATAACCAAGAGGACGTTTCTTCAGAATCATGGTACCAAAATTTAAGACATCTGCCAGAGAATCTTTGAATGTCGACAACAAGAAGAATAACTCAGAACATGGTCAATCTAGATATGGAAGCAAGGTAGACTCGAAAAAAGTTATTTGTCATCGAGAAAACGGAAAGAAATCGAGATGGGCGTAGAAATAAAGAAGAAAGAACTGGAACAAGAAGTTTTGAAGAGACAACAAGAAATTTTAGATCTTCAACTCGCGATGAGATTAGCACAGATGGAAACGGAATCATCCGACACGGATCAGGATGAAACTGGGTCACATCGGTACAAAGAGTCAGTGGTAAGTGACGGTCCAGATGTCCAAAAATGGATGACGGGAGAACTCCCATGGGCTAGGCAAACCGACGTTGAAGGTATAGACAAATCTACAATACCCAAGGTATTTGATCATAAATTAAGTAGTGTTAGTAACTTTCATTCTAAAAGTTTCGAAAAACATTCCATACAAAATGGAAACGTTCGTTCTCGACAACGTCAAATGACAGATCATGACATTAGAAACTTTTTTACTAGACAGGGTGTTCCGAAAGATTTGCCCATTTTCAGTGGAGATCCCACAGAATGGCCAAATTTCATACATCAGTATAAAAATTCAACAGCCATTTGCGGTTATACAAACGAGGAGAATCAATGTCGACTTCAAAAATGCCTCAAAGGTAACGCAAGAAAGGTAACGCAATCCTTATTGATATTACCACAGAACATTGACAAAGTTATCAGCCTTTTAGAAAGTCGTTTCGGTCGTCCGGAATATATTATATCACTCTTATTAGACAGGGTGAGAAAATTTTCCATTATCAAAGAAGACAAGCTGGAAATGTTGGTTGAATTTTCAGATGAAGTGAAAAATCTTGTCGCTACCATTGAAGCATTGGAAGAAGAAGATCATTTGCGAAATCCTTTACTTCTACAAGAGCTATTAAATAAATTGCCAACTTCACAAAAATTAAGCTGGGTCGAATACATTTCTGATAAAAAAATTAAGCATAAATTGGTCGAGTTCTCTTCATGGCTAGATAAAAAGGCAAATGCTGCCAGTCATCTTTTGATACCTCGAATTCCTGATGAACATTTTTCGAAAAATAAATCGAAAAATAAAGATATTACTCTTACGACTAAAAGCTTTAGTAAAACTTGCATATGTTGTAAAAATGAAACTCACCACTTGAGTATTTGTCCAAAATTCAAATCTCTCAATAGATGACAGATGGAAATTTGTGACATCGAACAGGATATGTTTTTCTTTGTTTTTTTCCATTCCACACTATAAAGGAGTGTAGAAAAAGGAAAACATGTTCGGTTGATGACATAAAGAATGTTCTACTTAAGATTTTGCCGGTGTAATTAATGGAATTTTAAAACCCCACAATAAAATGTTACATCATGTCATTGATCAAGAAACTGTTATTCCAAGGAATGATAATGTTGAAACTAATTGCCACATATAACAGACAGAAAAGTTCTACTTAAGATTTTGCCGGTAGTAATTTCGAAAGGTAAACAATTAGTTGAAACATTTGCCCTTCTTGATGATGCCTCTACCGTAAGTTTGATTGATGAAGACTTGGCCAATGACTTGAAATTAACTGGACCACGACAATCTCTTCATTTACAATGGACAAATAATCAATTCGAAGAACAAAACGATTCTAGAGTTGTGAGTTTCAAAATTTCATCAAAATCGGATACAAATTCGAATTTCTTTTTACGCCATGTCAGAACTATCAAAGGTCTATCTTTACCCAGCCAAACCATCAATATTCAGGAAATCAATGAACATTATCCATACATTGATAACCGCTTCACATCTTTGATTGACGCGCAACCTAAATTATTGATTGGACAGGATAACTGGCAACTGCTCGTGAGTAAAAAAATCATTTCTGGGCCGTGGCATGGTCCTGCTGCCAGCAAAACAGCTCTCGGTTGGGTCATCCATGGGAATTTCAAAGTGAATAATGGAAGTGTACAAGGACGGTTTGTTTGTTTCACTGATCATAAGGTGAAGGACGACCTCGACATTTTACATGACCTTGTGAAAGAATACTGGAAAATCGAAACATGCAATGAATTGGATAAGTCAATGTCTAAGGAAGATCGTCGTGCTGAACAAATTCTTGATAGTACAATGAAGAGGATGGGAGATAGGTATGAAACAGGGCTTCTTTGGAAAGTTGATGATGTGTTTCTTCCCGAAAGTAAGAAAAATGCCTTGAGGAGACTGCTAGCCACCGAAAGAAGAATGGACAAAGACAAATCTTTTGCTGAAAATTATGTGAGGAAAATACAGGACATGGAAGAAAAAGGTTATATTTCGAAAATTTCTCCAGAATATATCCATATTCCTTCCACGAAGATTTGGTACCTCCCTCACTTTGGAATTACCAATCCGAATAAACCCGCAAAATTGAGAGTAGTTTTCGATGCATCAGCAAAATCTCATCAGGTAAGCCTAAATGATTGTTTATTGACAGGACCTGACTTATATAATTCGTTGCAAACAATTCTTCTCAATTTCCGGACGAAAAAATATGCCTTCACAGCTGATATCAAAGAAATGTTTCTACAGGTGAAGGTGAGAAAGGAAGATCGAATGGCCCAAAGAATATTATACAGGGGTATGGAAAGGAAAATGGAACCAGATGTATACGAAATCAATGTAGTTTTTTTCGGATCGACCTGTGGTCCATGCCTGGCACAAGAAGCTAAAAACAGAAATGCCCGTTTCTTCAGCCATCAGTATCCAGATGCTGCTAAAGCAATAATCGATTCTCACTATATGGATGATTACTTGGGTGGAGCGGATACTGAAGAAGAGGCAACATCATTGATACGTGATGTATGTTTTGTACATAATAAAGGAGGTTTTATGATTTGTAATTGGGTTGCCAATGATTCACGTTTACTGAGACATTTGGATGAAGATATTTTGGCAGATTGTCAAAAAAGAATTGACAATCATTCCGAATTATCATCTGAACGAATACTCGGTGTATGGTGGGATCCTAAAGAAGACACATTCACCTTTAAAACCAACTTCCATAAAGTAGATAAGGATATATTAGAAAATAAAAGACAACCGACAAAAAGAGACGTTTTAAAAGTAGTGATGTCGGTTTTTGATCCACTGGGATTTCTTGCAAATTTCATAATTCAGGGAAAAATACTACTTCAAGATATATGGCGAAGTAGAATAGACTGGGATGATGAAATTCCTGAAACCCTGTATATGAAATGGACAAAATGGATTGATGATCTGAAAAATATTATTCAATTCAAACTTTCCCGACAATACTGCCCGATGGATAGACATTCGAGTAACCTTCAGCTACATATTTTCACTGATGCATCCGAAAACGCATACGCCAGTATAGCGTATTTACGATGGCAACAGAATGAAAATGTCAAAGTAAGTTTTTTAAATGCGAAAACTCGTGTATCACCCCTGAAACCCTTATCAATACCACGCCTAGAACTACAGGCAGCTTTGATAGGAGCACGACTAGGCGCGAGCCTAAAAAAATCTTTGGAACTAAATATTTCTAATACGTTTCATTGGACCGATTCCAAAACCGTCCTGTCTTGGATTCATTCCGAAGCAAGGCGATTCAAGATGTTTGTGGCACAACGTCTTGGTGAAATCCAAGAACTTACCAACGTTCTTGAATGGAGATATGTGAAATCCAGAGATAATGTCGCTATGAAGCAACAAAAAGCTATGGTCAGACTGACTTTTCAAGCTCTAGTAGATGGATTAATGGTCCCGAATTTTTGTGGCAATCGTCCGATCAATGGCCTCAAGAGGAAACTTCTTCAATTGTCAATGAAGAAGAATTAGAAATTCGTAAAAACTTCGTTTGTGTTCAATTTGAAACAAAAGCCAATATACCAAATCTGAAATACTTCAACAAATGGCAGAAGTTATTACGGTCGACAGCATGGATTTTCAGATTCATTGAAAATTGTAGGAAAAACAGAAGAAGTGGTGAACTTGATCCTTCTGAACTGGAAAAATCTGAAATGTTCTTGCTGAAGAAGGTACAATTGGAATCGTATCCTGAAGAAATTTGCACTTTGAAATCAAGAAGAGAACTGAAATCTTCAAATAAATTGTACGCTCTTCATTGTTTTCACGACGAGACAGATGGATTATTGAAACATGGAGGAAGGATAAACAATGCACCTCTATGTGATTATATGAAAAAACCTATCATATTGAACCCAAAACATGAAATAACCAGACTTATAATCAAATATCATCATGAACTTGTCAACCACCACGGCCAAGAAATTGTTGTTAACAATCTTCGACAGAAGTATTGTATTATCAGAATCCGACAAGCAGTTAGAAGTTGTTGGGCGAATTGTCAAGTTTGCAAAAATAGAAGGAGTTCTCCAGTTGTTCCAATTATGGGTCAATTGCCAGTTTGTAGACTCGAGCCAACTATCAGACCGTTCATCAAAACTGGTGTAGATTATTTTGGGCCCATTGAAGTGACCGTTAAGAGATCTCACGAGAAGAGGTATGGAGTTTTATTCACCTGTATGGTAACCCGATCAGTTCACTTAGAAATAGCACACGACCTGAGCACTGATGGTTTCATTCATGTATTTAGACAATTCGGTTGCCGAAGAGGATTTCCAGAGGAAATGTACAGCGACAATGGACTTAATTTCAAAGGTGCTGAGAAGGAGTTGGCTGAAAATCTTGGGAAATTAAATCAAGAAGAAATCGAAGCATTCTGTACATTGAAAAAAACTAAATGGACTTTCAATCCCCTTCGCTCCGCACATGGGTGGTGCGTGGAAAGATTGATCCAATCCATAAAGAAAAACCTCAAGGAAGTTTTGAAAGAAAGATATCCTCAAGAATATGTTCTTCGAACAACTTTCGCCGAGATAGAGAATATTATAAACTCAAGACCACTGACTCACGTGTCGATTGATCCAAATGATCCTGAGGCAATAACTCCGAATCATTTCCTGATAGGGCCGTCATATGCCGCATTGCCATGTGCTAAAATAGAAGAGAAAATATTAATCTGTTGACGAAATGGAAGGCAGCCCAGAAAATTTCCGATTTCTTTTGGCAACGATGGTCCCGTGAATATATACTCTCACTCACAAAACGGACCAAGTGGCACAAAGAACAGAAATCCATCAAATTGGGGATGTTGTACTAATTTTTGATCCAAATACAACTAGGAATTGTTGGCCTAAAGGCATAGTGGTAAATTTATATCCTGCGAAAGATGGAAACATTCGTATAGTCGACGTGATGACCGCGAAAAAGACCGTTTATCGAAGACCAGTTTCCAGGCTTTGCATCCTACCTGTTCAGAAGGATAGTGAAGAAGAAAGTAATTGTTAATAGGAGCAATTACTGGGTGGGAGAAATGTTGGAGATTTATATATTATTCACACTGTATATGTTCCCATTTCATTTAACTGCATGAGAATAGTTGACTGTGAATTTATTGTTA
The DNA here is from genome assembly GCA_018342105.1 of Gonioctena quinquepunctata. Lineage (NCBI taxonomy): Eukaryota > Metazoa > Arthropoda > Insecta > Coleoptera > Chrysomelidae > Gonioctena > Gonioctena quinquepunctata. The sequence continues at coordinate 121,891 of JAFIRS010002518.1, forward strand.
TTGTTTTTGAGAAATAAATTGATTGACAATTTTTTGACAAGGAAAAATATAATTTCATTTTCGTTCTTCGAGATCAGATATTTCCATAAAATAAGCATTCTTCCAGGTAAAGTCAAATCAAATATGTTGATTAAGGATGATCCACACAGGCGAGAACTGAACCAGAATGAACGTATATTGCAACAACCATCAGAAAAAAAGTACTGAACCGTTAAACTCATTTCCACACCACCATAGAGGTAGATGTTTTGGTGAGCTTTTTTATAGTATTTCCCAAGTTATTGTTGTTGTGTATATCTCACAATGTTCGTTTGACAGCATATAAATCCAGGCTGAATTAATTTGAACAGGATCTGGTATGTAAGATGCCGCTAAATAAATGTGGTAGCGATCCTTCAACTTTGGTAAATAGTCCATTTTTTAAATCATTCCGATGACAATTCCACCCAAAAACAATCAATTCCAAGCAAGATTTCTCGCAGTTTGTCCAGCATTTGTTGTGATTCACATGGATTTCAGATATTTTTAAGCCTAATAATTTCAAATGTTCGGTTTGTACCGAATAATATTGGTTTTGACACCATTCCAAAGAAAAATTATAGTTTGACATGTTTCTCCATATACTAATCAGTTGTACAATCCTACTCCCAATCTGCCGAAAGCAATAGTCTACATAAATTGTACTTACAATGAAATAGATGAAAGTAGTAACTTCAGAATATTAAGACAATCTCACTGTTTTCACAAAAAGAGCATATCGTGAAACCAGACATGATGGTAGGTCCCGATGGTTACATATTAGAAGTACCTACGTGGACCATATTTCTCGGAGGCATCAAATAATGATGCAGCGGTTTTGAACCATGCTGTAGAAAATGATTCAAATGGAATAAGGAACTGATTTCTAAATGGCGACAGCGTGATGGTCGATAGAAACATTTGAAAATCTTGGTATTGAATATTATATGTCAACTTTCCTTCCACAGCGCCAAAAACAATTTTCTCCACTTGAGTCTAACAAAAATAGAATAATTACGATTACTAGATGCCTAGAAAAATCTAGAAATGGTCACTTTTTTATTTTTCTGAAACAATATCCGCGTCACATGCGGCTCTTTAGAAATAATTTTATCTTATTGCTGGTGGTTCAATAAACGAATATATTCTCCTAATTGAAATAAGAGGAACACCTGAAATAGCCAATGAAAATCTTTCACGGCGAAATGGTCATTGGAGTCGTTTGAACAACGGACATGTACTTGAATTTTCCCGGTTCAACTAAGAATATTTAACAAAGTGAATAAGTCTACCATATTTATTCGGCGGCATCTTACATACAAGACACTGTTCAAAGACAAGAGAGCCATTCGATTCAAATCGACGAGTTGAATCAGGAACCTAATTGGTTGATATTTATAATTCACTCTAGGTTTGTAAATGCTGTCAAACCTAGGATATTAGGTTCATGCGCTCATATTGATAGTGTTTTATAGTTTTTAAGATATGCTGAACATCAGCAGAATATAAAATTCTCTCCAAGCAAACTTTTAAATTGTATTAACGATTCTGGGGAAAAGGATTCTGCCAGAAGAAGTGCACATTGGTCCTGAGGTGATTTAAAATAACAGTTACATAAAATTCCCGATTGACTATTTATGTTTCAAAACATCTCCTTATGAAAAATCATTCGTCACCCATTTCATTTGCTTATCTTTCAAATTTCAACTCTTACGTAAGCTGTCAGATCTGCTCTGCCTTTTCATGTCAATTGTTCATTGTTGTTTACAACTCCCTTATCTATCTGGTGACTGCACTCACCCGTCTCCGAATTTTCATATCTGCTCCAAGCATTTTATGTTACATAAACCCCCCAGTGGTCAGTTCTATTATTATGCCCGCTATATGTTTCCTATTCCATGGAACCTTCTCTTCGATTCAACACGCACTTCCAACAACAGAAAGATAAGTTGCAATTACGTGGGGTAGGCATATTGGGGAAACCACCATGGAAAAACGCACCAAAACCTCCACCTCTGTGTTGGTGTGGAAATGAGTTTAACGGTTCAGTTAATTTTTCTGATAGTGGTGCAATATATGTTTGTACCTATTGCCGTAAATTTTTGCCTGTTTACATCATTCCAAATTAACATATTTTTCTGCTTAAAATAGAACATTATTAAGTATCTAATAAGCGAGGTAATAGCTAAATTATAATTTTTAATATAGTACAGAACTTGCTGTATACGTATAGCATGAAGTACTGCCTGTACGGAATAGTTTTTCAGTATTTGGATTATACCTACATAAGTAAATGAATAATTATCATCTTTGTTGCCCCGTGTATAAAAACTAAGGAAACTGCACCGAAGAAATTCAAGTTGTCGTTTTAATAATTTCCAAGCATAATTATTTTTGGTTGTTGGCTGTATGGATCACCCTGTATGGAAAGTATTCATAGCGGAATATTTGAGCCTCAGAATTGTGAACAGGTAGGTATTACCTTTATGAAATAGTTTATCTGTGGAGCAACTGCCGAATTATTGAGTGTTTGCAAAAACCTATTGTGATTTATTCGTGAATCACCCTGTAACAGTGAGAAATATATTTAGTTGTACCTTTTTATGTGCTCATATATGTATCATGAAGTCAATCCAACTTTTCAATTTGAATGAAAAAACTGATAAAATCAGCAATCCTCCAGGATCGGATGTAAAATTCATGCCACTTAAGACGTTATCAAAATTATTCTAAACTGAGAAAATGGTTACATTTGACGGGGTGTGTTTCTGGTTTTGTACTCTTCTTGGAATAGAATACCTTATGACAAATAAACCAACTTGTATATTTTGGAACTTAGAGATACAAATATGTTAGTGGTATTACCTTTCCCAAACAATAAATCCATAGGTTCAGGGTTTTGAATCAATCCTTAAAAAAATATGTTGTGGTTCTCGCCATGATACACCCTGAATAATAAATGGGTACTGTGCAATATTTTCTCGTCAAAATACTATACGGAGGAGTACCTTTTGAAAATATGCTTCCCTGACGTCACAGTGGAAAAAATGACATTTTGCATGAAACTACAGTCATACATTTGTGAATCACCCTGTAAATATAAATATTTTCATTTGTACGTATTCACTTATGTTTTACCGAAACATGTAGTGAACGTATGTATGAAGCAGAAATTCAATCTAGCTCGTGAGTTAAAAAAAACGAAAACCTGGGCAGTTTTCAACTTCAACACCCCGTATCTAGAAAACTAGTCATAGGATTGAGTTGGGCCCATACTTTTGGTTACTAGGTCGAGTACAACAACATAGCGAAGTTCCAGAACATTTTATCGGCGCCACTTTACGTAAAAGAAGTGCAGGGTCCTTTAATATCAAGAGCACCACAGCAGTTTCACCGAGTTCCAAAACCAGCATATATTTTTTCCCTTCTTATGTGGATGGGACGTGATTTTGTTGTCGAAGTTTACCACCACGAAGATACAAAACAAGCCCATCAATTACAGTGGAATCATGAATATCAAGAAATATTCTGAAAATTGTTCTTGTTTTCGCTATTCTAAATCTCTAGTTGATTTGAAGGACGCAAATTCTACGTAATATTCAACGATCCGGAATATTTATGCTTCATTGAAAAAACGATGGAATTGGTGCTGTGCAGACTTTTTGAAGCCCTGAAGAAGTGAGTTCCCTGATTTTGTTTTAGAGTCCTATACACCCTCCGGCGTTTAAAAAATCTGAAATGACCTTACTATAAGTCATTGGTATGAAATCATCAAAAAGTTTTATATCACGAACAACTATATTGAAAATAATTGGCAAGAGTGAATCTGTGATTTCGAAAAATTTCAAATGATCATAATCAATATAAAAAAAAAAACAAGAAATATTTTTTGTGGGTTGTGATTATGATTAAGTTGTTTCGAACTCAAAGAAGTATGTTTCCATGAGTTCTTCCACTAAAAAATTCACTCATAATGGTGAGTTATAGTCACTAAATATATAAAGATGATGAAAGATGTTCTACTCTTAAGCAGTGTTGTAAATAGATATCATTGGGGGAACTAAGTGGAATATATATGTCACCAAACAGGAATATTGATATCCAACAGAACATTTTTTTTTAAATATAATATTTACATCTCCTTTAAATATATTAGATGGAAAACGATCATGCTCCTTCACACATCTTTTGGGATTATAACCATAATCTGAAAACAAAATTAAATGGATTGGTGAATCTATACAATACTTGAAATACGATAGGTTACTGACTAATCGGATATCTTTTCATTCTTGCCAAATTATTTGGTGTACGCACTAACTTATCGGGGCAAAGTAATTCCTCACACTTGTATAGATTCCCTGATCCATTTAATTCTGTTTTCAGATTGTGAAAGGTTATAATCCCAAAAAGGGTAAAAAATGAGTATTTCCCCACGGAAAATATTCTTAAAAAATAGGATCTCGATTAATAGGGAAACATGAATACCCGCAAAAATATTATCTTGAACGATAGAAGATGGCGACTAAAGTCTATCTTTCAGTCGTAGATGATTTCACATCATACTGTTCATATTATCAAACAAATCAAGGACCATGAGCTTCACGAGAAGTATTTTACCTTTCAGTCATTATCATGATGTCAAATACATTTGAAGACTCTACGAGTTTTAAATCAATTAATTTAGTCCTAATTCCACCCACATTTTCATGGTATATTTCAGTTTCTTTTTCTAGTGAATCTCCTAGTATTTTGAGAATTCCATTTGTGAAAATCATTTGTATGTGTCCATTGTCATTTTGAATTTCTTTTTTATATTCGTGCTTCTCATTATTTCAATAATACTGCTGATCGGGTACCTATTCTATTGGCAGTGAAATTGTAATGCAAATTTTTCAATTCGAAACTGACTCGCAAGAGACGTTGAATACAGTTCAAGAGATCTCTTACCCACTTCTGTAATTTCCACCAACTTAAAAAAACTTCGTCGTTGATTTTGTCGGTTACAAGCGGAGCCTCAGACCACTTTGCATTCATATAACGTGCAATTATTGGATCTTGTGATACCATCATACACTTCAATTCTTTCAGACATTTGGAAGATGCCTAATTGAATATTTAGGACATAAATCGGGCGTTGAAATTTTGGCACATTCTCAAATGATTATCTGCCAATATCAATGTACGATTATGCGAAGTCCGTTGCTCAGTACTTGTGAAGCAAAATGCATATAATCTATTTTGAACGTAAATAGTTATTTTTCAAAGCCTCGACGATATTCAAAGTTCACTTCTGTTTGGTTTACATGGCCCAAAAAAGGATGAAATTCCCGAGACATGTTTTTTTGAATTCCTGGCTTTCGTGGAAATTGGGTTCAGTTGCAAGGGCTGAAATTACAGCTTTCGAACATGTGCATGCCAGAGCCGCTCATCAATACAGTCAAAATGGGATCAAATAAATCACGAAAAGTTTGATTGAGTTGACAGGCAGAAATGGGTGAATTAGTTATTCCGTTATATCGAAATGAAATGCTATTCAAATGATGTTTTACAAAAGTTTTTCCTGAGAGGATGTAATGTTATGAAATGATTAGGCTAACAGGAAATATTGTTATGAATAAGGAATAGGATGAGCAAGGGGGCCATTTTTCTTCCCGAAGGGTTGTTCTGAACTACCACGCAGTAAGCATTGAAATATTGTATTTTTCGACAATGAAGATATTCAGTGGCTTGAAAAAATCAATTTGTCAAACGTATATCGCAGACAGGTAGTACTTAAAACGACTGGGCTATTCGTGGAGACCCTTCAGCCTGCTTTGGATACTTTCATGGATATTGTTTCTGTAAAGGTAGATATTTACTAACATATATTTTGCAGGAGACGAGATCGCAAGGATACACATGTACTGCTGCAAGGATACTCATCGAAGGGAATCAGTTCAATTCGGAATGTTCAACGATACACATCTCTCACAAGGCTTTTGATTCAGAATGATAGGCCTTGTCAACCTGAGTTTTTTGAGTTATTTCAATATTGATCAATCAATTAAGTAGCAGTACATTTCAGAATACGTTCAATTTGATCAGTCTAGTCTTATTGCCATTTCAATACCATAAATTATCATATGAATATCCTTCCTTTCTGTAATTATGTTGGTTATGTTGGCTAACTGAAGCCACAATAATTCATTGAACTGGGGTAATAAAGTCAATATCTATCATTCAAAGCTCGAAAAATTACGTTGTTTTATTAGAATGAATGACAGAGAATCAAGAGAGATTAAGAGAAGGAAATCTGGGACTTATTCAGTTCAAAAGTAACAGTTTCAAAATAGAATTTTCAAGTTTTTCAGTAGTACTATAGAATCAGTGAAAGTGCTCCAAGATTCCGATGTCGTTCAGTCTCCAGACGGGTTCAGAGAGTCAGTTACTCCGGTAAGTGGAAAATATATTGAGAATTATCTGGCAGAAACTTCTGCTCGCATTTACAAATCTACGCAAGTTGTATAATTTTGATTCAGCAACCGCTTGGCAATTAGAAAGTGAATTGAACTTCATGAACTATATTTTTCCTTATTAATTAAAAAGGTACATTCAATCATCATTTGGCGCACTACATCTACAGTATCAAGATTAATGGTCAGTTTGCAATCTTAGCATCTTGTGTCTGCTGAAAAAAAAATTTCGATGTGCTACAGTACTGGTTAAACAATAATAAAATCATTATCAACATTGCTGGACAGTGGAAAAAAATACTTTAGGCACTTTTCATTGAAAATGGAACTAATAGTATGTTTAATATATCCCAAAATCAATATAATACAACAGTTCTTTCCGACAAAAAAACTCCTTCGTTTGGCACAATTTCCTCCGATAGAACATATAAAATTCTCAATTATTGCCTCGAGTTTTCTGCAAAGAATTGAGAGCACTCCACTGAGCACACTACTGATTGTAGTTCTATATATTCGTCTATTTTGATATCTCCTTCACTCATCAACCGATTTAAATGAAATTCTATACATAGATATGAGACACAATTTCGGATTGACAGACATATGAAAACAAAATCAAGATCAATAACAAATCCTACAGCAGAAATTGAAATTTTGTGAACGCATTCTTAAAGAAAAAGTGTTTTCTTTCAAATGTTACCTACCGAGGACCATCTTGCCATTCGATAGAGAATTTAACTACAAATTCAACGATATACATTATGTACCACTTTCTCTTTGTTCAAAACTAAAAACGATCAATTATTGAATTTGTACAATATTTTATACGAGGCCTACAAATTCCAATGAGTTATCCGTTTAGGTTTGATGAAATGAAAGGTAGCCGTAGAATCATGGAAAACAGTAGGTGATTAATGTCATGTCAAAAGTGAAATACCAATTTCACTTGTCATCTCGTTTCGTGTGTGCAAAGTTTTTTTTAAATGGAAAATAATTGTTATTCTCGAAACGAACAAATCGATATGATATACAGAGAATGTCAGAAGAACGCTGTCAATGGTAGTATGCTATACGCTGTTCGTTATCCGTTAAGACGACACCCATCGAGGACCTATTTCAGGAAATTGGAAATGATGATAAGGAAAGAACCAGCTGATCAAAACCACATCCACTTCATTGTTTTAGCATATGTTCATTTTTCTCCATCTGCCTCAGTGCAAGCATTGGAAATTGAATATGGGATCAGCAGGAAAAGTGCCAGAAAAGAATTTAAAAAACATAAATATCGCTCCTATAAATACAGTTTGCATCAGAATCTACATGAAAATGACCCAGAACGGAGACTAACTCATTGTAATTGGATTTTGCGTCATCATGATTTGACTAATGGTTTTGTCTCGGAGATACTGTTTACAGATAATAATAATAATAATAATGTTTATTCAAGTTTACAAATGCATACAATAACGGAGTTCTATTGAATAAACGGAATATATCACTGAAACTGCTCTGATTGCAGCTTGTGCGTGATAGTTAGTGTGTGGATTTATGTCATGTGAACAATTACAAACTATGCACTAATAAAAGTAAAAGTTACTGAAGTGTATATTGAAATATTGATACAATCCTGTTGATAAAAAATACTTTCAAAAATATAAAATTCGGGGGATAAAAAACAAACACAAGAAACAATTTTTTACCTTAGAGTACAATTAAAGATGAGTCTAGGTTTACGAATGATGGTATGTTCAATAGCAATAATACTAGGTATTGGGCTCGAGCAAATCCTAGGTTGCTGAGAGAAGGTAATTTTCAAGAAAGATTTAGATTCAACGTCTGGGCAGGAATCATAGGGACAAAAATCATTATACCAAATCTTTTCGACGGGCCTTTGACGTGCCAAAGATATCTACAATTCTTGGAGAACGATATTCAAAATAAAATCAGCGATTTCCCTGAGAACATCAGGAAAAAAATGTTTTCTCAGCAGGATGGTGCAGGACCACATGATGCTTATATTGTTCGGCAATATCTTTGTGATACCTATGGGCAGAGATGGATTGAAACAGATGGCCAGCCAGATCTCCCGATTTAACCCCTATTGATTTTCATTCATGGGGTCACATGGAATCCAAAGTATACTCGGAGAGACTAACTTCTTTGGACAACTTGAGAGATAGAGTTGAGCGCGCATTTCAGGAAATTCCTGCCTCACGAACTGATAAATGTGATGAGGTGTACAAAAAATAGAACTAGTCTATGTGTTAGGGAAAACGGACAACACTCCGAACATATCATTGGTCATTAATGAATAAAATGACCTCTCGATGTTTGTGAAACTCTTCTATTGAAAACAGGATAATGGTATTGTGAGTAATAATTTGTAGGTTGAATGTTTCACTGTTTCAGTCATAAGATTTATTCAAACAATTTGATTATTCTTACTGTAATGGCTTTATGATCATTACATATTGTCAAGTCGATTATTTTTGATAATTCATTGTTACCATTCTGAAGTAAAGTTTGAAAGAATGAATAGATGTCATGTTACCTACCAATTTTTTCAGATTGATTTGATTTTGTTAGATGGCTCTCTACGTTTTGGACAAAAAGAAAGTGGTACATAACTTATATCGTTGAATTGGTAATTAAATTCTCTATCGAATGGCAAGATGGCCCCTCGGTAGATACCATTTGAAAAAAACAATTTTTTCGTTAAAAATGCGTTTAGAGAATTTTAATTCCTGCTGTAGGATTTGTTATTGATCTTATCGATGAAATGACTATAACTATGAGTTACTGATGTAAATTAGTATAGATTTTAACCTGATCAAGGCATCCTGGGCTAAAAAAAGATAGAGAAATTATTTTTTTTCAATTGTAAAATGAAAATTTGGCAAAAAAGTCGTATGTGATTTGAGCCGTAGAATCCAAAAACATCAAACATACAGGGTGTTCCATTTGAAAAGTCGAAGTTGGTGGGTACTCTGGCGAAACTGGAAGTCGGCCATTTTGTTTCCATATGTCTGTCAATCCGATATGGTGTCTCATATCTACGTACAAAATTTCATTCAAATCGGTTGATAAGGGAAGAAGATATAGGCATAGCCCTAGTCCCATTGTCACCCGGTATAATATAATAAGCCAGTTTCATTTCATTTAACTCACCTTGGAAACGGGACACGAATGAAATGAAGCATTTCCCATTATATTTGGTATGTCATACTTCTCAGTACCCAGGATATCGCACAATTTCGTGGGAATCATAATTGGGGTTCTTCTATACTCATTAGACTTGAATATGTAGAATGTTAAGAATATCTGAAAAACAAGAACAAATCAGAACTACCAGTTTAAATGAAATAAAAATGAAAAATGGCAAATTAATGATTTTTTTAAATACTATCCATTGAGAATATTGTGATATTTCTCAATCTTAATCAATCGATCGGAACGCAACAGTGAATCGTGGAGGAATCTGCTGAATTAACTATCGTAGGAACTCTGTCGAGGTATTTTTTCAAATATATACAAAAACTAAAATTGATATCGCGTATAACAAACAATAAAACAAGAGTCAGTTGCTGTTTGCTTCAATACTCTTCCTCAGTAGAATACCGTTAAACAGTCGGAACTCTATCTGTATACGTTATTGAAAAAAATTTAGGGATGCGTAAGAGTTGTCAGTACCTGTATGAATTCATATATAAATTTGTATATGAATTTTTCTCCTTATTGTTATTAAGTTTCTAGATGAATGAATCGACACTTGATATCAGAGAAACAGAAGAATCAAAGGGCCTGTCGTAGGTGAATGATATTGACCAATTGAAATACGAGTAACAAAAGGAACTTTGGTATTTTCTAGAATATTCCGAAAAATAAACAAACCAATAAATTATCAGTGTTAATGTTATTTCTATAAGGATACCGAAATATGTATAATTATTGAGTTATATAACGGATAAGCCGACAGTCACACAACAATCGTGAATAGATTTCACCGGAAAAAAAAACTGATCGCTTGAGAAATAATAATGCTGCTAATCACTCATGGGGCATCCACATTTCCGTTATTATAAAAATAATAAGTGAAAGAAAGTTGTTTTTCTGAACATGACCCTGTTCATTTTCAATGCGATATATTCCTGTATAATTCCTGTGAATCCATGCGGTTTTGATATGTGGTTTCGTGAGTATGATCATTCGGTCGGTAGTCAGACCCATCAATTGAATGAGTTGAAATGATTCCTATTGGCAACTCACATATTTCAATATTTTCCCATCAAATTATGAGTTGAAAAATGAATACATTATCCTTTCGGAGTAGTGGAATGCTAAAGTAGTATCACGAATTGAAAAACCCCTAGGAATCTATCAACATACGAGTATGGTAATCAACTCCTGAGTGGAAATTTCTCAGGAAAATTCTACAACTGGTATTGTCTGTTCGGGTTGCTATAACAACTTGACTATAATTGAGAGTGGGCACGACAAATTTTGTCAGGCGCGTGCGGCATGATTTGTGGAAGAATGGCGCGGAAGAGCATTTTATACCAACCTCAACTCATGAACCACTTCATAAAGGCATAAAGATTTGTTTTTAAATATTGAATATTTTCAGAGCAATTAAAATTCCAGTTAGTAACTTACCATACCTCGTACTCAGGCGGTATACGTGTATGTTCAGTAAATAAACAGAAACTTGAAAAAAATCATCATGCTTACAGTTATATCTTTTTCCTTGTTTACATCCATGAAGAAATCGACTTCTATATTCCCAGATTTCACAGTTCTGTTATATTTGCCGAATCTGAAGTAGTGCACTTTCATGAATGACGAGTTTCCACTGACAGCTGTCGCGTATTCATGTTCGAACCGAATGTTTCGCGATTTAGGCTCCTGAAAGGGAAGTATTTCATAAAATTCAGAGTCATATCAATATTTCATTGAAAAGGTCGTGTTGAAATTCCTACATCATAAATCAAATTTGATTATGCTGATATAAGCTTCAAGTCAAACTTGCTTGACACGACAACAATAGCTCATGATGTCAAACTACTTCAAATATATTGATAAAAATTACATCAATAATACACATTGGATTATCAAAATCCAGTGTCAAACTTTCCATTGGTGTAACATGGTGCATTTCAATAATGGTATCGTAGTAATTTCTGAAGTTTACACAAATGTTTATTTGACATACTATTTGATCTATTTGATAAAAAAATATATGCCATAATGAAGAAGTCTGGCAGTTCAGTTGCACCAATATCTGGCCATACAAGCACACGCACATACACACACACACACACACACACACACACACACATGAACACCCACACCCACATGCAAAAAAGTTGAAAAATTTTGTTTCTGAAAAAAATCAATGACTATGTAGCTGCTTCAGGGAAAATGATTCAAACAAGTAGAACAACCAAGCAAACTGGCGCGTCCCAGGATTACGTTTTTATACCATCTCTTTGGTATTTTGGTTCACTAATATTTACGAAAACTAGTGAAACTAGTTCTACCAGTATAGCAAATTTGGATGACGAGAAACACTGTAATGCTCTGGAAGAATATAGAAATGAAAAGACTAAAGATATCAAAATACAAAAGAAGATCGGAAAGGCACATTGGGGTGCAGCAGAAGATGGACAAATAAATAAAACTCAAGATATATCGAAAGTATATATATATATATATATATATATATATATATATATATATATATATAAATATTTGGGGAGAATGGTTCTTGAATCTTGTTGATATTTTTATTTTTTAGAGGTTCTTGGGATGTAGATTCAATAGGAGAAATGAGAGTTTTTAGATAGACGTTTCGCCTCTGGCCAGAGGCTTCATCAGTGTTTGTTTTTTTTCATTCATTATAAGTAGGTAATATTTAACGACATTGCTGAAAGGAACAATCATTATTAGAAGGGAGACAATAGAGATACCGTAGCAAAAAAATGTATAATCAAAACAAACTCACATTACCACCTCAACGGTTTCTCTATTGTCCCCCTTCTAACAATGATTGTTTTTTTCAGCAATGTCGTTGAACAAAATATTACCTACTTATAATGAATAAAGAGAAGCCAATACTGAAGGAGCCTCTGGCCAGAGGCGAAACATCTATCTGAAAACTCTCATTTCTCTCATTGAATCTACATTCCAAGAACCCTCCAAAAATAAATATATATATATATATATATATATATATATATATATATATAAATATATATTTGTCTAGGTTGTCTTTAGTTTTTCAACAAACATTTCTACTATATAGGAAGTAGTTGAATTACTTTCATTGTTGCCCTTGTATCTTTCCGTTAGTTCACTTTTATTTTTATCTTCATCAAAGGCAATCTTAGATGCGTAACGAGAGCTTTTCCGCAACAGATAATTATGTGAAACAATAGCCATACAGAATTCTAAATGAAGAAGATATGAGACCAAAAACATTTTCGACGTAATTTCGCAATCTAGATAGTCTAAAATTATCTCGTTATGATAACACTTCGGTATATGCTTGTGCAATGCTATAAATATTGTGTTGCAGTTGCTATCCAGGAGATCGTGTGATAGTCTGGATTGCCTATCGTTCTAGCCCTTTAGCGTTACCCAGGGTGCACCACGTGGAGGCGAGCTAGATTCAAAGCTCTAAAACTAACATCTACAATACAAGAACAACTATCTGGCGCATTCACCGAGGACGGAGTGACAAAAGCCCTTCAACTCGTGAAAAATGGCAAGTCACCTGACTTCGACAACATACATCCAGAATTCCTCACACACTGCGGAATGAACACGAAGCGCTGGCTAGCGAAGTTTTCCACTAATGTCCTCCAATCCGAGCAGCTGCCAAGCGAATTCAAAAAAACAAAAATCATTGCCATTCTAAAACCGGGTAAACCTGCCGACTCACCCGAAAGTTATAGACCAATTGCCCTGCTAAGTGTCACATATAAACTTCTAGAGCGCCTGATTCACAATCGAATAAACCCACTAATTTCGGAGATCCTACTCATAGAACAAGCGGGATTCCGATCGGGCCGAAATTGCAGAGGTACCAGGTACTTGCGCTGACAACATTTATTGAAAGAGGCATCGAAGAACGCGGTAAAACGGGAGTTGTCTTTATAGATCTTACGGCTGCGTACGATACGGTATGGAGACAGGGGCTTATGTACAAATTCCTAAACGTTACAAGGTGCAATAAGCTAACATCACTGGTGAACAACATGCTATCCAATAGAATCCTCCAAATATCCATCGGATCTACGTTTAGCAAACCAAGACTGCTCAATAATGGTCTTCCCCAGGGATCTGTACTGGCGCCACTCCTCTTCAACTTGTACACAGCTGACTTACCGCAAACATCAAGCCGTAAATTCATGTACGCTGATGAACTAGCTCTCGCGAAACAACATGGAAATATGAGAGATTTGGAAACAACCCTATCCGATGATCTGAGCATACTATCTAGCTATTACCAGAGATGGCGACTCACACCAAGCACTACAAAAACGGTGTCATGCTGTTTTCACCTTAATAATAGACTGGCATCGGACAATTTAAATATCATCTTCAATGATAATATTCTACGCCACAACCAGTATCCCAAATATATCGGTGTTACATTGGACCGCATCCTCTCTTTCAACAAACATCTAATAAACTTGGCAGCAAAGCTGAGAACTCTTAACAATATCCTGACGCCTCAACACTACGCACGTTCGCACTCAGTCTGGTCTTTCCTTCGGCCGAATATTGAATATCGGTCTGGGTAAACAGTCCTTACGTTAGTAAGGTGGACACCGTTCTCAACCAAACAATGAGAATCATTACAGGATCTATTAAATCCGTAGACAGCAGATACTAGTACGAGAGTTTGAAAAGGTCAGCGGAAACCTAGACTTACCGATCCATCAAGATATAATTAGATTCAACCGACTAAAATCTAGGAATCCAACTGTCAAAACAGCCCAACAGCTTATAACACAACGAGTGGATATCGGACTGGCAGAGCAAAGTAAGTCCAGCCTGGCACTCCTTGCTGGACCCGCATAATCCACCACAAGGCTTCAACATGCCCCGGAAAACTTGGGTCCGGTTAAACAGGATCCGGACTGGCCATGGCAGAAGCGGATCGGCCCTTTTCAAATGGGGGATGAGTGCAAGCCCAGAATGCGATTGCGGCGCAGCCTCCCAAACAATACATCACATTACCTATGAATGTTCGACAAGAGCATTTCCTGGCACAACTCTTGACCTTCCACATGCAACACCCCAGGCCATCCAATGGCTTAACTAACTAAATATGGAGCTGTGACAATACCTAGAAATAATTTTTGTCTATACACTGTAACTTTTGTTGTTTTAGTATATATTGTTCCTTTATGTATGTTTGTACACGCCATAAGCTAAATAAAAATAAAAATATTGAGTTCAAAGACACTGACTTCATTAGATGATTTTCATTGAGTTCACGAAACTAGACACGTGTTTCACTATATGGAAGCTTCTGCGGGTGGAGATAACATCAACCAACCATCACGATGTCTCATGTTAAATAAACAAGGCACGTAGTAGTATCTAGTTAAGGATATCAATGATATTCTAATGGGGGATCAATAGAATGGGGACTGAGTAGATCATGAATTATTTCCATTACCTGTTTAATATTCATCAAAACAAATTTAACGAAGTATAATTGTTTCAGTGAATCTAGTGATAAGGCAAAAATTGTGATTTTTGTGCAGGTATTGCTCTCCAAACTTTCAGAAAGGTCCTTTCAACCACTCTTTTCTATATAGTAATATCTCAAATTCATTAGCAAATGTTTTTCAGTCAAGAGATGAGTAGCAAAAGTTGAATTCGTTTCAGTATTGATGAAACAGTTCCAAAAGTAAATTTATATAGCAAAGATTTTTCAGGTTTCTTGGTTTAATCATTATTAACTTGTTTTGACGTTATGAAATGGAATTGTTTTTCGTAGGATGGCCGACAAATTCAATAATTTTGAAATGATGTTCTTGTATTCGAGTAAGGAACACTTCTGCAAAACTTTTTTTTTTATGAAGTTTTTTTGAAAGAATAATAATCATCAGATTCGAACTATTACCGTTGTTTACTGAAATTTGTGCAATTATATTCAATTCCTTATGACTTTTTCTTCTGAAAGAGTAATATTAAATAATCTAGGTACCATACTGTTATATGCGGCTGATCTATATTGGTACGGATATGTAGGGGTACTGTGTATTGTCATGTCTGTATATGCAGCATTATGGAAAATTGAAAAATTATGTTTACTACTGATTTTTGTTGAAGTCATGACTAAAAAATTGATAGAATTATCTGTTTCCAATTCTTCGGTGGATTTAATTGAAGAGTGAATTGCTTCTATAGAGTTGAATAATCTTCACGTTCCCAGAAGGCATACTGAAATGTCTATATACCTGTACCATTATGGAAAATTTTCAATTAAATTATTATTGTGAATTATTTTCTTATAGTTGCTCACAAGCGCTTGAACTTCATCCACTAATTTACCTCTATAAACAAAATAATCCCATTCGTCCTGGCGTATTTTTCATTACAGCACCGTCAGTGGAACTTTCTGGAAAATGAATCGACTTGATCAGGAGATATTGTTATTTCGTACCAAAATATTGAAAACCAACTATGAACTAATTGACAGAATCAAGTGCAGTCTACATTCAGGCAACTCCAAAGTTATCTCTTTTGATGTTCAAAATTCATTTCCGAGTACTTCACCAGAAAAATTTATCATATTGGTCGAGAATCTGTTGGTTAGGAATGACGTCAATCCAATCAACAACAAGAAATATGAGATTTTCTCACAATTCGTTTGATTAAAAATGATTTAAAATTTAATAATAATTTTTATTTTTCTAATGAAGAACTGCTCCTGAATAATCCCCTGAGTCGTTTATCAGCTGGAATATTCATGGACAACATTCAGAATAATCCTTGAATAGGAAAATTTTTTATACTGATACAGGGATGTGGACGATAATTTAGGGTGCCTTGTAGGAACTGGAAGGAAATTGGTAAGGGTCTTCGACTGTTTGTGCAATTCACCCTTCAATTGAATTCACAAAAAATTGAAAACAGTTGATTCTATAAACTTTCTATACCTCACTATAACAAAAATCAGTAATAAAGATAATTTTTCGATTTTCCATAAACTTTTATTTACAAACATTAACTAATATTTACACGAAATGGTGATATTTGTTCTACCAGTTCATCAAATTTGGATGCCAAAAAAATGCTTTTCAAGAGCGTAGAGGAGACGAGGCTAGATATACATTCGGATGCATCAGGAGAAAAACAAATGAATAAAACTTAGGATATATCGGAGGTAATAGTACATATACTCATCATGTTTCTTATAACACTATTGGAGAATCCATGTTTGTAGCGTTGTCTTTACCTCCTAAATATACATTTCTGCTAGTATGGAAAGGTTGAATGATTTTCATTGTTGCCCTTTCCAAAAATTCACGTTCATTTTTGTCATTATCGAAGATAGTTCCAGATGCGTAACAAGAACTTTATCGTTAGAGATAATTATATAGACGTATGCACATTTCTAAATATAGAAGCTATGAGAGCAAAATAATTTTCGAGAATATGTCGCTCTATAACTAATCTATACCTAATTGAATATTCTCTTGTCATGTGGTAGATCTCTCTGAGTATGAGGTTGTTGTGCAATGCAGATACTTTTTCCTAGAAATATTGTATTCAAACCATGTTGTTTTTTAATTGACGCGGGGCCTATAATTGACGGAAGTGATATTGAAGCAAAAAAAAACCGCAACACGTATTTCGCATCTTCTGCTATCATAATCCCATTCATAGAGTTTTTGATGTAATTAGTAGTATCGATAGAGTTTATTTTAATTAATATTTAACTCTAGGAATACGCCCTTGAAATATTTGAATCGAATTTTTAACTGTATATATATTATGTTCGTATATGATTTGATTGTAAGTTATTGAAATTTTTGTGACATATACCAATCGTAACGAAAGAAAACTCCGGCTATGATGCTTTTTCCCTCTTTCTTTATACACTTTACCTCCTTTTTTATTTATCGTTCTACCTTTTTGAAGCTCAGTCGGTACGCCTATGATGATTCTCCCAATCTCGGGAGGATTGCAGCAGCACCATCTACTTCTTTGCTTGATGTCAATATACTGATTATGTTTGAAAAATTGATTGTAATATAGTCAAATAATCAATAATGAGTCCAGAAAAAGTAAGATACTTGTTTTTTATTGAAAATATTGCTTGAGACCAACCTAGCTCTGAGATATCGAACTTATTCTAATTATGTTTTCCAACCAATCAAAATTGAAAACATTCAAAAACTTGATCATGCGCAAAATTGAACATATTATAAAATAGATATTTATGGGTTATAACTCAGTTATTTGTGGTAAATAAAAGAGGAAAATTGCCACTCAAATTATGTATTATTGTCAATAAACCGAACACAACGTGGCTGTTCGATGACTATTATCACTTATTAAGTTTGTGATGATAAAGTACCTGTTACGAGTTATGCTTTGCACTCACACAAATTCTGGGATGTTCTGTGAATAGTTCATGTGGATGTTTTCCAAATGTTCAGCCTCCTTACTGCTGGTGAAGTCAAATATTGGAAATCTAACCTCCGATTCCTGGTAAGTAGTTTCTTGATAGTCCTTGGTTCCGATTTGATTCTGACCTGATTGCATGCATTAATGTTTCTCATATACTTTAGTTATTGGCATTTTTCCCACAGAATCAATCATAAATTTTGTTAATATGCTTCCCCTTTCATT
This sequence comes from Gonioctena quinquepunctata, assembly GCA_018342105.1. Classification (NCBI taxonomy): domain Eukaryota; kingdom Metazoa; phylum Arthropoda; class Insecta; order Coleoptera; family Chrysomelidae; genus Gonioctena; species Gonioctena quinquepunctata. The sequence continues at coordinate 140,241 of JAFIRS010002518.1, forward strand.
TTCATCTTCCTTTTCTCGGCTTATTTTTTTTTCTCCCCGGTAACCATCACATTTTGTTATCTTATATCAATTTTTACTATTAGCACTTTCATTTCGAACACATCATTCTACGTCCTACCTATTATACATATTTAATTTTAAAATAATTTCTACACATAGTTCTACTTACTAAATTTTCTTCAAAGTTCACATGTACCATTTTTCTGTTCTCAAATTTCATTGATTTGATCATTTGAAAGGAAAATAGTTTGTCATTTGCCTGTCATATTGTCTTTGGTTCTGATTTTGTATACAGGATGTTTCTTGCATATAAATATAGTGCTCAGTTGAATTATGAATATTTATTTCTGATTCTGGATTTGTACATTTTTATAGGTTGTGCCAATTGAATGAACTAATCAAACATAATGATGATAATAGAATGCCTCTTGGATTATCTGCGACTATTAGAATATGACCAAAGGTTCTCAATATGCAGACCGTACAGAAAAAAAATTATAAAAACAATGATAGCAGGTATTCATGCAGTTTTTAAATATCATTGTGCCCTATTTTCACTTTTTCATTTGACATATATACCATATCATAACAATTTCCCTGAAATGTATATTCAAAATTATACTATTGCATTAGTAGAATCTGAATATCAATTTTATTACTGTACCAAGGTTATTGATATTACTTTTTTTTATTTCATATAAAACCTGTCATTGGATATCTTTGATTCAAATTGGAAAATAATCAAAATGACAAGATTCATATATTTAGTTGAATTGATAATTACTTTCTATATTGAAAACTCCTCTCAAAGTTTTATCATATGGATAAATTAGTCTGTAGGTATTTTTAGCCTCTTCTTTATCTATTTCATATGGTCCTTCAAATGGTAATTGTAATTTTGCACACATTCATTGTTCAACATTATTCACTCTTTATGCTCCAACTATAACTTAATCTCCTTTTTCAAGTCGTTTCGTTTTGTTCCACGTTTATTTTTCCTTTTTATATATTTGATTGCATTTCTTTGAATTCTTATATTAACTTCCTCCATAATCTCATTTAAAATTCTATCAGGCTTTATTCATTATCTGTCAGGCATTCTTCCAGTCCTGATATATGTCGAACACTCTTCTGTTATAGTACTAGGAACTTCATTCAGATATTTCTCTACTATTTCTATTTTCGCATACCATACTCTATTATTCCTTTGTGATGTCAATCTTAAATATTTCATCACCTCTCTTATATATCTCTCTGTAGGATTTAATGGAGGATGTCTAATACTAGTAAAATTTAATTGTATACCAATATCCTGGATAATTGTTTTCATCTGATCATTAGTAAAATATCTTGCAATGTCAAGAATAATCTGTTCCTATTTCTACTATAAATTTTGTTAATGAATTTTTGACTGTCTTAAAATTAGTTTTCTCAGTAGGATATAATTTAATGAATTTTGAAAAATTATCCATCATTACAAAAATATATTTATTGTTATTTTGACTTTTTATCAAATTGCTGACCAAATAATTTGTAAAGGTCTGGTAGTAATTATGGTTCTAGAATAACCCTGTATTAATCTTTAAAAACATTAACACCTATTTTAACTTGTCTTGAAGTATTAGATTTATCCATTTTCATCCTTGTTATGGTATCTGTTATTATGTTTTGTTTTCCTGGAATGTGTCTAATTTCAAATTTATATTCCTGAAGTAATAATGCCTATTTATGTACTCTTGTTACCAGCATATTCACAATTTACCATTGACATAAGTGCTTCATGATCTGTTTCTATATAAAATTTAACTCCTGATGAATTAAATCTTAGTTTTGTTATGCAAAATATAATTCAGTAACAGTGTAGTTACGTTCATGTTTTTCGGTTTCTCTTGATATGAGAGATATTGGAACTTATTTTCCTTGTTGATTTTGAATTAACACCCCTGCAAATATTTGTATATGTGCATCTGTCCTTGAAATAAATGGTAAATTATTATCAGGATGACAAATTTTCTGACTTTGTATAAATATGTTTTTCAATTCTAAAAATGCTTCCTCTTGCCTCATTTCCCCATTTCCATTTAAAAAATAATTTTGTAATCCTATCAAAGGTATTTTTTGTTACTAAGGTCCGGATTTTGAATTAATTCAGTATTCCCAAAAATCCTCTTACAGTTTTTAAATTGTATGACCTTATGTATTCCGTTATTGTCCTGATCCGTGCAGGATCCATTTCTAAGCTTTTCTCATTTATTTTATACCCCAAATAACTTATTATCTTTTGAAAAAATTCTCATTTATTTATATTTATTTTTAAACCCGCTTCATCAAGTAATTGGAATACCTTCTTCAAATGTTCTTTATGATTTGTTACATCTTCTGAATATATAAAAATATCATCAATGTAATGTAGTGCAAAATTCATATTTGTCAAGTATTTTATGTAACACTCTTTCTAATGCTGGACAAGCAGATTGCAAACCATATGGAACAACGCAAAATCTACAAACTACCCCTTCTTTGTTGAATCCTGTATGATTTCTAGAATTTCCATGTAATGGTATTAACCAAAAACTATGCTTCAAATCAATTTTGGAAAAAATCTTAGCATTTGTGATTCTGCCAAAAATAGTTTCTATATTAAGTGGAGATCCATACTGTGGTATTGTAATTTTATTTAGTTCTCTGGCATCTAAACATAATTTCAGTTTACCATTTTTCTTTACAACTACAACTATTGGGTTTAGATAATTACTGGTACTTCTTTCTATTATTTCCTGTTTTGAAAAAAATCCTATTCATTCTTTCACTTGCTCTTTATATTTATATGGTATTGGATAATTTTTAGATCTGAATTTATCTATTTCTTCCACCTCTATTTTGTGCACATACTCTTTTGCTATTCTTGATTCATACATAATCAACTTATTATATTTATTCAATAATTCTTCAACATAACTTTCATTTTCATCATCACATTCATATTTCTTATCATATATTTCATTATTATTATCATTATTATTATTATTATTATCACTGTCATTTCTCACATTCATTCCTCTCATACACAAAATATTCCTCTCGATTTTCCTCAAAAAAATATTTTATTATTATTTTATTTCTGTGGGTTCCTCTTTTTTATCAACCATATTCATGTCACTCTTGATTCATTGATTAGTATTATCAAGATATATTCTTATATCTTGCAATTGTTTATCATAACGTTCTAATGAATTATTATTGATTGATATTTCTTCTCTTTTATTTCCATAAAATTCCCACCATTTTGTTCTATTCTTTCCATGTTTTCTTTCACACTTTCTTTTTTCCTTTTTCCCACAGTTTCGTTTCATTCCATCTTTCATTCTTTCTTCCATTCTTCCCATGTTTTCTTTGATTCCCATGAAATCTATCAATTTTTGAAACTGACTCCCCATTTCTGTTCTATCACTTTGTGCTTCTAGCTCCCTTACATTACCACTCTCTCCTTCTTCCTGATCACTACTCTCTCTACCTTCTTCAACTTCTTCCAAATAAACTTTTTTCCCATCTCTCAAATCCATTTTCCCCACACTCATACAAATTTCTAACTTTCCCCACTTCTCTAATATAAGAATTGCAAAATGTCAAATTCAAATTTTTCCTAAATAAATATGTCATCTCAAAAACAATTCGCTAATTAGTATAAATACTCCACTTTGGCTAATTAGTATAAACGCTCCGCATAGGGCGACATTTTTGTTATGTTTTTATATGATTTGATGGTAAGTTATTTATATTTTTGTGGCATATACTGATCATAACAGAAGAAAACTCCGGCTATGATGCTTCTACCCTCTTTCTCTGTACACTTTACCTCCTTTTTTATTTATCTTTTTTCCTTTTTGTAGCTCAGTCGGTACACCTATGGAGACATGATTGCAGTAGCACCATCTACTTCTGTGCTTGACGTCAATACACTGATTATGTTTGAAATATTGATTGTAATATAGTCAAATAATAAATAATGAGTCCAGAAAAAATTAAATACTTGTTTTTTATTGAAAATACTGCTAAAAACCAACCTATCTCTGAGATATCTTACTTATTCTAATTATGTTTTCCAACCAATCAAAATTGAAGACATTTAAAAACTTGATCATGCGCAAAATTAAACATATTCTAAAATAAATATTTATAGGTTATACTCAGTTATTTGTGGTGAATAAAAGAAGAAAATTGGCACTCAAATCATGTATTATTGTCAATAAACCGAACAGAACGTGGCTGTTCGATGATTATCATCACTTATTAAGTTTATGATGATAAAGTACCTGTTATGAGTTATGCTTTGCACTCACAGAAATCCTGGGATGTTCTGTGAATACTTCATGTGGATGTTTTCCGAATGTTCAGCCTCCTTACTGCTGGTGAAGTCAAATATTGTAAATCCAACCTCCAATTCCTGGTAAGTTGTTTCATGATAGTCCTTGGTTCCGATTTGATTCTGACCTGATTGCATGTATTAATGCTTCTCATATACTTTAGTTATTGGCATTTTTTCCACATAATTAGTCATAAAATTTTCTAATATGCTCATTTTCTTTTCTTCTCCCAGCTTATTTTTTTTTCTTCCTGGTAACCATCACTTTTTGTTATCTTATATCAATGTTTAGTATAAGCACACTTGTTTCACTTCCTACACATTATTCTACTTCCTACCTATTATACATATTTTATTTTCAAATATGATTTCTACACATAGTTCTTTTAAATTTTGTCTTCGGTTCTAATTTTGTATGAAGGATGTTTCTTGCATATAAATATAATGTTTAGTTGAATTCTGAATATTTATTTCTAATTTTGGATTTGTATATTTTCAAAGGTTGTGCCAATTGAATGAACCAATCAAACATAATGATGATAAAATAAAAACTCTACTGCCTTTCTCTTGGATCATCTGCGTCGACTAGGATATGGCCAAATGTTTTCAAGATGTAAACCGTACAGAAAAAAAATTACAAAAGTAATCATAGCAGGTATTTATGCAGTTTTTGAATATCACTGTGCCCTATTCTTACTTTTTTATTTGACATATATACCATATTATAACTTTATATATATATATATATATATATATATATATATATATATATAAATATAACAAAATATTATATAGAAAGTTGGGGTTGAACAGCATCTAGATATTCCTTAACTCGACGTTACGTTTCCAATTTTGAAGAAATATTGAAATAAAATTATTGATTGGAGTGAAATGAGGAACGAATTTTCCAACCGAGGTCTCAATCTACCTATTCGTCAGGGGTTGCAATCAAGAAAGGAAATTATGTCCAACCGAAGTCTCAGTCTGCCTACTCCTCAGTTGTACTCACTTAGGTAGGGTCCAGTATTTTGTGACTCAGCGCCATGATTTCAATCTGCCTACTCTCTGTTTCGTCAACAGTTCTCTCTAAGGTCTCAATCTGCCATCCTTCTAGGAAACTGAGGATTAGAGGGTGATTTGTGCCGTATTCATGAAGCGGAACCACGGACACGGTTTGGTTTGGTTTGGCGGGAAATTAGATGTTTTCAAGTATTGAGTAGTCAGCGCCCATAATCGCGTTTATTGAAGCAGTTTGAGTGTTTTTTGATCTCAAACGCTCCACGAATGACTCTCGCTTGCAGTGTTCTATCAGTGGCAATGGAAATCCCTTCTGTGGCCTGTCTCTTAACAGTGCCAAAGAAAGGTTGATGTTAGGAAACTCGTCTGGTGACTCATCTGTTAGTCTGTCCTATGTTTGTTCTAGGACATTCGAAACATGATTTTTGATATATATATTCCTTGAGACTCATCAGCTTTGTTATCTCTCGGAGATCTGAGGAAATCAGAGATTGTATAATTCACGGTTAAATTTGTTGTTGTGTCGCATTTCTCTGAGTTCCTGTATATTTTGTCAATGACACCTTTGATATAAGGAAGGAAAGCAATGCATTGTGTGAATGATTATCTGTTGGGTTTCGAGAGTTTGGAGAACGAGGTTATGATGTGATAATTGGTGAGTTGAATTGAATGATAGAATTCAAGACGGAGTTGATTCGAGCTGGATGGTAATGAGATCTGACGTGTGAATACCAGTTATTGTAGTCTAGTTTTCCTTCCTAAGTGGGAAATAGACAGAATGATAATTCGGGGTGAAATCACCTTTCTACCTAAGTGACTACAACCTACGAGTAGGCAGATTGAGACCTGCAATCAATAATTAATATTTATATTTCCTCTGACTTTTCTTGAACATGGCTTCAAAATGAGAGCCCATATATACAGGGTGTGATCTAATCTCTTGCACACCCGAGAATGACGAGTGTATAGTGCCATTTTATAACGAATTACAGTGGTTAAAAATCTGAAAAATCATTTTGGAAACATATTTTGTTTTTTGTTAAATTTCTCCAGATTTTGGATAATGCTGCCTAATTTCACCTGCTTTCACTTTGACAATTCCCGAATGCAATGAACATTCAACTCAATATTTGAAAAATGTAGAATGATGAACTGATTGTGAATGAACACATTGTGGGCTGCCTGAGATGGTTGACTCCATACTCTGCTTTGAGGAACTTATCATAATTATCACAGTCACTTGAAAGAAACCTAGACACAAATATTAAAAGGAAGCATTCGCAATTGACTGTTTTTTTATTGCAACCATTGTATGTAATGAACAACACGTGAACTGAACACTGAACACTTGTCAAGCGAGATTTTCGTACGCACGGTTAACAAAGCTGTTCACGAACGAAAGTTTTTTAGATTGTACTAGTGTTTTCTGATTATCTGCTGAAGGAAAGATCCTAAAGCAACCGATAAGGAAACAGTACGCGATAATGCAGGAGAATGAATTTGAACATTATTGTCATTGTCTCTTAAAAAAAATCCATTCTGTCAAAAAATAATTTCTATTATATTAATGTCCCTAGTACGAAAACGCCCGAAGCGCTTTCTCATTTCACATACGCACAGTGATCTACGACTATGAAATCCAACCAGAATTGAAATTTACTACTTCATTCATAAATGAGAAGAGTGATTTGTCTTGTCTTCTACTCTTCAAAATACGCACGGAACAGCTCGGTGTTCAGTTTTAAGAACCAACTAAAGACAAAGACAATAATATTCAAATTAAGTACCCTGCACATCGCGTACTGTTTTCAGATTTGCAACCACTGTGATTTGTTATAGAATGGCATGATACAGTCGTCATTCACGGGTGTGCAAGAAATTAGATTACACCCTGAGAAAAAATTATGGCTACAAAATGAGAGCCGATATATATATATATATATATATATTTGTTATTTATTATTGGCTAATCGTTATTATAATGATGATTATTATTGTTATTTTTTTTTGCTTTTGAAAAATACAGCTACACTGCAGAAAGCCTCCTTTTTGTTCCTGGCAATGGCACGGACTGGAATTTTGTTATCTTACTAGGGTGAGTGGCTTTTTTTTGTTCGTTTATTCTCCATTTCGTATCTGAATAAGTTGTATAACGTTTTTTTGATAGTTTTGCTTGTTTTTCTCTTGTTTTATTATAATTTCTCTTCTAAAATTGGTACGTGACTTCGTTTTTGCATCATTTTTTCATCTCCCCAAGCTTGTTACATTTCCTCTTGACAACACACACATTTTGTTTATTTTTACAAATTTTGAAGTTTATTCCCACTTTCTATATCACTGTTTGTTATTCTAACTCATTCTAATGATTCTTTTCTACAATTTGTTATTCTAGATCTTATAATAGATGTACAAATTTGGTAAGAATTCATATTTAACATTTTTCTGTTTTCAAAATTTTTATATTTCATTATTTTCCTCACATTGTTTTTGAAATCTTGCTGTTGGGTTTTCTCCTGATATGATTTACCATACAGGATGTTCCAACTTGTATACCATTTCATCTTCTTGAGATCCAAAGTTTTTTCATGAATTTGAATTTCCATTTTATTTTTATTGTTTGTGTAAATTGAATGTATTGTTAATAACATACTCATGACAATAAAGATACTTCAGGATTGACTTTTTGTTACATATGCGTTGACTAGATTCTAGAACAGTAAGAAGTATAGAAAATTTGTAAAACAAACATAGCATGAACCAGGATAACTTAAATATCCAATCATAATAATAAATTATCAGTGTTTTATTATTTTATGAACATTTTCTAACATAACAATATGTAAATATGTGTATATATATATATATTATATATATATATATATATATATATATATATTGTAACGAAGTATATTTGCAAATATAATAGTTTTTTATAAAATGAAGATTGCTAATAATTTTGCTATTCTTTGTGAGCCAAATTGTTATGATATAGATAGATAATTTTTTGTGCCCTGTATAATATTGCAATGATGTAATAATAATTGCTAGCTAACGTCACTGTTCTCTCGTCACGTTAATGCCAATTGTTATCACTTCCCGTACCACAGCTAAGCTCAGTTGGTACGCCCCTCGTCTCAGATAGCCGGTTCAGGCGATTGAGCCACTAGCCACTCAATGTCAAATTTCAATCTATTCAATGGTCATGAATATGATTGTTGATCATTGAAGAAAACAAACAACAAAGTATCAAAAAGCAATTATTTCCTTTATTCAGGAAAACTTAATTTCACCTGGCCTACGAAAGATAACTTATTCTAATGTCAATCTACAAATTTTCATGGATAATCATGAGAAACAGGTCATGGATAAATAGACACAACCTCACTTTCACCTTGAAAGTGAAATTTTCTTTAATAGTTTAAATTCAAATGAAATAAAGTTCTTTTGATGGGATATGAGTTTTTAGTGAAATTGTTCAGTTCGTGATGTGCACTAGGAAAGTTTATACCTGTCGCTGGAACGGTCGCTGTTCGAGATACACCCGGATTTGGATTCTCTTTCACTCCAATGCTCTCTGGAACCTCAATACCAAGTAGAAGGAACCATACCAATCCAAATATCAGCTTTCGGATACTTGTATATGATGTACAAATAAGGTAATGTTGGTTTTCTGTTTATAATGTTGAAATTCATGAATTTTTCTTTCTCCTAAATAAAATTTGGCATTCGTTTTCAAATTATTTTCGGTCTCCTTTTGGCTTTGTTTTCCGTTACTTGGCTACCATTTTTCCCTCCTTCCTTTTGATTTGAATTTTTGAATTCGCGCACTATATCGTCACATTTTCACTGTTTGGGATTATTTGTCAAAACTTATCAATACAACTATTTTTACTTTCTTATCAACTATATACAATTTTCAGTGATAATTGTCTCTGACACTTCCTCGTTCTTATTTTCTTACAATTTCAAATCTTAGATTTGACCATACTGTTCCCTGATTGGCTATTGTCATCAAGAAGTTTGCTGTTCTACCATTGGCTACTTTTAGTTAGCTACAATTTCATATACTGTATGTTTCAAATTTATAATTTTGTTGATCACATTTTATTCAGGAAAATTTTGTAAATCTAGACTTTTTTTCGTCTTTTGAACAATTATGGGTTGTAATCATTATGACAGTGTATGCAATTGATTGTGTTATAGTATTTGGATATTTTTATCTATTCATATTATACAGAGGCTTAATTATTCTTTTTATGGTTTTTTTTCTTATATATATAATATATAACTGGTTTTTCATAACATAACAATAAATATATATATATATATATATATATATATATATATATATAAATACATCGGTTCTCATTTTGTTTTCTCCGATCGGACGTATCTATTTTTGATGTGCTATTTAACAAAAATTGTGTATGAATCAGTGAGTCATTAGTTACTGATACTGGTATGATTCGAATAGTATTCTCACGAACGAACAATAAACTGAAAATTCCATTACTCCATTTGAGGGGTTGGAAACGAAAAAATATTCAGGAATGAAAAAATTATAACCATGTATCTTATGTACTCATGCATGAAGTTTTATAAGAATAATGGGACGAAATTGCTAGTGAAAAGACAGCTCAATGAATTTATTTTCTCATTGGGGAGGGGTTAAATAAGGGAAAATATTTTAAATCTTGAAGACAAATTTGTCCACACTCCACATCACAATATATCCCGAATTTATGTTCCTAGAGTATTACAAATTTCTGGTGAACAGTGAGTTGGGTCCCCTACTCCGGAAAAAATTGAATCAATGGTTCCTATCATTTTGTGAATTTCTTTCAGGGAAAAAAAATACATTTGAGTCTTCCCAAGTTATGAGAGAATTCCAGGGTTTCCGAGTCACTTCCAGAAAACTGTAACTATCGTGTAACCTGATATTAATTCCATTCCTTGGATTGTCTAGGACACGATGCACAACATAAAATATTATTCAAAGGAATCAATGCAATATTATTAGAGATATATAGATTCAGCTGAAATGAACTAATCAAGAGACGGATCATCTCAGTACTACATATTGTTATACTTGTTCTATTTTTGGGAACCAGGACAAACATAGAGAACTCACCCCCAATATTATGAGACCAAATACACAAATAAATGAATAAAAACACCCGAACCCAGACATTGTGGATTATTAATGAAAAAAATATTATAAGTACTCCAACCGGCAGACCATTGAACAATAATTGCTATATAAATTATTTGATAAAGAATATCATCCGTAAAGAGCTATTGTTCTGTTATTGTTTCCTTTGAAACTTAGTAATTGAATGATAGTGATATTGAAATTTGTTGACTCAAATTAATAGTGGTCATCAAGCATTAATAAATAAAAACATCCGAATATTGTGGAATATTATGGAACATGGTGGAATATTAATGAAGAAAACATTACAATGAGATAATATCTGAATCCAACCGTATGAATGGGCAGGAAATTGAATAATTACCAAAATCGCCTTATCAATTATGATATAGAATATGATCCGTGAAAAGCTATTATTTTGTTATTGTTTCCTTTGAATCAAGTGATAGTTGTAGTAGAAAAATTAGCCGCTTTTTCACATCTTTATATCGATCCTGGGCCTACCGAAAAAACATACATTTTCGAACCATGCCAAAATATTTTATGCAAATAGATGAAAGTTGAATATAAGTGCACTGCAGCTCATAATGCCATACATTGTTATCTTGTTGAAAATGAAAATTGTATGTGGAAGGATTTCATGGTAAAATGATACGTTTCTGACCCATTTCCCGTTTATTACATTCCCAAACCAAAACATACATTTTCTAAAGGAGTTATCCACAAACTGAGCCAGTGAAACGATGGCAAATCCACGCCTCATATATGGTATGCTGTCAATCTTTTGAACTGAATAGATATTCAAAGTATCCCATATCGCAAATATTTGAAGTAAAAATATATTTTTTTGAACAAAAAAGTTTTTTGATACTTTCAATTGTATGAATTCAATATTCGTGATTTCCTGATCTAGTAGATTGTTTCCAATTTCAATTTTTTTTCTCCCAAAATACAGTAGAATACTGAAAAATTTCCTTGAGTTAGGCAACTGAATCAAGATCGAGATATACCAATGAAAGATAAAAATTCGAATGGAAAAACTTTTGATAAAACGAACTTATTATTGTAGAAAAACAAAATATCAAGTTGAATTGAGAGTCAAACTAATATTTCCATTTACCCATATACATATTATAAACTACTGCTCTTATTGAACTTAACTTTTTGTCCTTAATTGATTCAGAATATAGATTCACAAATTTTTCAGATATTGTGGTATGGGAACTCTTTTTTCTCTAATGTGTTGGGAAAATATTTGTGCTATCAATTTTTTCTGCTGTGTTGTCCACATTTGTTGTATGTTGTATGTTCACCTCGTTTAAGTTCAGATCCATGACATTTTTCTTATATGAACGTTTGGGTGTTATTTGCTCTCATAGCTCCACTAGAATTGGGTACAACTGGGTACACATCTATTTTTCAGTACAAATTTCATTATCATAAATATGATTTAGGTCAAGATGAATGTCATCCAATATTCTCCCTCATATTCCTCAGCTCCTCCATCCATCATCAGGAGCAACAGTTTGGAAACTTTTGCTGACTGATAGATCAAATGCTCTATATCATTATTTGAAAAAAAGAGAAGCTGAGTAATTGTGGAGCGTATGTTTCCAGAGTCTTTTAGCTGTTATACTGCCAAGTCTCTCAACTTTACATTTGTCGACATATTCATGCAGAACTTTTGTCCCATTAACGAAACTTGTATGGAACACAAAAGTTATTATCGGATACGAACTGACTTCTCGCTTCAAGAAAAATATCAAAATGTTTTGTTATTTCAGGTGATATAAGTACTGGAATATCTCTTCTACGCTTTTCCCTGATAATAAATTGACAGAAAGTACTGAGTAGTATTTTCTCAGTCTCATTTCAAAACTCCTCAAACTGAAAACAGAAATATTCTCAATTAGATATTGATTAAAAATGTTGTTATTTTTTGTGGATATCTAACTACATCTGTTTTGAAAGCACCCTAACTCAAATGAAATAATCTGAGAGTGATAATTTGCATTTTCTTTCAGATTGTTATTCGATTTTCTATTCCAGTCATAATTCAGAACTCATATAGATGAATGAGGAAGCGTGAGACGAATTTTCGTCGACAAAAATGTATTGAAAACCCAGTGAATGCGATGCCACTTTGCGTCAATGTAACAAATGGTTTCTGGTGAGTAGGTTCTCCTTTCTCAAAAACATTTTCTTTTGCCTCAGTGAAAGCCCATCTCCCAGAGTATCTCTTTCGTTATTCTCCGAATTATCAGAGGGTCCTGCTGCAGATTTCTGTAAAAAAATATTGAGTTTTTTCAAATTACTGGTGAACGGCAATATTTCATCCTTATTCCATTTATGTTGATTCAGATTTGTACTCGCTTGCGCTTCAATATCTTCAATCTTTTCTTTGCTCGTTAGTGTCATCCGTTTGAAGAAAAACAATATATGCTAGATCACAGCACTTTTTTCATTAAGATTTTAAAAATTAATTACAATTTTTCACAACTTTGTACCACGGTTCACGGACACGATATATTAAGCAGTAACGGTCCTCTCAATGCATTTCATAGAATTTTGACCAGAATATCAACCGTTCCTTCTCTATGATGACGATCGAGAGTAAGAAGCAGAAACCATGCATCACATTAGGTCTGAGAATTTCGGGAAGAAACATACGTTCACTTCACACAATAATTTTGTTTGCAATGAATAACATTTCCTTTGTTACTTATTTCAACAAATAGAGAAATATTCATGGAATAGTGATGGAATCCTCCGAGTCACTATATTATAACTCTAGAATTAATCGGTCGAGTAATAAACAAAAATAATGCTGAAAAATTGTCAATGACTTGAGAGGTAAAAACAATTCAAATCCACTGAAACCGAATGTTGATCCGGACCAATTGAATGAATTTTGACCCTATCTAAACCATATTTCTATACACTCACAGATGCCACTGAGCTCAAAAAAATCATCGGGATGAGATGATATTTCAGTGAATATACTGCTCAAATTACCATTAACACATCTACAAGTTTTGGCAGAAGCAGTCTGTAAAAGACTGGTGTCTTTTACAGATGGTGTTTTTCCTTGCTGTTTAAAAATAGCAAACATCATCCCAGTATATAAAGGTGGTGATCACGTTTCTCCCTCAAATTTCAGACCAATTGCTTTGCTACCTGCGTTAGCGAAAGTAATCGAAAGATTAGTTTAAACAAATTGTAACGTTTATAAGTGAACACGGTATGGATAACACACTACTAGAAGTCATCATCAATGAGGACCTGATAAAAGTTAAAAAATGGTATGATGCCAACTTATTATCTTTCAGTACCACGAAGACTGTTATAATCAACTTCAAGTGCGTTATCAACAATGTAATTCTTGACAATGATTGTCTCAGTATCATAGCTATGGATAAATTCTTGGGATTGAATATTGATACCAAACTAAAATTAGAGTGGCAAATATTGAGTTTATCTGAAAAACTAGCGGATGGCTGTTATACCGTGCGTGTTACATGCAATGAATTAGGATGACCTGCGGCAAGGAATGTTTACTTCTCACTTATCGAATCTCATCTGCGTTATGGTATTTGCTTCTGGAGAATGTGTGCCACCGATCATTCAAACCTGTTTTAATGCTCCAAAAAAGAGCTCTGAGATATATGTGCAAAGCTAATTCGAGGGACTTATGTAGACCAGTATTTTTGCCCCATGGAATATTGCCTCTGGCTTGCATTTTCATTCTGGAAACCGTATGCTTGGTTCAAAAAAAATATAAAGAATTCAGATATGTGCCGTCGACACATTCCACCCGAAGCTCTTCCCTTAATACTGAACTGCCTATTACCACATCAACTCTAACTGATAACTCTATAATGTACGAAAGCAAGAAGTTATTCAATCATCCGACTTTGCACCTGAAAAAAATCGAAAATGAGCAAAATTTCAGGAAATCGGTCAAAAAGTTTTTTACGCTGAAAGCTTGATTTCAACGGATTCTACCAGGTCATCTAATTTTGTAATAAGGCTTTCGGTTTTCGCATAGGCATTTCAACTGCCATTATCTACAAGTTTGTGATTGTTTATATATATATATATATATATATATATATATATATATATATATATATTTATTATTTATATTTATGTTTTTCATAAGAGTATGCTTTGTCAGGAAAAAATACTATATTAATCTGACTCGAATTTTTGAAATACTTAATTCATAAACTTTTAAAATTAAGGTTTATTTTGATTTGTCAACACTTTTTTTTTTGTATCAGTCTATAAGTATTCGTTATGCACACAGTAATACAAACTGATTAATAATTCCGTTACAACTGACGGTGGGTTGTATGAATTTTCTAAAACCCCTGTATGAAAGAACTTTGATTTCAAGAATCTTTCATTTCCAAAGTAACTTTAAGATGAACAACAATTTTTCCATATGGAATAATCTGTCTAAACCAGTTACAATGTTTCATTAATCTAAAAATATAAAAAAATAAGGACACAATGGTAAATGAACAAGTAAAATTACAAATCAATTTTAATAAAGTTTTACAATTTATCAACTTCAAATGCTAACACATACTTTCGAATGAAATATCTGAACTCTACTAATTGAGAAAATAAAACAATGATGGAAATATTTATTATTGGTTAAATGAGCACGTATCATTCCACGGGACTGGAATTTGTTCATTCTTCACACACACTGGAAATCAATTTAATTCAATAATAAAACTGTGAATTAGTTCTAAGTTTAGTTCTGCATTACAACAATAATCTAGTTTTTATCCATACTACAAATAACTGCAGATTCTATAGAGTAGTTCAAAAGTCAAGGCTAATTTAAGTTATATTTTGGAAAACCACAAATGGCCATATTCAAATATGCGTTTAGAATTTCAAATACAAACATTTTCACTTTGGCTAGAGATTTCTTAGAGAATCGAATAATGCCATTCAGGTTAATAATAGTTGGAAAAAATTCAATATGCCGAAGTAATACACAAAACAAAAATATTGTTTTCAATTTTTTCTTCTGTTTCAGATTCTGGATTGAATACACAATATTTTCGTCAATCGAATTCTAAATTTCTGATTATTAATTATCAATTTCTGTTTGTCTTCTTAGTTATTATTAAGTTATTAGTTTCAGTAATTAATTACCGCGCACTGATTTCCATCATTTTTATTGAATATTTAAGACTGACATTTGATCTTACCACATACTGAGTTGTGTACAGAGACGATACTTAGTTGAGTCGAGTCGAGTGTTTGAGCTTGGATGCTTGACTGAGATACGGTTGAGTAACTTTCTGGCTTTTAATACACATTTCATTAACTTCACCTGTATGTATATTTGTAATAGAATCTTAATTAATTTTCACCTCCGAAGTATTTTAAATTTTGCATACATATGAGAACCGATGACAATATAATAATTTCATAGCTATGACCAGGTATTCTCACCTAGCTCGTATTTTTTTTCATTTCCAAAATATGGCGAAAGCATTCGATTTTTACAGAATAATTCTCGTTTCAAAATATGGCGGAAGCATCGGTGTTTTTCAGCACATTCGCCAAAATTTCTGATGAGGCACTGAAAGAGAACATAAAGTTTCATCAGCTCCATTCAGAAAATATAGCTCAAGCGATACAACATTTATCGGTATACTGAACGCCTTAAGAGTTGGAGAATTGACATCTGAGCATCTCAATCTACTTCTAGCAAAAGTTTCAACAGATGATACCAATGAATTTTCGATGGAGAAAGCATTAAGAATCTACCCAAGAAATTCATTATAGTTCGAGAATTAATTTTTAATAATGAAGATTACTATGTCTGTACTTACATAATAATCGAAAATAGTTTGTGGCATATCAGACAAGGAAATGAACAATAGAATTGAATTAAAAAATGTGGACCAACCAGTATTCAAACCTGGAACTTCGATTTCTGGACGAACGCACTGCCAACTGTGCTGTTGGTCCTTATTCAGAAACCGGCGATTCACATTTTAAATTCAGCTATGTATTAGTATGCGACGATGATGGGGGTTAATGTGAGTATGGAAAGATTCACTCATGTACACCTAATTTTCTTGTCTGATATGCCACAAACTATTTTCGATTAATTTTCAAGTTTTTTGTTATATATGAAATGGTTATACTCGAGTTAATACCATGATATTTTGTCAAGACTAAAAAACAATTTTTAAAAATAAATAATTTGTTCAACAGCGATAAGAAGTCCCCCAACTCGATATAATTAATTTTTTTTTGGAGGAACTTAAAATAAGAATAGAGTGATTGACAAAAATATTAAATGTAATGTAAAAAAAGCGTGGGGTGCTTTCTACATTCTCATAACTCAAACTTTTCAAATGATCAAGTACATCTGATACTGAGCACCCCACCCTTTTTTTATATTACTATTAATATTTTTGTCAATCACTTTATTCTCATTCTAAGTTTACTCATTTTTTTTTTCATCATATCAATTTGAGGGACCTCTTATTGTTGTTGAACAAAATAATTATTTAAAAAAATTATTTCTAACTTTTTAGCTCATGGTGCTATGAGTTTTTCAAACTATAATTTTTATAGTTAGTTCTTCGCGGCCTCCCATGTTGAGCATTAGGCCCTTTGTCTCCCACGTAGATAATGATGACGATTTGTTGATTTGTGAGCGGTTCACGGATGCGTACAAAAAATACTTGCTTTTCGTATGTTGATATTGTTACGTCACTGACCTTTGGAAGAATAAAAAAAAACAATCATTTACTTTTTTTTCGATTGACTCGTCCGTTACTCGATGGAAATCCATAGTACTTTTAAATCACAACACACGATTGCAGTGAACAATGGATATACAGTTGACCTGATAGATAATATTCTCTCCAAAAAACTCAATTCAAAAGCTATGTACGAAGTTTTTTCTACCACCAAAATCTCTAATCAAAATTATAGAACACTCACATATTGTGGACAGACTAGGGAAAAAATGGTTTCATTTCTCAATAAACAAGATCTAAAAATTGCATATTAAAGAAATAATACGTTGGGTGGATTCATTAAAAATAATAAAGATAGAATTTCGAAAGCAGAAAAATCGGGAGTATATAGATTGAAATATGTAACCTGCCCTAAGGTATATATTGGACAGACTGATACAACATTTGAAGATGAGATCCATTAACATCATATAAGTTATGTAAAAAGAAAACAATTTCAACATATTCCAATCACCTCTTAGAGGAAAACCATTCTTTCAATGATGATTCCGAAATTTTACAGGTAGAAAATGAATATATTAAACTGAATCAGTCGGGAACGTCAGAAATTAATAGGTTGAAAAATTCGTACTTATTACTCAACGACCAACTTGATTTGGATAATTCACCACTTTTAAATTTGTTCTCCAAGACTAAATCACTTTGCTATCTGCGGTTGTGATATTTTTTCTTTTAGTTCTGTCTAGTTCGATTTTATATTTTGTTTAGAGATCCAATACAATATTGTCCCAAACAACTGACATTTGCTGCACTATCCAATAATTAAATTATTCAATCATCATAAAATTTTATTGAAATGGCCTGTTATCTAATGGTTCAGAAACGACTGGAGGTACTATATCACCAACTTCAGCCTTATTTTCCAAAGATTTATTTTCTCCCAATTTTTCAACCTGTTCAACAGTTATTTCCTGAGAATGTTTACCGCGAAAAAAATAACGCTTTGCTTTCCAAGATATTTTCCAAATTCATTGATTTCAACTTTTACGGTCTTTCCTAATATTGACAACTTGACGGCTGGGTTCAACTGTCTCTACGTTTTTTTTATTAACCTAAAGGACAATTGTTTTTTGTTACATCTGGTAAACCACAAATATAACAAAATAATTTTCTATATTCTTTGCAATCTTGCTCAATGTGACCTAGCTCATTACATTTGTAACAACGAATCGAAACTGAGTTTGAATTAGTGCCTGTACTTGTACCTACTTGAGAAGTTGACTGGTCGTTGAAACTACTGAAAGTTTTCCTAGTGAATGATTTTGATTGATTGTGCATTTTTTCTGAATATTTCACGAACCTTTTGATGATAGCTACTCCATCAATCTTTTCACAAAGACCTATCAGAGTGTCATCTATTTCTTGTCAGATTTAATAATCTACCTATTTTGGCAAAATATTTCTTCAAATAATTTTCAAACATTCCTGATTATTCATAGTTTCATTCAATCTACTAAAAAGACTATGCATGATCGTTACATAAATATCAATTGGTTCGTCATGACCTTGAGTACGATCTTTTAAACTTTCCAAAAGTTTTTCATCTTAACATGTAGGCAAAAATGGAATTTATATCCGCAATACTGATTTATTCCAATCATTTACCTCTTTTCTGATAGATCTATACCAAATTAAAGCTCTACCTGTGAATGAATCTATGCCCGAACTGGAAAGTGATAGTGCGAAAGTTTTTCAAATATTTCAAGAAATGATTTCACACTACTGGTACCATCAAATTAAATTCCCCACTCATAAACTGGTACTGTTTTTCCTACTCCTGAGAAAGGCATTGATGAAAAATGTTGAACATCTTCTGGGATTATATTAATTGCTAATATGGCATATTCTGTAAAAGAAGCTTTCGCATGATTTTTGAAATCTATTAATTTTATCCTCTTCAGGCTTTGCTGGAATTATGAAACGTTTGACCGAGTTTTATTCAAGGAAGCTTTTTCCTCTTCCACATCAAACTTCTTATCGAGCAATTTCGTGGTTACCGTTACCTGCTCAAGCAATCTACCCAAAATTATTCTTTTCGAGGTTATAGCCTTTTTCAGAGCTTTTGAATCACGAATACTGAGCTAATAATCAATTTCTTTCTCAGAGAGGTATGACGATTCAATGATTCTTTCTATTATTCAATAATCCCAATTTTCAGAGTAAAATTCTCTAGAATATTCCAAGGGTAATATTGCGTACCGCAATAATTTTCAATTACACTCCACAGCAACATTAACAACAATAGACCAAGCCATAATTTAAAATTAATTATCAACACTATATTATGACACACCTTGTATTTTATTGTTATAAAATCATCCTTTCTGGAGGGGTACAAATGGCTATTTCTCATTGCGGAGGCAAGGGCAGTGGTTTCATTAGTAAGGTGATTAGAATTTCCAAAAAATTTTTTTTTTTTAGAAAATGGAGTTAGTTTCATAAAGTTGAGATTTGTACCCCATCTACAGTTGAAAATACTTCACCCAACTTATTCTCTATCAATTTCTGTAGATACACTCACTGTAGCATTCTCCAAATCACACGATGGACAAAATTAGGGCAGATTATACTGTTTTATCTCAGTGACTAAAGTAAACGGTTACCCATATAAATTTCAATAGCAACTATCGTTTTTCATGTTCGAACACTTGATTGAATGCAAATAACCTCACATGTTTTTGCTGTTTGTTAGTTGGTAGTAGAAGACAATTTTTCATCAACCTATATTCAAATTCAATTAGTGTTACCAGTGTTTTTATCGAAGTATTTTGAGTATTTCAGAGTGGAGTCAAACATTGATTTCCAGTTGTATTTTCCCCAATAGAGCATCCTTGCGTTTTCTATTTCATGTGTAGCCATTACGCATTGGTCCGAATTGTCCTTTCAAGTACTTTCAGACTTGCAGTAGCCACAGCTGTATTTTTTTATTTCCATATTAAACTTGTCTCCCACTCCATTGTTTTCGAAACTGAATATCAAAATATTAATTGAAGAATCAAATTTATGTTGGTAGTGTCTCAACAAAGACTGGACCAAAATATTCTTCTATTGAACATATTTTAGGAAAAGTGATATAGTACGCTACTACGGGTTCACCTAAAATATTTGTCTCCATCCGCAGAAAAATAAAAATAATTTCAAATTTTATCTCCGCAAAAATCAATTCCTATTTTTTGTTAGATGTTTTTTGTACGACCGGGCTATTTTCGTTGTTTAGCATATCTGTCTCTATAACAGTAGGTTAGGTTTACTGATTGCTAAGCCAAAATTGTCGGTAAGTAATTCATTCACCGTTCAGGTGAGTGAATTCATACGTTTTCCATGAAAAATGACAAAGTAGAATATGTCAATTATGAATAATATACTATAGAGTAATTATATTCACTTCCTATTTAATAATGATAATAATTAATGTAATTTATTCGATTACCCAAAAAGCGATCGATCGAGGTCCTTCAGTCTGTTATATTGAATTACGTGGCTGCTTATATAAATATGCATCGTAATTAAGATAGAAATATGCAAACAAAATATCTTTAATAATAATAATTGACTACCTATTTATCATTAACATTGAAGAAAAAAGTACAATTATTACAACCCTTTATTAAAACTGGGCTATGGCATTGTTAGCACGAAGCGTACTGACGGAAAATGTACATGACGCAGAACCAGGATGGAAAACATTGCACACTACATTGCCGCCATGTACATTTCTACATGGAGTTCGCAACATAACTTTCCACCCTTTCAATCCCGAAACTTCTATTCCTTTATTGGCCAGAAGTGAAATACTCCAGTCAATGAGGCCTGTGACCCAAAAAAGGTGGGTTGTACTAAATTTTTTATATGTTATTCAGTTCTGGGCCCCGATGATATACCCAATTTTTTGACTTTGAGGTGGGTCGGCGTGTTTTCACCGATGTAACTTGTTACACATCAGACTTACAGAAAAAGTGTCCATACAGAAATTGTAGGGAATTTAGTCTCTTCAAAATATGTATCATTGTCGTAGGATCAACCGCTGAGAAATTATTTAAAAAAAAACAATGTTGTACCCTCAATCCAAGATGGCGGATCGCACCAACCCTCCCCAAGGTCGAAAACTTGGCTTCTCCGGGGCCCGTTACCAAATAACATATAAAGAATCGGTACGACCCCACCTTTTGTAGGGCAAAAAGCCCCCTAACTGGGCCTTTCCATTCAGGAAAAATAAATTCCAAAACATATATAGGTCGATTGTATTTCATATGAAACGTCCAATTGACTTAGAATGCCATCATATATTTTTTATTTCGAAAAGATATTGCGTTTGAAAGTGTAGGGGTAGTTTTCGATGAACGTGACGTCAAACGTTCATCGAAAACTACCCCCTCCATAATCCACATTCAGAAATACGCATTACTGTTCTTGTCAAAAATATAGCTCACTGCTTGATATACACCATTAATATATAATTGAACTCTGTTTATTGATAGACTCATCAACAAAAAATCCTATTTCAACAACGGTTTTCTTTATTTAAAACATTCAAAGTTTCTGAACGGGCCTTCCTTTTGATGAAGAGCGATCATTGGCAACACCGCAAATATTAAAGACAGTTCCCATCTTCATGGAATAATATTGAGATTTGAGGTTAATGTTCATTTTTATCAACTTATTAATTTCTTAATATCATAAACAATTTGGTGTGTTTATAATGAAACAAGGCTTCGTAATAGCAGGTTCGGAAAATTTGCCAAGGGTGGATTATGAGATGATTGACTCTTTTTATTTCTTAAACATGAATTTTTTGAGTGCTGGAATGAAAAGTGTAGAAACGGAACGGTGGGTAAGCAATTTGTGTTAGGTATATAGCAAAAATGAATATCGAGATAATATTTTAATTGACTTATTCGCATCAAAAAAGTAAATCAACACATGTTATCTTTTCACAGATCTACCAGTGACTCCAGTGGTGATAATGCTACTGGCTACATACAGTTGAAACGCCAACAAAACGTCTGCAATGTGGAAGCAAAGCTCACACCGGAACATGAAATCCACATTTTTTTTTATAATTGTTTGGTGCAGGTAGACGAAGAAGCAATGTCCTAGAATGTCGGTGTTCAGACAGTCCGGCCTCTGAAGGTATGAGTATATTGAAAAAATGTTTTGACAATTCATATGAGATCAAATATATTTGATATTCATATAACATCAAGAATGCCCAAAGCCAATTTGAGGAATTTGTGAGTTGGGACAAAAAAGTTAGAACAAAATAACTCTTGAAATTTTGGGAAGATGCATAAAATTTGTTTCTAAAACTGAATCGGAGAATATGTGTTTCATACGATGCATTGTGTTTTCCAGGTGGATGTAAACATGGACTGGCATTTTTGATGTGGCTCCATAGAAGAAGTGAAGAACCCTCTAACTTCACACACATGCTACTGGAAACAATCAAAATCATCAGCAATGGGAAAAGAGTATGAAATTATTGAATTGTAGGCTCTAATGAACAGAGAAATTCCTGAATTAAGTTTTCTGAATAAAGTGAAGAGTTTATCAGGAACTGGGGAAATATTTTCATTTTCCGAACATAAACCATCTAGCCATATACCGATTGGCACTCAATTTTCAAAACAAAATGCTAATGGCTCTGCAGATGAATTCATTGAGTTTATGACTGAACAAATTATTGATTCGACATGTGAAACGGCTGAACAAATAACGAGAAACCAGTCGAAATGTTCTACTTGGTATGAGTTATAGTTTGGAAGAGTAACAGCTTCTAGGACATATGAAACCGCAAAATGTAAAACTGAGGAAGGAGTTCTGGCTGAAACAACTTCAGGAGCATCTGAACCCCTGTTAACTGACCCAGTGAACATAGGACTACTTTTGGAAGAAGAAGTCAGAAAAGAAGTAACTGACTACAATGACTGGTTTACCATCTTTTGAACCGATGGGGTAAGCATAATCTTTCATTGAGAGAATCCATCATGTTTACATTCATTAAATCAAAAACAGATATGAGGTATGTTGTCCTATCAGTTCTTTTCAACATAAGTAAGCCAATAAGTAGGAATTGTATTCATTCCATGATTATATTGGCAACAATTTTGAAAACAACAGTTACTTGGCCAACTATAAATGAGATATCAGAAAATATTCCAATATGTTTCGCTCCTTTTCAGAATGTCAGAGCAGTTATTGACTGAACCGTGATACCAGTTGAACAGAGTTGTTTGTGTTATAGATTGAGAACTTATTCTCAATATAAAAAGAAGCATACTATTGAAATCATGACAGAAGTCACTCCTGGTGGTCTCATTACATATATTAGTAAAGCTCATGGTGTAAGAAGTTCTGATAAGGAAATATTTAGACAAAGTATGGAATAGAATGGTTGAGGAGTTGGAAGCTTTTAACGATCACTCAATGGAAGATAAAGGTTTTATAATAACAGATATTACAGATGAATGTGGCATGAGGATCATTCAGCTACCTTTTCTAAAGAATAAATCACGATTTTCCAAAGAAGGAGCTTCATTAAACGCCAAAATTGCAAGAGCAAGAGTTTACATTGAAATAGTCAATCAGCGAATAAAAACTTTCGATATCTTCGGCAAACCATTACCATATTCTTTGATACCTCAAATTGATAACATTTTCATGATAGTATGTGCTGTTGTAGTCAATTTATCAAAACTCATATTTAGTGATGACAAATTTATTTCGTGAATTTATCCATGAATTAGCATTATACATTTGTATTTTTATTTTAGGGCAGTATTTCTGATTGCCAATAAAGTTTGTATTGCAGATTATTCAAGTTGGTATTGTAGATTCAATAACGGGGAGTAATTTTTGCTCCTAAACTGCTTAATTTGAAAAAATCTTCAAGCGGAAGGAATACTTCTATAGGAAAGCATATTCAGAAATCATTTCAGGTGGGAGTTTGTATGGAAGTACCATTCGTTTTGAAGTTGAAGTCATGAAAACTGGTATTTGAGCTTTCCTTTTTTAATAGGACTACCGTTAGTTTTCAAGTTGGGGTCATAAAAATGGGCATTTGAGGTCTTTGTTACGAATGAAGAAATATGTGTTTCTGTGTTTTTGAAAATGCAACCCCTGAAGGTGTGGAATGGGGAGTTGATGGGGATTCGCAGTCAGTATGAGGGTTCCGTTAGTTTTCAGGTTATAGTCATGAAAATTGGTATTCGAAGTCTTTGTTACAAATAAAGTAATATGTGTTTTAGTGTTTTTAGAAAATCAACCCCTGAAGGGAGAAAAGTTTGTGCGGGGGGTTCCGTTAGTTTTTAAGATAGGGTCATAAAAATTTATATTTGAGATCTTTGCAACAGATGGAGGAATATGTGTTTCAGTGTTTTCAAAATTCATCTCCTAAAGGGGTCAAATGAGGGGTAAAATTTTGTATGGGGTTTCGGTTAGTTTTTGAGTTACGGTCATGAACATTGGGTGTTTTGACTCTCTATTACAAATGAAGAAATCGTGTTGACCTAACTTGAAAATTCTGTCCCTAAAGGGTTGAAAAGGGGTTGGTGAATTTGTAATAGTTGTCACAGAAAATTACTTTCGCTGTGAAATCAATTATGGCACCCAAACGAGAAAACGGTATAATGAGAAATGGGAAGCCACATGCATTACATATATATATATATATATATATATATATATTTTATATATATATATATATATATATATATATATATATATATATATATATATATATTATATATATATTATTATATATAATATATATATATATATATATATATTATATATCATACATATATATATATATATATTATATATATATATATATTATATATATTATATTATATATATATATTATGTATATATAGATATCATATATTTATATATATATATATTCTTGTTTTTATTTTTTGTATCCTTGGTATATTGTTACTAGAGGTTTATTGGGCTTTGGATTCTTAGTAAAAAGAAAGACGTTTAGTAGAACTGAGGACTTTTTCAATTTATTATGTAAAATGATGGGGGCCATTTTTGATTTGTTTTTTTCCGTAAAAAATATATCCATAAAATATGGATATAACCAATTTGGTACGTACCCAGGCAGCATAATGGGGAAGTGAAGTGTTGTGCTCCACGCATGTGAATCGTTGTTTGTTTTTCATTTTTTCATTTTCATTATTGGACATGTTGAAATACATGGTTTTGCTATTCTGTCGTTCTCGTATGGGAGACAGCGCATGTGAAAGCAGCACGGAAGTTACTGATTTGACAGTGTGATGTGTCAGGTTCTATTATGTGGGGTTTGGGACTTTGCTGTTGTGGGGGAATGTGTGCAAATTGTTTTCGTTGCAAGTATATTGGATTTGTGTTGACTGGCAATTATAAAATTGTGTGGTAGATTCGACTTAGGTTATTTATGTCTGTTCTGTCATTCATCGCATTTTTGTTTTTTTATGTGTATCATTTCTTTGATGTTTTTTTTTCAAGGTTATTTTCGTAGTCTAATATTTTGGTATTTTCGAAATTTGGGTTATGATTTTTGTTTATTATGTGTTTATTAAGAGCAGTGGCGGATTCGATCACAAATACATGATTCACTCAGATTCGATTGTATCCGTTGCAAAATATGTATTGTGTTTTATCTTAGGAAGAAAAAAAAACGAACTATTCAAATTTTCATTGGAAGATGAAAGTGACATAGTAATTAAAAAAACTGTGTAAACAAATTCTTCATTTGATAATATTTGAAAACTCGGGTTAGTTTCTGCTATAGAAAAAAGAAAAAAAATGCTCCCAAAATAATGAAAAATGAGTTGTTAATTACTTCCCAGAAAAAAAATGAATTCCAAGTGAAAAATAAAATAACTAAAAAAATATTTTCCATAATTATGAAACTTCTTGTATCATATTAATGAGAGAAAAACCATTCAAAACCAGAAAAAAAAATACATTATTGATTCACCTTGTTCACTTCAATTGAAAAAAATATATTGAAAACAAAAATTCAAAATGGTCAATATAAAAGTAGTACAATTGTCATCAACTTTTGCAAGACTTAGAGCCTTGTTGACTAGTGGTAAAGTTTCCATTTTTGGAACATAGGTGAAGAGATTGCTAACATCAAATGAAATCATTAAACAATCTTGGGGTAGATCTAAATTCGTAAGTTTATCAATCAAATCTGAAGGATTACTAACCGAAAATGTAGGTTTGAAGTTAGTTAATTGTTTTATAAGTTTGTAAATGAAAGAGGCTAGAAATGAAACTGGAGTATTGGTGAAACTCACTACTGGCCTTATCGGTAAGTCGATCTTGTGGATCTTTGGAAGTCCATACAATCTAGGAATGACTGGATTGCTAGAATGTAATGAAAAAGGAGCAGAATGTTCTTTAAAAAATTCCGAATGAATCTTCAACTGAATTTTAAGTTTTTCGATGAGAGTGTTAAATGGATTTGAGGTTAGGAGTTTGAAATTGTGCTCTGAGAGAAAAGTATCTACTTTTTCAATATAGTCTGATTTATTTAGAATAACTATACAATTGCCTTTATCTGCTTTTGAAAATATAATGTTGTGATCTTCAATTTTGGTTTTAATTTTCTCAAGAATAGAGTGAAAATGTTTGTGAATGTGAGTGTTGAAATTTTGTTTGCTACGTTTGATTTTATATAAAAAATTGTGAATATCATTACGAATAGTCTTTTTGACAGTAGAGTCATTTGAGAGTTGTTCAATTACAACGTCTACTTCTACTGCAAATTCCAATAGGTTTCTCTCAGAAACTTGGTTACCCAAAGCAAATTTGAGCCCCAATTTCAATAAGTCCATTTTGTCATCATCGAACACAATGTCAGAAAGATTCTTTACCCTATCTGTTTGTTTTTCCACAAATTGTATTTCTGGTTAATCAAACCTTCAAGTTTTTTGTTCACTTTGTCAAATTTAAGTCTTTCAGCCATGTCCACCTCATTAATGACTTAATTGAAGAAATTTTGTAAATATACATAATCAAATTGTCTAACTAAGTTATCATAAACGTTTTTCAATTAACAGTTAATGAAGTTAAGTTTGGAGTAATATATGCAAATTGTCTTTTTGAGTAATCTTGATTCCATTTCCAATTTCATATTAATGTTGACATTCCTTGAAGTTATGATTTTTGCAAAAATAGGGGTCACCTGTTCTTTGATGCAGTTGTTCATGAACCAGATATCCACATTAATCATAGATCTCTTAATGGAAAGCTTCTTGTATTTTCCAGCCATATCTACCATACTGTAGTCAATCAAATGAAAATCGACGTATCGATATAATCGATGAAAGAAAATTGTATTTCGTGCATAAAATAATTTATAAAATCGTACCAAAGCGCTTTCGACCGTTAGGTCATCGTCAGTGCCTACCTGAAAGTAAGTAATATTGATAGAAAAAAGTTACTGAAAAGTTTTATTTCTGAGTAAGGAAATTGACATAGTTTAAAAGTGAGGTTACTTACTCGTCAGGTGTACAAGAAGCCAAAAAGACCATAAAACATCTCATGATGATAATTGTATAGGTTTACATAACATACATGTTGAAATAAGTATTCTGGGCCAGGATGACACTAGATTTGATTTGATTAATAAAAAGTTACTGAAAAGTTTCATTTCTGAGTAAGGAAATTGACATATTTTAAAAGTGAGGTTACTTACTCGTCAGGTGTACAAGAAGCCAAAAAGACCATAAAACATCTCATGATGAAAATTGTATAGGTTTACATAACATACATGTTAAAATAAGTATTCTGGGCCAGGATGACACTAGATTTGATTTGATTAATAAACTTACGAATTTAGATCTACCCCAAGATTGCCTAATGATTTCATTTGATGTTAGCAATCTCTTCACTTCGGTTCCAAAAATGGAAACTTTGCCACTAGTCAACGAGGTTCTAAGTCTTGCAAAAGTTGACGACAATTGTACTACTTTTATATTAACCATTTTGAATTTTTGCCTTTCACAAGATTTTTTTAGATTTAATGAAAAATACTATGAGCAACCCGAAGGTCATGCTATGGGTAGTTGTTTATCTCCTTTTTTAGCAGATATTTTCATGAACAATTTAGAAAATAAATTCATTGTCACGGATATTGATGTTGATGACTGTTTAGTGTTTGTAAATGGTAATATTGAGACTGCTCAAAATTTATTAACTAAAATTAATCAAATACCCTAACATAAAATTTACCTTAGAAATAGAATCAAATAATAAAATAAATTTTTTAGATCTTACAATACATAAGAATATTCACTCTGTAGATTTCAATATCTACAGAAAACCTACGCAAACTGATCATGTGATATCTAGTTTTTCGAATCATCCCCATCAGCATAAAATGGCTGCTTTCTATCGTTACATCCACAGACTCTCAAATGTACCACTTTCTACTGTTGAATATCAAAAAAAATTGAATATTTTGAAACAAATTCATTATTAACACTTTGATTCAAAAAATTGAATATAAAAATGAACATAACTTATCATATCCAAAATCCAATTCAATCGACAAATTTGTTTCAATTCCTTTTTTAAACAACAACATTTCTAACAAAGTAGCTAGTTGCATCAAAAGTAACTTTGACAACATTAAAATTTCTTTCAAAACCAACAATGGCTTGAGTAGCTCTTTGGTCAATACAAAAGACAAAATTGACAAACTTTCCAAAAGTGGTATAAATAAGTTAAATTGTGAAGACTGCGATGCAGCCTACATTGGTAGAACTTGTAGACCTTTGAAAGTTTGTATTTTGGAACATTTAAATGGTAATAAAGTTTCTGCCTTCGGTCATCTTACACAGATCCTACATGGAGTTAGGTCCAAAAATTATGATAGATTAGATTTTCTTGAAGATTTACACATTAGTAAAAAAATACTCAACAATAACCTTTGTCTCAACACGCAAGTCAATTCAAATAGATCCTGTATTCCACTTCATAGACGTCTAAATTAAATATTTAACTTCCTTAGCCTTATGCCCTATTTTACATTCTAGTTTTCCTGTTAATCATGCTAATAATTTTCAATTTCCATTCTCTATGATGAGTTTACTTGTATCTCTTTGCAATTTGCCAGCCTCCTTTTCGGTTTTCTCCATACTGGGAACACAAGTCAGGTTCTGGATTATCACCTTTTAGACTCTGTTTTACTCCAGCTGTGGGAGTTGTGAAGTTGGGTCTAGTTCCCATTAGACTTGTATCACACTTCTTATCCCCCAGTTGCGGTTCAACTGAGCCATGGTGGACAAGGATTTTTATTTTTATTAGGAAAAATTTAAATTCATTGTCCATGGACACTACCATAATGATTCAATTGTTTGTTTTGATTAGGACAGGTCTAATAAGACTTCTCCCTTGAACTTATATTCAATCACGATGACTCAAATGTGAGAATTGAGAGTCTTGTCTGGTCTTCCTTGGAATACTGGAACATATTTGACAGGTGACAGTCCTCATTAGATTGATCATCTTCTAGTGTGTTTTCGTATGACAGGGTTATTCCTTTCTTGATTCTGATATCTCCATGATTTTGTGTTCCATGTCTTTCTACTTCATCGTTCACTTGTCAATTGTCAATCTTGTCACTTGGGTCCAGCTATCACACCAGAATAATGGTTTCTTACAAGAAATGAGAAAAAAAAAATTTCAATCTCCAGTGTCATCCTGGCCTAGAATACTCATTTTAACATGTATGTTATGTAAACCTATACAATTTTAATTGATCATGAGATGTTTTATGGTCTTTTTGGCTTCTTGTACACCTGACGAGTAAGTTACCTCACTTTTGAAATATGTCAATTTTCTTTCTCAAAAATAAAACTTTTCAGTAACTTTTTTCTATCAATATTACTTACTTTCAGGTACGCACTGATATGACCTAACGGTCGAAAGCGCTTTGCTACGATTCAATAAATTATTTTATGCACGAAATACAATTTTCTTTCATCGATTATATCGATATGTGCACACAGTCACACTTTTCATTTGATTGACTACGGTATGGTAGATATGGCTGAAAAATACAAGAAGCTTTCCATAAAGAGATCAATGATTAATGTGAATATCTGGTTCATAAACAACTGCATCAAAGAACAGTTGACCCCTATTTTTGCAAAAATCATAACTTCAAGGAAGGTCAACATTAATATGAAATTGGAAATGGAATCAAGATTACTCAAGCAGACAATTTGTAAACATTACTCCAAACTTCATTAACTGTGAATTGAAAAATGTTCATGATAACTTAGTTAGACAATTTGATTATGTATATTTACAAAATTTCTTCAATGAAGTCATTGATGAGGTGGACATAGCTAAAAGACTTAAATTTGACAAAGTGAACAAAAAACTTGAAGGTTTGATCAACGAGAAACACAATTTGTGGAAAAACAAACAGAGAAATACAAAGATATTTTCAAATTTCAATTTTCACGATAGGGTGAAGAATCTGTTTGACATTGTGTTCGATGATGACTAAATGGACTTATTGACATTGGGGCTCATATTTGCTTTGGGTAACCAAGTTTCTGAGAGAAACCTATTGGAATTTGCAGTAGAAGTAGACGTTGTGATTGAACAACTCTCAAATGACTATACTGTCAAAGAGACTATTCGTAATGATATTCACAATTTTTCATATAAAATCAAACGTAGCAAACAAAATTTCAACACTCACATTCACAAACATTTTTACTGTATTCTTAAGAAAATTAAAACCAGAATTAAAGATCACAACATTATATTTTCAAAAGCAGATAAAGGCAATTGTATAGTATTTCAAAAACAGACTACATTGAAAAAGTAGATAATTTTCTCTCAGAGCACAATTTCAAACTCCTAACTTCAAATCCATTCAACACTTTCATCAAAAAACTCAAAATTCAGATGAAGATTCATTCGGAATTTTTCAAAGAACATTCTGCTCCTTTTTCATTAATTTCTAGCAATCCAGTCATTCCTTGATTGTATGGACTTCCAAAGATCCACAAGATCGACTTACCGATAAGGCCAGTAGTGAGTTTCACCAATACTCCAATTTCAATTCTAGCCTCTTTCATTTACGAACTTATAAAACAGTTAACTAACTTCAAACCTACATTTTCGGTAAGTAATTCTTTAGATTTGATTAATAAACTTACGAATTTAGATCTACCCCAAGATTGCCTAATGATTTCATTTGATGTTAGCAATCTCTTCACTTCGGTTCCAAAAATGGAAACTTTACCACTAGTCCACGAGGTTCTGAGTCTTGCAAAAGTTGACGACAATTGTACTACTTTTATATTAACCATTTTGAATTTTTGCCTTTCACAAGATTTTTTTATATTTAATGAAAAATACTATCAGCAACCCAAAGGTTTTGCTATGGGTAGTTGTTTATCTCCTTTTTTAGCAGATATTTTCATGAACAATTTAGAAAATAAATTCATTGTCACGGATATTAATCCTGAAATTCTACATTGGTACAGATATGTTGATGACTGTTTAGTGTTTGTAAATGGTAATTTCGAGACTGCTCAAAATGTATTAATTAAAATTGATCAAATACACCCCAACATAGAATTTACTTAGAAATAGAATCAAATAATAAAAAAAATTTTTTAGATCTTACAATACATGAAAATATTCACTCTGTGGATTTCAATATCTACAGAAAACCTACACAAACTGATCATGTGATACCTAGTTTTTCGAATCATCCCCATCAGCATTAAATGGCTGCTTTCTATTGTTACATCCACAGACTCTTAAATGTACCACTTTCTACTGTTGAGTATCAAAAAGAATTGAATATTTTAAAACGAATAGCTTCCAACAATGATTATAATCCTAGCATTATTAACACTTTGATTCAAAAAATTAAATATAAAAATGAACATAACTTATCATATCCAAAATCAAATTCAATCGACAAATTTGTTTCAATTCCTATTTTAAACAACAACATTTCTAACAAAGTAGCTAGTTGCATTAAAAGTAATTTTGACAACATTAGAATTTCTTTCAAAACCAACCATAGCTTGAGTAGCTCTTTGGTCAATACAAAAGACAAAATTGACAAACTTTCCAAAAGTGGTATATATAAGCTAAATTGTGAAGACTGCGATGCATCCTACATTGGTAGAACTTGTAGACCTTTGAAAAATCGTATTTTGGAACATTTAAATAGTAATAAAATTTCTGCCTTCGGTCATCACTTAAGATTTAACAATCATAATTTTAGTCCAGATAGAAATTCACAGATCTTACATGAAGTAAGGTCGAAAAATTATAATAGATTGGATTCTCTTGAAGATTTACACATTAGTCAAGAAATACTCAACAATAACCTTTGTCTCAACACGCAAGTCAATTCAAATAGATCCTATATATATTCCACTTCATAGACGTCTAAATTAAATATTTAACTTCCTTAGCCTTTTGCCCTAATTTACATTTTAGTTTTCCTGTTAATCATGCTAATAATTTTCAATTTCCATTCTCTATGATGATTTTACTTGTATCTCTTTGCAATTTGCCAGCCTCCTTTTCAGTTTCCTCCATACTGAGAACACAAGTCAGGTTCTGGATTATCACCTTTTAGACTCTGTTTCACTCCAGCTTTGGGAGTTGTGAAGTTGGGTCTAGTTCCCATTAGACTTGTATCACACTTCTTATCCCCCAGTTGCGGTTCAACTGAGCCATGGTGGACAAGGATTTTCATTTTTATTAAGAAAAATTTAAATTCATTGTCCATGGACACTACCATAATGATTCAATTGTTTGTTTTGATTAGGACAGGTCTAATAAGACTTCTCCCTTGAACTTATATTCAATCACGATGACTCAAATGTGATAATTAAGAGTCTTGTCTGGTCTTCCTTGGAATACTGGAACATATTTGACAGATGACAATCCTCATTAGATTGATCATCTTCTTGTGTGTTTTCGTATGACAGGGATATTCCTTTCTAGATTCTGATATCTCCATGATTTTGTGTTCCATGTCTTTCTACTTCATCGTTCACTTGTCAATTGTCAATCTTGTCACTTGGGTCCAGCTATCACACCAAAATAATGGTTTCTTACAAGAAATGAGAAAAAAGAGAAAAATTTTAATCTCTAGTGTCATCCTGGCCTAGAATACTTATTTTAACATGTATGTTATGTAAACCTATACAATTTTCATTGATCATGAGATGTTTTATGGTCTTTTTGGCTTCTTGTACACCTGACGAGTAAGTAACCTCACTTTTAAAATATGTCAATTTTCTTTCTCAAAAATAAAACTTTTCAGTAACTTTTTTCTATCAATATTACTTACTTTCAGGTACGCACTGATGATGACCTAACGGTCGAAAGCGCTTGCTACGATTTAATAAATTATTTTATGCACGAAATACAATTTTCTTTCATCGATTATATCGATACGTGCACACAGTCACACTTTCCATTTTATTTTGTATAAGCATTCCAAAATGTATTTAGATTACTTCATAATTTTACCGTTCAGAAATTATTCTCCTACATAAATTTTTGTTCAACGTTACATATATTGTTTTTTCCCGTACGAGGTCTTGCGAGATGCAAATGAATGATTTTTCATGCGAAAACCGTACGTCAAACGAAATAAAATAGAGAGACCAGATTTGCCCAGAAAGGAATGATGATTTCAAAAATAATTCTCACTTTGAGAGAAAGCAGCGGCGTCTCACTTTTCTGCTCAAAATGATTCAGTGCAAATCCCGCACGATTGCCACTGGCAAGAATAATAAAATTTGTTGCACAGCAGAAAATGCCTTTTGATGCATAGAAGATGCGTACTACGTTTCACAAAAATATCTATAGTCATACCAAAGTTATCATAAAAAAAAAAAAAAATCTCAAAACTTTAGCACCCTGTAGTTCAAAAGTTAAGACATCGAGGACATATGTTCATATGAAGTTTTTTCCTCAAGATCTCAATACCCAAGACCCAAGAATAACCTACCCAAATATGAGCATTTAATTAAGGAACACCCTGTATACAGTGTCACACATAAAGTACGCAACATATGGAAGTTTTTTTTAATAGATATAATGAAAATTTGACTCCGCAGTTAGTTTGTGCTTGAAAAATGAGTGAAAAACAGCCTCTTTCCTTTTGCCATGTGCTACTCTAAACCTGTCAAACTTGACATTTTTTCCGAAAATCCTCAAAAAATAATTTTTTTTTACAAATTTCGAAAAAATGCCAAAGGAAAAAGTTGCTCAGTTTTCAATTTTATACTTTTGCTCCGAATTGGGACTCTCTACTGTCACTTCGACTTTTTTCCATTTTTTTTTATTTTCCATTCTTTCGCTCTACCGATTCGAACGAAACATGATTTTAATATCATAATTCAGATGAATACGAGACTTCAATGTCATACATGCCTAGAAAATACCCACATTGGCCTGTTATCAGAAAAAAAAATGCACCTCCAGAAATTCGTCTTTGTTGTTGCAAAGTTCATCTAGTTTTTTCATTTCATTGTGGAACTGATTCGGATTTTCAATGTATGGACGTTAATATGTCAGTTTGTCTAATGAACGAATTTCTCTTCATTCTTATTACACTCGTATTTCTTTTTTAAAAGATTTGTATCCCATTAGCTGCAGATGAGTTCGAAATATTTTGATGTAATTTACACCCAACAAGTGTGACTGTTGGATGTTAACTATTTGATGTAATTTTTGAGCAAATAATAATTCTCCGCAACGTTTCTTGAATTAGTTTCAAAAATCTCATGTTCTTTATTTTCACCATTAGATGTGTAAAAAATATTAAACCAAAATAACTATAACCAAATTCACAACATCGTAACGTCGTAACATTCATTGATTTATCTCAATAATCTTATGAAGAACCCGGATTCATCATTCAGTATGCCGTCCTTCCCGTTCCATACAAATTATAGTCGTTTCATTCACAGACTTCGTGGCATTTTGAATAAATAGGGGATTTATATTAGCACAACACTCCCGAATGGTATTCTCTAAATGTTCTTTGTTTGCAAATGGTCTGTACTCATACACTTCTTGTTTCAGATAACCCCTTAGAAAGAAGTACATTGGAGATAAACCCGGTGATCTTGGTGGCCAATAATCTTCCCAATCTCGTCCCATCACTTTGCCCCTAAACATCTGACTGAGACACTATTTCACTTCTACCGTTTGATAGATCGGTGCCTTGTCAAGCTGATACCACAAATTTCGTCAGAGGCAGATTATCCAAAACTTCAGACAACTGATTCATAATGAAATTTATGTACATGTCTGCGTTCAAATTTTCTCTAAAGAAAATATGGTCCAATTATTTGGTTATGTAATAAACCACACCACACAGTTGTCATGAATGAATATTGGTCACAGCATTCTATTACAAAATTTGGATTATTGCTGGACCACCAGCGACAATTTTGGGAACTAACTGTTCCGTTCGACGTGAAAGTTGCCTCGTCTATCCATAAAATCCTGTAGGGAAATGTGATATCATTTTCTCTCTCACCTTGGAACCACAATGAAAATCCTGCTCTAATATCGAAATCTCTTTCTTTGAGAGTGTGTATACCTTATTGAATTATGTGGTTTCTTGAAACGATTGTTCACATAGCCAGTTTCTTTGAATGTTTTCAATATCCTTCCCACAGTACTAAAGTGAATATTTCTTCGTGGATGCCGGTGTTTGAAAATACAAGCAATATCTGGATATGGCACATTCTCACCACATGAAAGAACGATTTCCACTTTGTCTTGTGTGGATAACATTGTACATAAAACTTATTTGTGAATTATAAATGTGGGAAAATCTGTACACAAAACAACTCAATTTATTAAACGCAATTATTTGACATTAACCAAAACAAAAAATTTGTTTCAAAAGCCTACTGGGATTTTTGTTTTAATTTTGATTCGATCAATTGTACTATTTTCTTTCCGAGATGTTGCATTAGTCTTGTATTGTTTAAAATCACGACATTTTATATCATATTTAGTATAAATCGCTAGAACGAAAGTCTTTTGAATAGTTATGAAACTGTAGGTGTTTAGTTTACAGAAAAGTATGATATTTCGGGTTTGTTTGTAACTGAATTATTGTTCAGAAAAATAATTAAACTGGATAAATTCCATATGTTGCGAACTTTATGTGTGATACTGTATATATACAGTGTAATTCACTTCTCATGGAAACACCCCCGTATCTTCCGAAATTTTCGACGTAGAACCATGAAATTCTTAGGATCGATAGATACACTAGGAATGAACTCACTGCCCAAAAGGGGTCATCCTTTGTGATATACACTGCACGCCAGCAGCGATGAAACCACCCATTTTTCCGGAAAATTATATTAGGGGGCAAAATTAGCCCGAAATTCTTTAAGATTCGTGTTCAGAATCCTCGAATAACTACTAATACACCAGTCTCCTGAAAAATTTTCAGTCCTGAAAAATTCTAATTTGTTTCACTTCTCATGGAAACACCCGCGTATCTTCCGTAATTTTCGACGTAGAACCATG
This sequence comes from Gonioctena quinquepunctata, assembly GCA_018342105.1. Classification (NCBI taxonomy): domain Eukaryota; kingdom Metazoa; phylum Arthropoda; class Insecta; order Coleoptera; family Chrysomelidae; genus Gonioctena; species Gonioctena quinquepunctata. The sequence continues at coordinate 177,133 of JAFIRS010002518.1, forward strand.
AAATTTTCAGGATCGATAGATACACTAGAAATGAACTCACTGCACAAAAGGGGTCATCCTATGTGATATACACTGCACGCCAGCAGCGATGGAACCACCCATTTTTCCGGAAAATTATATTAGGGGGCAAAATTGGCCCGAAATTCCTTCGGATTCGTGTTCAGAATCCCCAAATTACTACTAATACCCCAGTCTCCTGAAAAATTTTCAGTCCTGAAAAAATCTAATTTGTTTCACTTCTCATGGAAACACCCCCGTATCTTCCGTAATTTTCGACGTAGAACCATGAAATGTTCAGGATCGATAGATACACTAGGAATGAACTCACTGTCCAAAAGATGTCATCCTATGTGATATACACTGCACGCCAGCAGCGATGGAACCACCCATTTTTCCGGAAAATTATATTAGGGGGCAAAATTGGCCCGAAATTCCTTCGGATTCGTGTTCAAAAGCACCAAATTACCACTAATACACCAGTCTCCTGGAAAATTTTCAGTCCTGAAAAATTCTAATTTGTTTCACTTCTCATGGAAACACCCCCGTATCTTCCGTAATTTTTGAAGTAGAACCATGAAATTTTCAGGATCAATAGATACACTAGAAATGAACTCACTGCACAAAAGGGGTCATCCTATGTGATATACACTGCACGCCTTCAGCGATGGAACCACCCATTTTTCCAGAAAGTTATATTAGGGGGCAAAAAATGGGCCGAAATTCCTTCGAATTCATGTTCAGGATCCCCAAATCACTATTGATACACCAGTCTCCTGAAAAATTTTCATTCCTGAAAAATTCTAATTTGTTTCACCTCTCATGGAAACGCCCCCGTATCTTTCTTTTCGAAAATTATGAAACTCTCTAGATTGATAGATATGCTGAAAGTGCACCTATCAAATGAGTGGCCTTGTCCTAATTTATATACCCCTCAGTTGCGACGGAACTACCCACTTTTCCAAACATCATACAATGCACTTCCGATCGAATGGAACAAACGGAGTAACAAACTGCCATTGAAATTAGTATGTGCACCAAATGCATCATCTCATTTCAAATGAACACTAGATTCGATATGGATTTGGTATTCATCAACCTAATTTTCTCATCACATGTCTCTCCTCACAGAAGGTGAGTTGTGCTATACCTCCGCCTCCTCACTTACTGTTTATAATATTAACAATTGGACAATGGTTTCCCATGAATATCAATAACAATAATTTTAATGTATCATTCAATTTTTCTGCGCGAACCAGAATATGTTTTTATAACTTTGAACTTGGATTCCAGCAATATCAAATTTCAAATGGATTACGGATGGTTCGTGAAAAATGTCTATTTTCAGTAATGCATAAGATGATAATGAATTCATTTTTTGCGGCACACGTAACAGGAAGGATTGGTTGAATTATTGCATTTTGAATGACAAAATCTTCTCCAATCCACCCTCTAATATTATACATTTTCAGTCTCCTTCTAATATTTCTCTTCTCAGTTTCCCCATGTATTATCTTGATATGTTTCGGGTTGTTCTTGTATACTTTGTTTTACAATGTGAATCAATCAGAACCATCCACAAAATCATATATTTCCCCACATTCATAAAAACTCTTCAAACGCATCGGAAAATTAATTTTCAAAGAAATGAACTAGTTCTTTGTTTAGATTTTGATCGCACATCATACTTTTACTTCATGGAATGTTATTTGATCTTTACAATTCACCGCAAAATACGAAATCTCATATTATTTCTCCATCGTTATCTACATATGAATGAACGAACAAATCATTTTTTCATCGAATTGAAAGGATTGGAGTCAATCAAAAGCAGAGTGTGTCTTGACATTGCCATAGGAAACAATTCCTTATTGATATTTACTGACAACTTTGACGTTGAATTTAATATTACCACCAGTCTAGTTTCCACAAATTATTTCTAATTATTACTGTTGTTCTTGTTGTTTTTGCGTTGTTCCCGCTTTTTTCGTTTTTGAAGATGGTTCGTAGATCTGTTGAAGAGAAAGTTGAAATCGTGTTGTTGGTTGGTGAAGGTACGAGGTCTAACCGTGAAGCAGCCTCTGAATTCAACAGAAGACATCCGCACGAACCTTTCATTGGCCCAGGAACAGTTTCCAAAATATTTAACCACTTCAAAACCACCGGCCAAGTTACGAAGGATAGAAAACTAGTTAGGCACCATATTGAAGATGATGTCATTTTGGCGGCTTATCGAGCTGATCTTCATATAAGTTTGAGAAATGTATCACTCTAGCTCAATATAAGCCACATTAAAATTTGAAGGTGTTTGAAAAGACATAAAATGCATGCTTTCAAACCCAAATTCCTCCACACCCTACATCCAGTAGACGAAAACAGGCGGATGGTTTCTTCCCAGAATATGAGATTCTGGGCTGAAGAAAATCCACATTGGGTTGTAAATTGTAGAAATCAAAAATCTCATAAAGTCAATGTATGGTGTGGGATATTGAATGATGATATAATCTTAGGACCCTATTTTTTCGATCGAAATCTGAATGGAGAACTATTTGTCAATTTCCTGGAGAATGAATTTTCAGAGGCATTGCGGGAACTTCCTGTGGTTTTGAGAAATAACGTGATTTTTCAATTGGATGGTTCACCGGTGCACAATTATAGGATAACGAGGGAGTGGCTTAATAGGAATTTACCTATGAGATGGATCGGACCCAATAGCCCCCTTGTAGAATGGCCTCCGCGGTAGCCTGATTTAACCTCGATGGATTTTTATTTATGGGGAACATTAAAAAACAAGGTTCATACAAATAGGCCGCTCACTCGTGATGATCTCCGTGCGAGGATTACTGAAGCATGCCAAGAGGTAACACGAGAGGAACTGAGGAAAGTTGGGAGAAATATCAGAAGGAGACTGGAAAAATGTATCTTATCAGAGGGGGGATTGAAAGAAGGAACTATGATTTGAGAATGTGTGAATATTGTATGATTTGAAATTCAATTATTCTTCTGGTAAAGTAAAAATTATATTATTCACGAACCATTTGTATTCAATTTGAAATGCAATTTTTCCACAGTGAAAGTCCAAAGTTTCAGAAAAATATAATTCCAATTCGCGGTAAAACATTCAATGATACAATGAAACTGTTATTCTTGTTTATCAGGGAAAACGCGAGAAAAATAACTGAGTTATACCTACTTATGCATTCAATATTGCCACTAATTCATAACTCATTATTAGCTGCACAAAAGAGTCATCGAGAAATTTTCTTGTATGGGTATCCTTATGGGACTAATTGGGAGCTGCTTTAGTTCCTTAGTTTGACAAAATCTATAGGTTTATTTTGAAAATTTCCATCGATCCTGGAAATTTCAACAATGTATTTATTTTTTTCGAAAAAATTGATTGTTCATGACTGGCGTGCAGTGTATATCACTACTTACAATCCATTGAGTCAATAGTTGCATTTCTGGAATATTCATCAATTCAAAGAATTTCGTCATTATAATTCGATAATGACGGAAGATACGGGGGCGTTTCCATGAGAAGTGAAACAGATTAGAATTTTTCAGGACTGAAAATTTTTCAGGTGACTGGTGTATTAGTGGTCATTTCATGCCATTTTTGCCCCCTAATATAACTTTCCGGAAAAATGGGTGGTTCCATCGCTGCTGGCGTGCAGTGTATATCACATAGGATGACCCCTTTTGTGCAGTGAGTTTATTTCTAGTGTATCTATCGAGCCTGAAAATTTCATGGTTCTACGTCGAAAATTACGGAAGATACGGGGGTGTTTCCGTGAGAAGTGAAACAAATTAGAATTTTTCAGGACTGAAAATTTTTCAGAAGACTGGTGTATTAGTGTAATTTGGGGATCCTGAACACGAATCCGAAGGAATTTCGGGCTAATTTTGCCCCCTAATATAATTTTCCGGAAAAATGGGTGGTTCCATCGCTACTGGCGTGCAGTGTATATCACGTAGGATGACTCCTTCTGTGCAGTGAGTTCAGTTCTAGTGTATCTATCGTTCCTGAGAATTTTATGGTTCTACGTCGTGAATTACGGAAGATACGGGGGTGTTTCCATGAGAATATATATATATATATATATATATATATATATATATATATATATATATATATATATATATATAAGATATACTCGAAATGGGAGCTAACCTTCTATTGGTTGCACTTGGTTGTGAAGAAATGTGGTTTTATTGTTACATATTCGGTTCCCATAATCGTGGCTAGATAAAATACATACCAGTTTTTAAGTCTGACAATAGGCTTTCAAACAAAAAAGTTTCATCAAAATTGGGTTAACCTGACCTTTTGCGCAGTCGTGAATGTCTAGTGTATAATGCCATTTTATAACAAATTCAGTTGTGATAGTTAAAAGAATTAAGGAAACCTCGAAACAGCAAAGTTTTGGTAGGTAGTTTACTACCACTACATCCTTCCATTTCTTTAATCCCGAGTAGACAGCAGTTTCATTCCATCAAATTCAATCACCTACTCATGATATGAAAAAATATATTCATGATGGATTGAGATTTACATAACTAGGTATGTCCCTCTCTAAAAATATGCGGATTAGTATCGCTCCAGTATCGTACGTTCTGTTTGTTGACTTTTCCATTAAGAAAAAACGTTCATTCGTCTGCGAAACATACACGTTTAAGGTAGATGTTCTCCTTCAATTGTTCCTGTTAACCACCCACAAAATTCAACCCTCCGTTCTGGATCATCCTCCGTGAGAGCATGCAGGATTTTCATTCGATAGGGATGAAACTTTTATTTTTTCAGGACTTTTTGGACACTTTTTGAACTTACCCCACAGGATTCAGCAACTGCAGACGTCGACAGAGTCGGATTGATTACCATTTCAGCAACAATTTCTACTTTTTTTTTTCTGAAAGAGGCGGTCTTCCTGATCTTGGAGCATCTTTCAGCGTATCAGTTGCTACTGACCTCAGAATAGGATTCTCGGGAAATCTATCATGAAACATACGGACTGCTAGATGATAATTTCTTCCAGCTTCTCCAAATATCAAAACAAAATATCAAATTTCTCGTCTAAACTACGAGCCATGATCACACTTTTCATAAAAGGATTTAGGCGCTCAACGGACTATTTGACAGTTAGCAGTTCAGTTTGACAGTAAACAAGATGTTACCGCGTCAACCATTTTTTCCAATGCAAACTTGATTGAAAGCAACATTAGTGTTTTTGGTTGGGTTTGAAATGATCAAAATGTCACTTTCCAAACGTTAATATTTCGAAAATAATTGTCAGGAGTAAAGTGTATTAGAGAAAACGGTTGAGAATTATAAGCAGATATATATTCAATTCCAATATATTCAATAAGTACAATAAACGCCCTATCAAATGGGTATTATTTCAGCCATTCATACGACTGTGATTAACATTTCATTTTCGTATATCAGTTTCACTTCCACCTTGAACCTGCCCGCAGGAAGAGATTTTGGCCATCCGTTTGACGTCGGATTTATGTTGTACAAATAGTGGTGCCCCTGAAAAAATAATTTCTGGAAGAATTAATATGATCTATATAATGAAAGCTATCAACTAACGTTCATCCGCCACTCACAGATGGGTGGTTGTTTATAAAAATGCATTATGTGAATGATTTTTCACAGATATCAAGTAGGATAGACAATTGATTTGAAAAGAAAACAAATTACTAATATTCATCATACTGATCCTCTTTTCATCAGGAAAATGAAAAAAGGGGTTGGAAGTAGTGGAATCTATCTGTGAAATCAGACTAAGAGTGACTTGAGCAGCTGCCACTCGGCGGCCGACTCGATATAGTAGTCTTCCACTTACTCATTTTGAGGTCACACTAGAGATGCAAATGAATTGTGATCTCAGACAGCACTTCTCGGCATCGCATCGTGACCATGCGCGCAAGATACGCTTGTTAGCACTTGTTGATATTCATCCCATTGTTTATTGCAATAGGACAATTTCGTTGGAAAGTAGTTCAGAACGGCTGAAATAGGCCATGAACATCTTCCAGAGATTCAATACACCAGGAGTCGCTGTAATCTTTCCAGCCTTACTTCCGAGGGGGCAAGAGATCCTACCAGGCACTCCATCTAATTTGAAGTAGCTCAAAACTGGGATATATACCAGAAATATGGAGGAGGGCCAGAGTCACCTTCATACCAAAAGCTAGGAAGACAGATACATATTTCAAATCCGTCTCAATAGTGGTATGTGCCTGCTTAGACATACTCCTCATGAAGCTATCAAAAGAGCATCATATAACAGAGTAGATGGCGCCACGTCTACAGAATAGCAGAAAAGGAAACAGGGCATGAGACCGTTTCGATAAGTACAACCAGAGGCTCCACATGTGGAGCCTAACAGTAGATATGAACTCTTCTATGATACGACTGACCTCGGCCTGTACTGCCAAGGTTACGCGGATGACATAGAGACTCAACCATACAAAGAGATGGTGCCAGTCAATAGAACTCAATATCAAACCCTACTAAGACAACATTAGAAGCCTTCACAAGGAGAAATGAACTCAATCTCGAGAAAAAAGAATGCTTGAATGGAAGACAGAGGTTCAATATCTAGGCTTCATCCTTGATCATAAACCACTCTGGATTCATCTTTAACTTCAAATTATACCTACAACTCAGTTGATATAATAAATACTGACGGGGAGCAATCGAAGGCTTCTAGTCTCGTTTCGAAATTTCCCGCGAAAATCAACAGTTGAGGTGACACCTACATGCCCTGAGAGGACAGAACAGCTCGAACGGCGAGATAGAGCAAATCGGTATTTTCAAATGAAGATGATAGAAAATTCCTAATCGCAAGAGTGTGTGTATTTCCACGTTTCCAACTGAGATCAACTGAAATGAACTGGAGAAGATGAAAGGAAGAAAATTCGTCTGAAATTAGAGCAGTCATGTCCACGAATATGTAAAGAGAATGCCTACGGCGATTCGGTCTGTGGAAGTGAATCATTCACCCAAATATTTGTGAAATGAAGAAAAAAACTTGTGGGAAAGGCGTTACTCTATCTGCAGACCACGCACTCTGCAAAAGACCAAACGGTTCCAAATGTGAACACAAGTGTGGAGGAGAAAAAGATTCTGTATGTGGCACCAATGGACGAACCTACCTCAACAGGTGTATGCTGCAAGTAGAGATATGCAGGTTGGGAATTGCACTCTCCCATGTGGAACCATGCAACAACATCAGTGCCCACAGAGAAAATTGTCCAAAAGATTGTAAATTGGTTCCTCAAGACGGACCTGTTTGTGGTAGTGACGGCAACGTGTACAAGAGTACGTGCCAAATGAAATTATTAACTTGTGGCCAAGGAGTGGTGAGAACCAATAAGAAATACTGCCAAACAACACGCCACTGTCGGAAATCCTGTTGGAGAAATGCCAAACCTGCTTGCGGATCCGATGGAAAAGTATACGCCACCGTTTGCAGAATGAAATCAAGAAACTGCGGGAAACACGTTTTCGAAGTACCCAAGTACGAAGTCGAGAAAGAACATCCCACAGCCTGTCCTGTCCAACTGGTTGCAAGAATGAACTGGAGAAGCCGACTTGTGGATCCGATGGATTCATATACAGAAGCGAATGCGAGTTGAAATTATTAAATTGCGCCAACAATAGACGCGTTGTCAAAGTGGACTTCGAAAAATATCGAGGCAGACTGGCGAAATGCATCAAAACGAAATGTCCCAAAGATTTCGATCCAGTATGCGGTACTGACGCCAGGACTTACACCAACCAGTGTCAACTGAATCTTGCCACGTGCCTCAAAAGTGTCCAGTTCGTACACGTAGGCAACTGCACCAAGCTGAAGGAACAGGAACCATGTCCTACTAGCTGCGAGAACGAAACCGGCGACGAACCTGTTTGTGGATCAGATGGAAACGTGTACAGGTCCAACTGTCACCTAAAGAAAGAAACTTGTGGTCAATTGGTCATCGAAGTTCCTCTACATCACTGCAGGACGACAGCATCTTGTAACGAGAAGTGTACACACGACAGAAATTTTGTCTGCGGATCTGATAATTTCATTCATCTTCAACTTCAAATTATACCTACAACTTAGTTAATATGATAAATACTGACGGGAAGCAATCAAAGGCTTCTAGTCTCGTTTAAAAATTTCCGGCGGAAATCAACAGTTGAGGTGACACCTTCATGCCCTGAGAGGACAGAACAGCTCGAACGGCGAGATAGAGCAAATCGGTATTTTCAAATGAAGATGATAGAAAACTCCTAATCGCAAGAGTGTGTGTATCTCCACGTTCCCAACTGAGATCAACTGGAACGAACTGGAGAATATGAAAGGAAGAAAATTCGTCTGAAATTAGAGCAGTCACGTTCCCGAATATGTAAAGAAAATGCCTACGGCGATTCGGTCTGTGGAAGTGAATCATTCACCCAAATATTTGTGAAATGAAGAAAAAAACTTGTGGGAAAGGCGTTACTCTATCTGCAGACCACGCACTCTGCAAAAGACCAAACGGTTCCAAATGTGAACACAAGTGTGGAGGAGAAAAAGATTCTGCACCAATGGACGAACCTACCTCAACAGGTGTATGCTGCAAGCAGAGATATGCAGGTTGGGACTTGCACTCTCCCATGTGGGACCATGCAACAACATCAGTGCCCACAGACAAAATTGTCCAAAATATTGTAAATTGGTTCCTCAAGACGGACCTGTTTGTGGTAGTGACGGCAACGTGTACAAGAGTACGTGCCAAATGAAATTATTAACTTGTGGCCAAGGAGTGGTGAGAACCAATGAGAAATACTGCCAAACAACACGCCACTGTCGGAAATCCTGTTGGAGGAATGCCAAACCTGCTTGCGGATCCGATGGAAAAGTATACGCCACCGTTTGCAGAATGGAATCCAGAAACTGCGGAAAACAAGTTTTCGAAGTACCCATAGCGTACTGCGCAAGTCAAGAAAGAACATCCCACACCCTGTCCTGTCCAACTGGTTGCAAGAATGAACTGGAGAAGCCGACTTGTGGATCCGATGGATTCATAGACAGAAGCGAATGCGAGTTGAAATCATTGAATTGCGCCAACAATAGACGCGTTGTCAAAGTGGACTTCGAAAAATGTCGAGGCAGACTGGCGAAATGCATCAAAACGAAATGTCCCAAAGATTTCGATCCAGTATGCGGTACTGACGCCAGGACTTACACCAATCAGTGTCAACTGAATCTTGCCACGTGTCTCAAAAGTGTCCAGTTCGCACACGTAGGCAACTGCACCGAACTGAAGGAACAGGAACCATGTCCTACTGGCTGCGAGAACGAAACCGGCGACGAACCTGTTTGTGGGTCAGATGGAAACGTGTACGTGTACAGGTCCAACTGTCACCTGAAGAAAGAAACTTGTGGTCAATTGGTCATCGAAGTTCCTCTACATCACTGCAGGACGACAGCATCTTGTAACGTGAAGTGTACAGACGACAGGAATTTTGTATCTGATAATGAAATAAACAGAAGCGAGTGTGAAATGAAGAGGGATAATTGTGGGAAACACATTTACGTTGTACCCATTAAACGCTGCCTTGCCGAGTTCCAGTTCAAAGGCTGTAAAAAAATGTGCCCAACTTATTACGACCCTGTATGTGGAACCGACGGCATGACATACAGCATCAACTGTTTCTTGGATATGGAAAGCTGCAGATGAAGATCTTCAGTGAGAATGAAACAAATGGGAACGTGTGCGGAACCTATCAATGAGATACCCAAAAATTATCTTTACTGAAGATCTTATAACCCTTAGTTATTATTTATTGTGTTTATGAGAATCAGTGCAAGACTTTGTGCTGCATGATTTTTTTAAACTTGTTTCTTCAATTTTCTATCAATGTTGTGGGGATTTATAGGCGAAATATTGTGGGGTAGGAGAAGCCTGATTAAATAAGTTCTTGAAAATTCACAGAAAATTTGAACGTACCTAAATATCCCCACATCATGAAATACTAACCAAGATTGTAATCAATTCTTCTTTCAATCAGTAAAATGACGAGAGATAATAACCGCCTTTTGATACTTGCCTAAATTGCGAGAAAATGTCCATAAGTATTTCAGGAATTGTTGAGTGTAAAGAAAAACTATTTTTTTCGGAATAACTTTACCTAAAGTTTCTAGAAAAGGAAGAGTGATGCGAGTTTAATTTCACTGATAAATCAAAAACCTTATAACAAGAGCACCATAGTTATTTGTATCAAATGTTTGTTGTTGTTTGCGGTTTTGGATGTATCTTTGAAAATGTGTTTCAACTGATTTCTACTAATTGCAACAATCTTATTTGTGCAAATTTCCCACATTTAGTGTGTAAGTTTTCGTTCACGTAGGTTGAAATATATTAATATTTCAGGTATTTCATTTATTTTTCAGAATGCTATTTGAAAGTTATTATAGATGAGCTTTGTTTATATTCAAGTCATACTGAAATTAATTTGAATAAATAAAGTATTTTTCAAGACAATCCCGTGGATTGTGCGTCTAGAGGTGTTATGCCCTCACAACTTTCAAGTAATAGCCAACGGTGGACAGGCCCTCATTGGTTATGTCAATCAGATTCAAATTGGCCAGCAGATGAATCAAAGCTAGTTCAGCCACGAGAAGCTATTTCCTTTGAAAAAAAAAACAATTCTTTCATGTCAATTGTCGATGATAACTTTATACATATTCTGATTAACAAATTTTCCTCTCTTCCCAAGATATTAAAAATTATCGCCTTCGTTAACCGCTTCATTGCTAATTTGAAGAAGAGAGAGTCGCCCAAGAAGAATTTTTTTACAATATTCGAGATTAATCATGCTCAACGTTGTTGTGTTAAATTCATACAAAATGAATGTTTCCCCGACATCATAGATTCTCTACAAAAAAAAAATCGATTACAAAATCTTTCAGAAAACTGAACTGTTTCTCAGAGACTGATAATATTTTGAGAGTCGGAGGTCGACTTTCAAAGGCCACGCATAAACTTTTTTTACAAAAACATCTCGCCATTCTACCCTGCAACCATCGTATCACTAATCGTCTCATCGACTATTTTCATAAAATATATTTACACCCAGGTAATCAAACCCTACAATATTTAATTATGCAGTAGTTCTGCATTCTTTCTTCGAAAAGGGCAATAAGATGCGTACTTTCTTCTTGTCATAAATGTTGGCGTCTCTCACCAAAGCCATTTTCAATGACCTTAGGGATAATTCGCGGCGTAAAAAGTACCGAATCCTATACCTCTATTTTTGTTTGCTTCGCTACTGAAGCTATTCATCTAGAATTGGCCTCATATCTATCAACGGACTCCTTTTTAGCAGCCTTCAGGCGTTTTATAGCAAGTAGGGGACGTTGTACAAAGCTATTTTCAGATTGCGGATCGAACTTCGTAGGAGCTAATGAGGAAATAATTAATTTATTCAAAAATGCCGCGGAAACTGAGGCAATAGAAAGGTGTTTCAATCCTCCCCCAGCTCCTCACTTCAATGGTTTAGCGGAAGCGGAAGTAAAGGCAGTTAAAACACATTTAAAACGCGCCATAGGCGATCAAATTCTCACTTTCGAAGAATTGTATACAGTACTGGTTCAAGTAGAGTCCCTGCTTAATTCTCGTCCCTTATGTCCTTTAAGTTCAGATCCGAACGACTTATCCGTATTAACTCCTGGTCATTTCTTGACTCTGTAACCTTTGTCAGCCTTACCAGATCCAGATTTTTCACACCTGAAATTGAATCACCTGAACCGCTAGCAGCATCTGATTTGCATGAGAGACCATTTGTGGTCACGGTATCGCTCTGAATACCTGCATACGCTGCAACAGAGAGGAAAGTGGTTGGAACCCACTTTCCCGATTCGAATTGGCACTATGGTGCTCATTAAAAATGAACTTACTCCTCCACTCAAATGGAGTTTGGGTAGAATTGTGGAGCTCCACCCTGGTTCTGACGGAGTTTCCAGAGTTGCCACTATATTAACGAGAGGCGGTGAGATAAAGAGACCTTTGGTGAAGCTATGCCCCTTACCGTCTCCACCAATCGAATAAAGGAAATATACCAACGTATATTTTGGTGGGCAGTCAATGTTCACTCTTTAGTATCAGTTAGTATAAGTTAGTTCATAATTCACATTATCATATTACCAAATATTCCTAACCTTTATTTTACATAAATTTCATTCATCTTCAACTTCAAATTATACCTACAACTTAGTTGATATAATAAATACTGACGGGAAGCAATCAAAGGCTTCTAGTCTCGTTTCAAAATTTCCGGCGAAAATCAACAGTTGAGGTGACACCTCCATGCCCTGAGAGGACAGAACAGCTCGAACGGTGAGATAGAGCGAATCGGTATTTTCAAATGAAGATGATAGAAAACTCCTAATCGCAAAAGTGTGTGTATTTCCACGTTTCCAACTGAGATCAACTGGAACGAACTGGAGAAGATAAAAAGAAGAAAATTCGTCTGAAATTAGAGCAGTCAGAGACTCGTCGTGTCCACGAATATGTAAAGAACCTACAGCGATCCGGTCTGTGGAAGTGATGGAATCATATACCCAAATATTTGTGAAATGAAGAAAAAAACTTGTGGGAAAGGCGTTACTCTATCTGCAGTCCACGCACTCTGCAAAAGACCAAACGGTTCCAAATGTGAACACAAGTGTGGAGGAGAAAAAGATTCTGTATGTGGCACCGATGGACGGACCTACCTCAACAGGTGTATGCTACAAGTAGAGATATGCAGGTTGGGACTTGCACTCTCCCATGTGGGACCATGCAACCACATCAGTGCCCACAGAGAAAATTGTCCAGTAGATTGTAAATTGGCCCCTCAAGACGGACCTGTTTGTGGTAGTGACGGCAACGTGTACAAGAGTACGTGCCAAATGAAATTATTAACTTGTGGCCAAGGAGTGGTGAGAACCAATAAGAAATACTGCCAAACAACACGCCACTGTCGGGAATCCTCCGTTGGGGGAATGCCAAACCTGCTTGCGGATCCGATGGAAGAGTATACGCCACCGTTTGCAGAATGAAATACAAAAACTGCGGGAAACACGTTTTCAAGGTATCCATGGCGTACTGCGCAAGTCAAGAAAGAACATCCCACAGCCTGTCCTGTCCAACTGGTTGCAAGAATGAACTGGAGAAGACGACTTGTTGATCCGACCGATTCATATACAGAAGCGAATGCGAGTTGAAATTATTAAATTGCGGCAACAATAGACGCAATGTCGAAGTGGACCTCGAAAAATGTCGGGGCAGACTGGCGAATTGCATCAAAACGAAAAGTCCCAAAGATTTTGATCCAGTATGCGGTACTCACGCCAGGACTTACACCAATCAGTGTCAACTGAATCTTGCCACGTGCCTCAAAAGTGTCCAGTTCGTACACGTAGGCAACTGCACCAAGCTGAAGGAACAGGAACCATGTCCTACTAGCTGCGAGAACGAAACCGGCGACGAACCTGTTTGTGGGTCAGATGGAAACGTGTACAGGTCCAACTGTCACCTAAAGAAAGAAACTTTTGGTCAATTGGTCATCGAAGTTCCTCTACATCACTGCAGGACGACAGCATCTTGTAATGAGAAGTGTACAGACGACAGGAATTTTGTCTGCGGATCTGATAATGAAATGAACAGAAGCGAGTGTGAAATGAAGAGGGATAATTGTGGGAAACACATTTACGTTGTACTCATTAAACGCTGCCTTGCCGGGTTCCAGTTCAAAGGCTGTCAAGAAATGTGCCCAACTTATTACGACCCCGTATGTGGAACCGACGGCATGACATACAGCATCAATTGTTTCCTGGATATGGAAAGCTGCAGATCAAGATCTTTAGTGAGAATGAAACATATGGGAACGTGTGCGGAACATATCAATGAAATACCCAAAAATTATCTTTACTGAAGATCTTATAACCCTCAGTTATTATTTATTGTGTTTATGAGAATCAGTGCAAGACTTTGTGCTGCATGATTTTTTAAAACTTGTTTTTCCAATTTTCTATCAATGTTGTGGAGATTTATAGGCAAAATATTGCGGGGTAGGAGAAGCCTGATTAAATAAGTTCTTGAAAATTCACAGAAAATTTGAACGTACCTAAATATCCCCACATCATGAAATACTAACCAAGATTGTAATCAATTCTTCTTTCAATCAGTAAAATGACGAGAGATAATAACCGCCTTTTGATACTTGCCTAAATTGCGAGAAAATGTCCATAAGTATTTCAGGAATTGTTGAGTGTAAAAAAAAAACTTTTTTTTTCGAAATTACTTCACCTAAAGTTTCTAGAAAAGGAAGAGTGATGCGAGTTTAATTTCACTGATACATCAAAAACCTTATAACAAGAGCACCATAGTTATTTGTATCAAATGTTTGTTGTTGTTTGCGGTTTTGAATGTATCTTGAAAAATTTGTTTCAACTGGTTTCTACCAATTGCAACAATTTTATTTGTGCCAATTTCCCACATTTAGTGTGTTAGTTTTCATTCACGTAGGTTAAAATGTTCTTATTTCTTAGGTATTTCATTTATTTTTCAGAATGCTATTCAAGAGTAATTATAGATGAGCTGTTATCTTATTTGAGTTATACTGCAATTAATTTGAACAGATAAAGTATTTTTCAAGACAATCCCGTGGATTGTGCGTCTCGAGGTGTTATGCTTTCACATCTTTCAAGTAATAGCCAATGGTGGACAGGCCCCTCATTGGTTATGTCAATCAGATTCAAATTGGCCAGCAGATAGATCAAAGCTAGTTCAGCCACGAGAACCTATTTCCTTTGAAGAAAAAACCAATTCTTTCATGTCAATTGTCGATGATAACTTCATACATATTTTATTAACAAATTTTCCTCTCTTTCCAAGATATTAAAAATTATCGCCTTCGTTAACCTTTTTATTGCTAATTTAAAGAAGAAGAGTCGACCAAGAATATTTTTTTCAGAATATTCGAGATTAATTATGCTCTACGTTGTTGTGTTGAATTCATACAAAATGAATTTTTCTCGACATCATAGATTCTCTACAAAAGAAAAAATCGATTCCAAAATCTTTCAGAAAACTAAACTGTTTCTTAGATACTGATGATATTTTGAGAGTCGGAGGTCGACTCTCAAAGGCCACGCATTTATCTTTTGAACAAAAACATCCCGCTATTTTACCCTGCAACCATCGTATCACTAATCTTCCCATCGAATATTTTCATGAAATATATTCACACCCAGGTAATCAAACCCTATAATATTTAATCATGCAGCAGTTCTGGATTCTTTCTTGAAAAAAGGGCAATCAGACGCGTACTTTCTTCTTTTCATAAATGTTGGCGTCTCTCACCAAAGCCATTTTCAACGACCTTAGGGAGAATTCGCGGCGTAAAAAGTACCAAATCCTATATCTCTATTTTTGTTTGCTTCGCTACTAAAGCTATTCATCTAGAATTGGCGTTGGATCTATCAACGGACTCCTTTTTAGCAGCCTTCAGGCGTTTTATAGCACGTAGGGGACGTTGTACAAAGCTATTTTCAGAGTGCGGATCGAACTTCGTAGGAGCTAATAAGGAAATAATTAATTTATTCAAAAATGCCGCGGAAACTGAGGCCATATGATGGTGTTTCAATCCTCCTTCAGCTCCTCACTTCAATGGTTTAGCGGAAGCGGGAGTAAAGGCAGTTAAAACACATTTAAAACGCGTCATAGGCGATCAAATTCTCACTTTCGAGGAATTGTATACGGTACTGGTTCAAGTAGAGTCCCTGCTCAATTCTCGTCCCTTATGTCCTTTAACTTCAGATCCGAACGACTTATCCGTATTAACTCCTGGTCATTTCTTGACTCTGGAACCTTTGTCAGGCTTACCAGATCCAGATTTTTCACACCTGAAATTGAATCAACTGAACCGCTGGCAGCATCTGATTCGCATGAGAGACCATTTGTGGTCACGGTATCGCTCTGAATACCTGCATACGCTGCAACAAAGAGGAAAGTGGTTGGAACCCACTTTCCTGATTCGCATTGGCACTATGGTGCTTATTAAAAATGAACTTACTCCTCAACTCAAATAGATTTTGGGTAGAATTGTGGAGCTCCACCCTGGTTCTGACGGAGTTTCCAGAGTTGCCACAATTTTAACGAGAGGCGGTGAGATAAAGAGACCTTTGGTGCAGCTATGCCCCTTACCGTCTCCACCAATCGAATAAAGAAAATATACCAACGTATATTTTGGTGGGCAGTCAATGTTCACTCTTTAGTATTAGTTAGTATAAGTTAGTTCATAAACTTTATTATCATATTACCAAATATTCCTAACCTTTATTTTACATAAATTTCATTCATCTTTAACTTCAAATTATACCTACAACTTAGTTGATATAATAAATACTGACGGGAAGCAATCGAGGGCTTCTAGTCTCGTTTAAAAATTTCCGGCGAAAATCAACAGTTGAGGTGACACCTCCATGCCCTGAGAGGACAGAACAGCTCGAACGGCGAGATAGAGCGAATCGGTATTTTCAAATGAAGATGATAGAAAACTCCTAATCGCAAAAGTGTGTGTATTTCCGCGTTTCCAACTGAGATCAACTGGAACGAACTGAAGAAGATAAAAGGAAGAAAATTCGTCTGAAATTAGAGCAGTCAGAGACTCGTCGTGTCCACGAATATGTAAAGAAAATGCCTACGGCGATCCGGTCTGTGGAAGTGATGGAATCATATACCCAAATATTTGTGAAATGAAGAAAAAAACTTGTGGGTAAGGCGTTACTCTATCTGCAGACCACGCACTCCACAAAAGACCAAACGGTTCCAAATGTGAACACAAGTGTGGAGGAGAAAAAGATTCTGTATGTGGCACCGATGGACGAACCTACCTCAACAGGTGTATGCTGCAAGTAGAGATATGCAGGTTGGGACTTGCACTCTCCCATGTGGGACTATGCAACAACATCAGTGCCCACAGAGACAATTGTCCAGTAGATTGTAAATTGGCCCCTCAAGACGGACCTGTTTGTGGTAGTGACGGCAACGTGTACAAGAGTACGTGCCAAATGAAATTATTAACTTGTGGCAAAGGAGTGGCGAGAACCAATAAGAAATACTGCCAAACAACACGCCACTGTCGGGAATCCTGTTGGAGGAATGCCAAACCCGCTTGCGGATCCGATGGAAAAGTATACGCCACCGTTCGCAGAATGAAATAAAAAAACTGCGGGAAACACGTTTTCGAAGTACCCATGGCGTACTGCGCAAGTCAAGAAAGAACATCCCACAGCCTGTCCTGTCCAACTGGTTGCAAGAATGAACTGGAGAAGCCGACTTGTTGATCCGATGGATTCATATACAGAAGCGAATGCGAGTTGAAATTATTAAATTGCGGCAACAATAGACGCGTTGTCAAAGTGGACCTCGAAAAATGTCGACGCAAACTGGCGAAATGCATCAAAACGAAATGTCCTAAAGATTTCAATCCAGTATGCTGTACTGACGCCAGGACTTACACCAATCAGTGTCAACTGAATTTCGCCACGTGCCTCAAAGGTGTCCAGTTCGCACACGTAGGCAACTGCACCAAGCTGGAGGAACAGGAACCATGTCCTACTAGCTGCGAAAACGAAACCGGCGACGAACCTGTTTGTGGGTCAGATGGAAACGTGTACAGGTCCAACTGTCACCTAAAGAAAGAAACTTGTGGTCAATTGGTCATCAAAGTTCCTCTACATCACTGCAGGACGACAGCATCTTGTAACGAGAAGTGTACAGACGACAGGAATTTTTTCTGCGGATCTGATAATAAAATATACAGAAGCGAGTGTGAAATGAAGAGGGATAATTGTGGGAAACACATTTACGTTGTACTCATTAAACGCTGCCTTCCCGAGTTACAGTTCAAAGGCTGTCAAAAAATGTGCCCAACTCATTACGACCCTGTATGTGGAATCGACGGCATGACATACAGCAACAACTGTTTCCTGGATATGGAAAGCTGCAGATCAAGATCTTTAGTGAGAATGAAACATATGGGAACGTGTGCGGAACATATCAATAAAATACCCAAAAATTATCTTTACTGAAGATCTTATAACCCTTAGTTATTATTTATTGTGTTTATGAGAATCAGTGCAAGACTTTGTGCTGCATGATTTTTCAAAACTTGTTTCTCCAATTTTCTATCAATGTTGTGGGGATCTATAGGCGAAATATTGCGGGGTAGGAGAAGCCTGATTAAAAAAGTTCTTAAAAATTCACAGAAAACTTGAACGTACCTAAATATCCCTACATCATGAAATACTAACCAATATTGTAATCAATTCTTCTTTCAATCAGTAAAATGACGAGAGATAATAACCGCCTCTTGATACTTGCCTAAATTGCGAGAAAATGTCCATAAGTATTTCAGGAATTGTTGAGTGTGAAGAAAAATTATTTTTTTCGAAATAACTTCACCTAAAGTTTCTAGAAAAGGAAGAGTGATGCGAGTTTAATTTCACTGATACATCAAAAACCTTATAACAAGAGCACCATAGTTATTTGTATCAAATGTTTGTTGTTTGCGGTTTTGAATGTATCTTGAAAAATTGTTTCAACTGATTTCTACTAATTGCAACAATCTTATTTGTGCCAATTTCCCACATTTAGTGTGTAAGTTTTCATTCACGTAGGTTAAAATATATTTATTTCTTAGGTATTTCATTCATTTCTCTGAATGCTATTCAAGAGTTATTATAGATGAGCTGTGTTCTTATTTAAGTTATACTGCAATTAATTCAAATAAATAAAGTATTTTTCAGTAAAAAAAAAAAAAAAACAAAAAAATTGCGATTATATCTAATGGAAAAATTGAATAATCAACTGACTGGGGAGCAATGAAAGGTAGTGAGAAGCGTTATCCTTGGCTCGAAGGTGCCAAAATGTTGGGTGAAACGCTGGTTACGAGCAAATATTTCTTAATTTATTAAATTACAAAGTTTACTCGTAACCAGCGTTTCACCCAACATTTTGGCACCTTCGAGCCAAGGATAATGCTTCTCACTACCTTTTATTGCTCCCAAGCATTCATAAAGTGTACACTTATTTCATTTCTCATTCATAAAGACCGCGTTTACAGTCCATAGGTTGCTCGCAAAAAACCAAGCTTGAAGTTCCGTGTTTTCTGGCCATCAGGAGCCGTGCTTCTTTGAACGGTACAGGGACATAGGCGCACCAAAGACAGTACTTATAATTTTGATTCAGCTATTCATTTCAAAATGTCTAGTACCGCAAATAAAATCAAACAATATAAGGCCTTACGCCAAATGAAAATCAACCAAATGAATGAACTAAAAGGATTTGCGGATAGAGCTTCTGCCAATGACAAAACCTCTGAAATTCAGTTCACAATGATGCATCAGCAATTCGAATCGAATAATTCGGATTTCAAAAAACAACATCAATCTCCGATATCTCTAATTGCCATTCAGGAAGGTGAAGATCTACAGGTCGAAGAAAGCATACGCAAATCATTTGAATTTGACGCATCATATGTCTATGCAATTTATCTTACTCTTTTCGAAACGCCAGATGATGCCAACCCCGATCAGACCACCTTTATTTCTAACTCATCTCGTCCAAATGTCAAACTGCCAAAAATTGAGATTCCCAAATTTTCGGGTGATATAAAACAATTCAAAACAAATGGGAGTTTATCGCCAATTGAAAAATTCAATTATCTATTCTGCATGGTGAAGCATTAGCTTTAGTTCAGCGCACACAACTATCAGCGGGTAATTATCAATCTGCTTATGATTCGTTAATCTCACGATATGATAATCCTCGAATGATCGCATTTGCTCACATTCAAGCCATTGATAACGCACCAATTATCACAAATCCAAAAAATCTCAAAGCCTTCCATGATCTCGTCAATATTTTTAGTGAGAACCTTGCCGCTCTCAAAAATCAGGGTTTCAACGTTGAAGATTGGGATTTTTTATTATTTTACCTTTTCTGCAAACATTTAGATGATGATACCATCACTAGATTCGAATTGGAAGAAGCATCTCCAAAAATTCCTTCTTTTGAATCCATGAAAAATTCGTCCTTAAACAGTGTAAGGCTCTAGAAACCGTTAAATATGCATCTTCGGTTGAATTTGAAAATAAAATTAAAATTTCATCCATTCATTCTAATGCATTTAATCGCACAAAACAAACTTCTTCATTTTTCTCTAACTCAAATAAATCTCAATGCAATCTATGCAAGGGTGACCACAACATTTATAGATGCTCCCAGTTTTCTAACAAATCTCCAACCGAACGCTTGTAAATCGCAAAGAGTAACAATTGGTGTACTATTTGTCTCAGTAGTCAACATATTTTCAAAAACTGCCAGTCTTCGAACAAATGTCGGTATTGTAACGCATCTCATCATTCATATTTACACAATGAGAGCAAAAACTCTCGTTCCTTTTCCAAAAATCGGGACGCCACTGGCCAAAACGTTTCAGTAGTAAGTCAGAATCGCGCAAGTCCTAACCCAAATTTGAATCGTATGGTGACCGATCCAATTGGCGACATCGCTGCTACCAATTCACAATCACAATCATATCAGGAAACAAATTTTTGTGGAGTAGTTTCGTCGTCTACCAGAGTTCTTTTATCCACGGCACTTTTTGATATTTTAGATGCCTATGGAAATTATCAAACAATTCGCGTTCCCTCAGACTGTGGCTCGCAAACTAGTTATATTACTCAAAAATGTTTTAAACGGCTGGGTTTATCACGTTCTGATTTTTCACTTTCCATTCAAGGGTTGAGTAACATGCAAGAACGCACTTCTTCAGGTGGAGCAACTTGCACCTTGAAACCAGTGGGAAAACCATTCCCAAAAATTAATATAGATGCGTTTATACTTTCAAAGTTATGTGCAGATATGCCACAAAATTACATAAATAGCAGTGCCTTTTCGTACTTTTCAAATTTGACAGTGGCGGATCCTAATTTCCGTAAACCAGATTCTATTGATTTACTTATTGGTGCAGATGTCTTTCCTTACATATTACAAGAGGGTCGTTTGACGAGCGGTGTCAACGAACCTGTAGATATCAATACGGTTTTCGGATGGATTCTCAGGGGAAAATTTACAGATCAAATCTCAAATCAGGCTAACAGCATTTCGCTCTTTACTATATCGGAAGACTTAATTTCCTTGGGAAAAACAATCAAAAGTTTTTGGGAGATCGAAGAATGACCCAAAAATGTATTTTTATCTCCAGAAGATTAAAAATGTGAACAAATTTTTACCGATACACATTCTCGAGAGTCGTCCGGTAGATTAACTGTTAATCTGCCTTTTGAAAATTCTTGTCCTGATTTTTTTACACGCTTTATATAAGCTTCACTTGTATGTTTGTTTGTTTGTAACCGACTCCTTTGGGTGCGATTTTGACCCACTTCCAGACGTCCGAATGATTTGAAATTTGGCAGATGTACATAATTCCGGTGTCAATGCATTGAGAAATTTTTGTGTGGAGAAAAAACAAAATGGCGGCTCCAATATGGCGTACACGTTTTGTGATTATGGTCCGATTCGCTTCAAAATTAGTATCCGAAGGTTTTTGTGGTCGGAGATTATGATTCTTCCGTCAAAATTGAAAAATTCAAGATGGCGGCTCCAAAATGGTGGACGAATTTTGTGATTATGGTCTGATTCTATTCATAATTGGTATGTGGGGGTTTTTGGGATCAAATCTCATGATTATTTTATGAAAATTGAAAAATTCAAGATGGCGGCTTCAAAATGGCGGCCGAATCTTGTGATTATGGTCCGATTCGCTTCAAAATTGGTATGTGGGAGTTTTTGGGGTCGAATATTATGATTCTTTTGTGAAAATTGGAAAATTCAAGATGGGGTTAAAAGGCGGCCGAGTTTTGTGATTATGGTCTGATTCTATTCAAAATTGGTATGTGAGGGGTTTTTGGGGTCGAATATTATGATTCTTCTGTAAAAATTGGAAATTCAAGATGGCGGCTTGAAAACGGCGGCCGAGTTTTGTGATTATGGTCTGATTCTATTCAAAATTGGTATGTGAGGGTTTTCGGGGACGAATATTATGATTCTTATGTGAAAATTGGAAAATTCAAGATGGCGGCTTTAAAATGGCAGCCGAATTTTGTGATTATGGTCTGATTCTATTCAAAATTGGTATGTGGGGGTTTTTGGGGTCGGAGATTATGATTACTTGATTTTTTGAGATTATTCCATTTTTTTATTTGCAAAAAAATAAAAATAATAGTTTTTATAAATAAACCACACTAAAGAGTATGAAATGAATAATAGTTTGAAAAAACTAAAGAACATGCTTTTATAGAAAACCAGACTAAAAAAATGAAAAATAAGAAAAAAATGTATTCCATTTAAAAAAAAGCGTGGGGTGCATGGTATCAATAATTATATAGTACATTACACACCGAGGCGATACCATGCACCTCACGCTTTTTTTTAAATAAAATACATTTTATTTTTATTTTCCATTTTTGTAGTCTGGTTTTCAATAAAAGCGTGGTTTTTAGTTTTTAAAAACTATTATTTATTATGTTGACAATTCACGTTCGCTAGCTTATCGCCGTCTGCTATAGCTGAAAAGACGTTTGGCCGCACAATCGTTCATTCATTCTCAATATTGTGCTCAAATGAAAGAATACTTAGACAATGGCTTTATGGAAGTCATTTCCGAAATAATAAACCTGAGAGTTGCTACTATATTCCACATCATGCCGTTGTTGAGTCTCAAAAAATACGCATAGTTTACGATGCATCTGCAAAACTTCCTTCAGGACTTTCTTTGAATGATACTCTTCTCACTGGTCCAAAATTACAGAATGACATTGTTTCAATAATATTAAATTTTCGCTTGCATAAAATAGTTTTCACATGCGACAATAAAGGCATATTAAATGAAAAAATTTTCACCTAACCTCATCAAAATTTTCAACGAATTCTATGGAGATTCCCGTCAAACGAACTTGTTAAACAATATAAATTCAAACGAGTGCTTTTCGGACTTGTATGTTCTCCATATTTGGAAAATAGAACAATTAGACAGTTAGCTATTACAGGAAAAGAAAAATACCCTCTTGCGTATCACATTTTTGAAAATGACATTTATGTCGACGACATCCTTACAGGGTGTTCGGATATAGAGAGCACAATTAATTTACGTAACGAACTCATATATCAACTTAGATGTGGGGGTTTCGAATTACGGAAATGGGCAAGTGACTCACAGTATTTATTATCCGACTCACCCAAATCGCATATTTTACTAGATCCCTTGTCTTTCGATTCAAATGATGACAGTCTCAAAATTTTGGGATTACAATGGAAACCATACCTAGATATTTTCTCATATCAGGTAGATTTACAAGAAAGAAGTTGCACTAAACGTAACATTCTATCTGATATCGCTAGGATATTTGACCCCCTTGGTTTTCTGGGCGCAATCACAGTGAGGAGCAAAATTCTCATGCAAACGTTATGGACTCTAGGCCTAGATTGGGACGAGTCCCCTCCCATTGAAATAATAGAATTTTGGTCAAAATTCAAATCCGAACTCTCACTTTTATCTGAAATCAAAATGCCACGACTTATCCCAAATAATGGAGACGCTTGCGCATATCAACTTCATGGGTTTTGCGATGCCTCAGAAAAAGCATATGCCGCAGTTATATATATTTTAGAAATAAATGAATTTAATTCCAATACACTCTTCGTTATAGCAAAATCCAAGGGTACTCCTCTCAAACAAATTTCAATTCCTCGATTGGAACTCACCGCTGCGACTCTTCTCGCTGACTCAATGTCCTACATAATAGAGGTTTATGAAACAAGATTATCTTTTTCACAAGTTTTCTGTTGGTCAGATTCTACCATTGCGTTAACATGGATTCGTTCTCCACCTCATAGATGGAAAACAGTCGTTAGTAATCATGTGGCCAGAATTCAAGACCAAATTGCTCCTCAATATTGGAGACATATAGATTCTCAAGACAATCCCGTGGATTGTGCGTCTCGAGGTGTTATGCCCTCACAACTTTCAAGTAATAGCCAATGGTGGACAGGCCCTCATTGGTTATGTCAATCAGATTCAAATTGGCCAGCAGCTAAATCATAGCTAGTTCAGCCACGAGAAGCTATTTCCTTTGAAGGAATAACCAATTCTTTCATGTCAATTGTCGATGATAACTTTATACATATTCTGATTGACAAATTTTCCTCTCTCTCCAAGATATTAGAAATTATCGCCTTCGTTAACCGCTTCATTGCTAATTCAAAGAAGAGAGAGTCGCCCAAGAAGAATTTTTTAAACAATATTCGAAATTAATTATGCTCTACGTTGTTGTGTTAAATTCATACAAAATGAATGTTTCCGCGACATCATAGATTCTATACAAAAGAAAAAATCGATTCCAAAATCTTTCAGAAAACTGAACTGTTTCTTAGATACTGATAATATTTTGAGAGTCGGAGGTCGACCTTCAAAGGCCACGCATTTATCTTTCGAACAAAAACATTTTGCTATTTTACCCTGCAACCATCGTATCACTAATCTTCTCATCAAATATTTCCATAAAATATATTTACACCTAGGTTATCAAACCCTACAATATTTAATTATGCAGCAGTTCTGGATTCTTTCTCCAGAAAGGGCAATAAGACGCGTACTTTCTTCTTGTCATAAATGTTGGCGTCTCTCACCAAAGCCTTATCAACCGCCTATGGGAGACCTTCCTTAATTACGTATTTCGCAAATAAAACCCTTTAATGTGTCGCAGTTGATTATGCTGGACCATTTTCAACGACCTTAGAGAGAATTCGCGGCGTGAAAGTACCAAATCCTGTATCTCTATTTTTGTTTGCTTCGCTACTGAAGCTATTCATCTAGAATTGGCCTCGGATCTATTAACGGACTCCTTTTTAGCAGCCGTCAGGCGTTTTATAGCACATAGGGGACGTTGTACAGAGCTATTTTCAGATTGCGGATCGAACTTCGTAGGAGCTAATGAGGAAATAATTAATTTATTCAAAAATGCCGCGGAATCTGTGGCAATTGAATGGTGTTTCAATCCTCCTCCAGCTCCTCACTTCAATGGTTCAGCGGAAGCGAAAGAAAAGGCAGTTAAAACACATTTAAAACGCGTCAGAGGCGATCAAATTCTCACTTTCGAGGAATTGTATACAGTACTGGTTCAAGTAGAGTCCCTGCCTAATTCTCGTCCCTTATGTCCTTCAAGTTCAGATCCGAACGACTTATCCATATCAACTCCTGGTTATTTCTTGACTCTGGAACCTTTGTCTCACCAGATCCAGATTTTTCACACCTGAAATTGAATCACCCGAACCGCTGGCAGCATCTAATTCGCATGAGAGACCATTTGTGGTCACGGTATCGCTCTGAATACCTGCATACGCTGCAACGAAGAGGAAAGTGGTTGGAACCCACTTTCCCGATTCGTATTGGCATAATGGTGTTTATTAAAAATGAACTTACTCCTCCACTCAAATGGAGTTTGGGTAGAATTGTGGAGCTCCACCCTGGTTCTGACGGAGTTTTCAGAGTTGCCACAATTTCAACGAGAGGCGGTGAGATAAAAAGACCTTTGATGAAGCTATGCCCCTTACCGTCTCCACCAATCGAATGAAGAAAATATACCAACGTATATTTTGGTGGGCAGTCAATGTTCACCCTTTTGTATTAGTTAGTATAAGTTAGTTCATAATTCACATTATCATATTTCCAAATACTCCTAACCTTTATTTTACATAAATTTCATTCATCTTTAACTTCAAATTATACCTACAACTTAGTTGATATAATGAATACTGACGGGGAGCAATCAAAGGCTTCTAGTCTCGTTTCAAAATTTCCCGCGAAAATCAACAGTTGAGGTGACACCTACATGCCCTGAGAGGACAGAACAGCTCGAACGGCGAGATAGAGCAAATCGGTATTTTCAAATGAAGATGATAGAAAACTCTTAATCGCAAAAGTGTGTGTATTTTCACGTTTCCAACTGAGATCAACTGGAACGAACTGGAGAATATGAAAGGAAGAAAATGCGTCTGGTAAGTGTTTCTCTCAACTGTCGCAAATATTTCTTAATTTATTAAATTACAAAGTTTACTCGTAACCAGCGTTTCACCCAACGAACTGATCTTGATAATAAGCATTGGCATCGGTTTCATCTTGAATTTCTGCTTGGTTAGCGTTGACTGAGATTGAATCTTTATCTGTATAGAATGCCAGCGGCAGTTGCATTTTCCCTACAATTACCATAAATCAGCAGTCACTTCATTGATAAAAAGGGTTTTTTTGTTTTAATTTCAAATGTTCAAAACCGCCTTCGTTGAAGAACATTCGATTTTAGGACACTTATAATGAAACCTGCTTGTATCTCCGGTTCCTTTCGGAATTCTCTGAAATTTTTAATACGAGTAATCTGATCATTTACAATTTCTCAACATGATGAGAGAAAAAAGCTTGTTGTTTTAAGAAATGGTACTTGAAAGCGTTTCTATCGGGGTTGAGTTGAGGACCGCTCCAAGGAGGAGCAGGGGAGAATGGAAGTGGATAGTAAATGTCGTTCACATATAACATGAAGGGGATTTACTATCCATGGGCGCTCAACCTTAAGGGGGGCATGGTGATCAGTTCATCTCTTCAACAAGCTAGCGCTGTACGCGGACGACACAGCACTAGTGGCCAGATCGGTGAACGCAACGCAAGTAACCCGATACCTGCAAGAACAAGCAGACAAGCTTGAGGACTGGTTCAACCTATGGAAGATCGTGATCAACGCGGAAAAGAGTCAAGCAATACTTTTCACCAGAAGGCGAACAACACCGTCAGGACATGTCATCATGAATGACCAACGATTCCCATGGGCAAACGAGGCCAAATACCTTGGAGTCACCTAGGACAAAAGATTGACATTCAGGCAACACGTAGACCGGAGACTCGGACTAGCGAAAGCAGCCCGAAAGAACCTCTACCCCCTCATAGGACGCAGTAGCAACATGGACCTCCAGCTAAAACTGCTCCTCATCAGGACCATCCTCCTTCCCATCATCCTGTATGCATCCGCCGCATGGGGTCAATGCGCACAAACATACAGGACCAAGATCCAGCTATTCTTTAGCGTGAGCCTAAGAATGGCAGTGAACGCTCCCAGATACGTCCCGAATAGATTTATCTACCGGGACCTGACTGTCAATCCGAACTTCGTTGACGACCATCTTCGGAACTACGCCACCGCGACGTTCCTGAAGACCGACACCCACACGAACCCGGTGATTCAAGACATCCACGCGAACCTAAACCTGGACGATCCCAGGTTTAGAGAAAGGGAAAAGTATTTGCGACCAGTCTACCAAAACGACCGTCCACCACCGAGAGTAGCACTCCGGCGCGTCAGGTGAGTTACAATTCAACACAAAACACGTAAGATCAACACATCCACATCACACCATACACTTACACACCCATCAGGTACATCACCACCATGCACACACAGCACAAGTCAGGTAAACATACAAAATCAGATAATAAGGGGTTTAAAGCACTCAGAGGCTGACTTCATACCACAGGAGGTACGATTTCAATTTCGCAAACGTGCCATTTGCGAGTTGAGGACCGCTCCAAGGAGGAGCGGGGGAGGATGGAAGTGGATAGTAAATCTCGTTCACATATAACATGAAGGAGATTAACTATCCATGGGCGCTCAACCTTAAGGGAGGCATGGTGTGTCAGTTCATCTTAGCCAGCTAGAGAGACCAAACTTAATGGTCGATCGGCTTTCGCGAATTAGTGAGTGCAGCGAGTTAGCTGTGCGTTTCAATAGTTGAAACTTCTTGTGGAGAGTATTCTGCCCCTGGAGTCGGTAGCTGGTATAGCACCGAGTAAGCGGATGAACTACGGAGTAGCTGTTTTTCTTCACTTTTTGCCCAGAACCAGGATCTTCGGCCGTTAATCAATCGCTTAGATTTGGGGACAACAACTTGCATTGGTGTGGTGGACAATAAGTCCTTTAACAAAAGAATTCAAACAATTTCATCGGAACGAGAAAGGCGTTTAGTTCGTGAAGAAGTAGAAGCCACCAGGAAGCAGTTGAATAAAGAGTTATATTCTCCTGGCCCCATCCTCACCCAACCCCCTATCCGTCGCCGTGCCTGTCGCCGTGATAATCGTTTGACAGCCGAGTTGGTATAACGAGACAGCCAGGTACGAGGTCTACCAAGATTGTAATGTTTAGCTCCACGGAGGGTTATTCACGCATGCTTACAATCTTGCGACTTTAAATCGTTGCCACCTCCGCGTAGGTAGGTCGGGCCACTAAGCTCTCGTGGGTTAGAAAGCTAAGTGGAGATAGGCGCGAATTCGAATTAGAACTTGTGTTGAGCAGGAGTAGGGAATCGATACGGTGTCCTAAAGGTCCGAGTTCGAATGAAAACTCAAAGCAGGGTCCTTGCACTGAGGTATTAGGTTATATGCTTTTCAGATTTCTGTTAGGGTACCGTGAAACGAAGTTAGGGCTGGAACACTAAGGTGTATTATATGATGAACATTTCCATGGATAAATATTAGGAACATTATTCATAGTTGGTTTCTTTTGGTAAAGAAAGAGTAAAGATTTTCTCTTCCTTGAATGTTTCAGTAATTAAGGTAATTAGTATTACATATATGTATATAGCTTTAGATAGTTGATAGTTGACTTCAGAGTAACTCTTCAAGTATAGTGTTCTTAATAATTTGTTTATTAGCAAAAAGAACGTCCCTGTGGAAAAATATCAAATAGATATTCTGAGTCTCTTTTCATTCCAAAAGAAATTGATAATTTAGTTAAATTTGGAATCACTATGAACGGTAACCAAGAGAGTACCGTCATTTCTCATTCACCAACGCAGGGAGGGGCTCCGGCTTCGGCACTTGAATTGCCCACGTTGGCTAGCCGGGGCGATTTAGAATCAAATGAAATAGTGCCAAGCCCGGAAAGCTCACATGGCGCCCAACGTGGGGCATACGCAGGGCTCCCTTTGGAGACGAGGTCCACGAACCAGATAGAAAGTAGTAGTAGAGAGTTAGGGGATGAATTCTATGGGTTTGAGCGCACAACGCAGAATAGAGATATGGATAAAGTACGGGGTTTTACGGAACCAGATCAAATGAGTTCAGAATTTCTAGTGGGCGATCAAACGGGAATAAGAAATCCGTCGAGTAGAAATGTTCTAAGGAATTTGTTAAGAATTCGTGGGGATAGTCCTCGGGGGAATCCTGCGGATAATCTCTTGAGTAGAGATAGGACTCGAAATTATAGGAGAGGGTTGGTAGAAGGAGAATACGAATTTTTGAGTGACAGGCTTAGTTCTCGATTGGGCACGACAGCGACTTTGCCAGAACATAGGGCAGAGTCGAGTAGTCCGTTCAGGTCGCTATATGGCTCTCCTCTGATTCATGAGCCAGAAGAAAATCAGAATCAGTGGCGCCCTAGAACAAATTCGAATGTAGCTCCAGCCCCAGAGAGGCGAGTTACTTTTTCGGAGCACATAGGTATGGAGGGACAAGGGTTTGTTAGGAATAGCCTTCCTCAAGGAACTCTTGCTGAGAACGCAGGCTCAGCAGACACGTTTCGCTCCAAGTGGCCCTCCTCAGGGAAGTACGAGGTAAGGGACCCGATCGAAAAACTTGCGGCAATATTATTGCAGAGTCTAGGACAGAATAATAAGCGAAGATTGATAGGCAGAGGCTACCTACATTCTCAGGCCCAGATACCGAAAATCCTAGAATCTTTGTAAGCAAGATGATCATAGAACTGGAGGAGTGTGAGATCCCGGTCGACGAGTGGGTATCATTTGTAAGGCACCAGCTGAAGGGAGACGCGTTGACCTGGGCAAACCACTATGCTGCGATCACAGTGCAGTGGGACTTTTTTATCAATAGGTTCCTAGGTCGATTCGATAACGCAGAATTGTTGGCTCGACTAACGAGCAAGCTGTTCGGAAAAGCCCAACAAACCAACGAAAAGGTCGATGTGTTCGTAGCGGAGAAGTTAGCGCTAGCAGGTCGGCTAATGCCAAATATGCGGGAGCCGGAGATAATCAGGTTGATAGTCCAACTGATAGCTCTACAAATCAGGGGATACTTACGCGGACAAGTTATCAGGAATATTGAACAGCTGATCGTCTTAGCGAATAGCATTGAGGGTGACATCTCAATGATTCCTGCGAGAACCAGCTCGAGTAGAAGTGTGGAAAATAACACGGGAAGGAATTCAAATGTGGTGCATAACGCACAGGGCAATAGCC
>JAFIRS010002519.1:0-207399 GCA_018342105.1 Gonioctena quinquepunctata
CAAATCGGAACATCGGCGAAAAAGGCGTTAAAAAGTTTATATGTCCCGAAAATACACCCCGAGCAAAACAAAATTCACGAATTTCACAATTTATAGTTATATTCAGGAGGAATAATTCATAAAGGACTTGAGGGTGATTTGGGTAAATAAACTTTTTTGAATGCATTGGGAAAAAAAAGGGATTTTAACACGAAAATCTGTGAAGCTTTGTTGTTTATCCCCCCCATTTTTAAATTTTAAAGCTAAACCCCGGACAAAAAAAAGGGGGAAAAAAAAGGGAAAAAAATATAATTTTGTTAGAACAGTCAGAAAAAAAGGGCATTTTAAGGAATAAAAAAAAATATCACAACCGGGAATATTACCAATGAAGCAGGTAATATACAAGGACACGTGGTATTCAATTTTAAGGGTTAAAAGGGGGAAATCGGGATGTTATGGCTTGTTAAAACTTAAAAAACCTTTTTGGGATTGATTTTAAAAATTTTTTGGGGAACCCTTTGGGCCCAGTTATATTTCCCGGGAAGGTAAATAATTTATACTATTTGATAAAGGGGATTTTTATATATATATATATATATATTTTTATATATATTATATATTCGGTATAAACCCCATTTTAAATGTAGACCTTTTTTTTTTAAAAAAAAATTTTTTTATTAGAAAATTTTTATTTGTTGAATATACCATTAATTTAATACCAACACACTGTGTTTACATTAAAAAAAAAACCCTTGCTTTTCCCCTATAAAGTTTGAAGTTGCCGACGTATTTAGGAAATTATAGAAAAAAAAAAATTTTAAAGAAAAAACCCAAAGCATTTCCCTTGTCGTTTTTTCGGGGAAAAACCCTAAAACTGGCCCCCAGTTTTAAAAAAAAGGAAAGTATTTCCTAAAATTTGGCGTCATAAGTAAGGGATTTTTGGAGTTTAAGGGTTTTAAAAAAAAAACCCCCAGCAAAAACAGAATGCCAAAAATAATCTGAACAACCCCCCAAATCAAATGGCAATCGTCACCTCAGTTAAAAAAAAAAGGAAAAAAATCCAAAAAAAAATCCAAAATTAAAAAATTAAAGGAGATTTAGAAGTTTTTTTTAAAAGGGGGGCAGATATAGCCCCCAAACGCAATAAAAAAACTATATAGAGAAGTCCCTTTTTGAATTTTTTCCCTTTTTTTTAAAGGGGCATTTGGGGGAACGAAAGTTACTAAAAAATCGAATTTTTTTTCTATAGGAAATATAATTTGGTGAACACAGTAACATCGGGGTGAATAATTTTTTCCCCTTCCTCCTTTTTATGATTTTCCGATTATATTTTCATTTTCAGACTGGGGAAGGTTCCCAAAAACATGTAATTTGTAATCTTCGGGGTGATTGATATTCATGTTCTTCTCTAGCTAAGCCAAATTTAGACACATCTCAAGTATTTTTCTTGAACTTTCAATTTGTCGTTATAGCACTCGGGTGTGTACCAGATAATAGATCTATATTCGAGAATAGATCTACATATGGGCAATATGTATATTAAAGTATAAGTGGATAAAGGGCTTTAAAACCGGTTTTTTTTTTTTTTTTTTTAAACGGGCAGCCGGTGCTCAAATAAGAATTTTTTTAAGACCAGTTATCCACAATCTACGTAATTTTTTTTATTGGTGCACTTTGAAATCATATAAAACTGGTATTATTACTACAAAAAATGAAAAAAGGAACTAATAATGCAAGAAGGTTGAATTCGTGATGTGACATCAGTATACCTTTCGTTGTCATGGAAATGAGAAAACATTCATTTGCAATTTGTTCCAAAGATCAATATTTGTTTGTCACCAGGCTCAAAAAAGAATTATTCTAATATCGATTTTTTTTTGAATATGAAAGAATGCGGTTAATACCGCGAAAATCCCTGATATATATAAAAAAAAATATGAAAAGTTCATCAAATGGAGGAGGGGGCACATATAAATGAACGTTGTGAGTAATATTTTATCTGGCCGTCAATTCTCCGTCAATAAAAAATTTGTCATTTAGACTTCACGTTTCCTCGATTTGTTGAAGGTGTCATGGTTTACCTTTAAAAAACGCGCGGTTTTGAAAATTCGATTTTAAACAAGCTGAAGCGTGCTTTAAAAGGGTAAAAAGGGGGCACAATAAAAAAAAAGTATTTTCATTGTGTTATAACTGAAGTCTTTGTGTCTTAGAGCGATAAAAGAAGGAACAAAATGACTTTGAAGGTTACAACTTTGAAAGTATTGGAGAGCCAAATTTTGATTGCAGAAGGCAAAAATAATTAAGATCAGAGGTGGGACCTAGTTATCAAATTCACATAACTATTATTTTTTTCTACAATTTATTTGGTAAATAAAATAGAAACTGATGGTTGCTTCAAATAAAATCGCCTTATGTAATTCAGTGGGCCAATATATTAAAAATTCTTGAAATATTTTTTTATTATTTATAAATTTCGGAATTTCATAAGATTGAGGGTTTGGGCTAATGAAGAGCAAGACTTGATTTCATCCCTCCCACACTGAATACTCCATAGGTTTGACCTAATCAAACCAAAAAATGAATGACATTTATTCTGGCCCGTTTGACAAAATGTAGCAACAGTTTCACCTTTACAGTTTTTTTTTCATACAAAAGCCACAATGGCTGTGGGAATGTTTATTTTTCCCAAAAGCAAAAGAAATCTATTCATAATATTTTGATGCTGAATGTTCTCCAGATAATCATAGGATGTGGAATGACAGGTTCTTCTTTGTACATAATAATCGCCATTTCTCCAATTATGCACACACAGAAAGCAGAAATCGATTTCGCTTTTGCTGTGACTGGACTTTACGGAACACACGTTATAATACACTGGATAATAGGGATACAAATTTGCGAAAAATGTTTTAAACACGCCCACAAGTAAGTAAAAATGGCATACATACTTATTATTTGAAAATATATCTGAAAAAGTACAGCTTTTTCAAAGTTCTTTCACTCTACTACCAGCCTCCTGTATATTCTCCTCTTAACAATTGCCCTACCACAAAATGAAAAGCTTGTGAATGTTTTCAAACTGGAAAATATAAAGGAATGTAAAAAAAAATATATATCGTAACTAAACAACCAATCATGTATTTGTAGAAAACCTAACTTAAAGACTCATGGCTATATTATAACGTTGATTAAAGTATGAAAATAAATAATATATATACTGATATACAGTTCATACTTCTACTGTTTATAGAGCTCATTAAAAAAAATCTGAATAACCCAAGAAAGACAAAAGGAGACAACTTCAAGTGATTCCTTTTTTTAAATTTATCAATGATTTTTTTCAAAATGAAGATAAATTGAAAAATGGTATTTAAAAATATGTATTGTTTATTATTTTAATAATAATACACAGTTAAAAACAAAGTGGCAACTTAAGAAAAGATTGAAAAAAGCATTATACTTACTTGGCTTTCTTTAACTTTTCAATAATATATTTGAATGTACAGTAGATCACATAGATTTTAGGTTCAAAGTTGAATATACCTAAGAAACCATTCAACTGAGCATGGATATCTTGCTTTCAGTGATATAAATAATTTAAATTTATTATGTACAATCAAAACGACAATGCTGCAGGTGATTTTCGATAAAAAAAACAAATTGTTTTAGTTTATGTTCTGGTAGTTCCCAAGTCTTCTTATATGAACCAATTACCGTGTAAAATGAGTTGATTTGCATTTTTCATTTCCACAATGTTTATGTGAGGTGTACAAAGGACAATTCAGAAATTGCGATAAAACAATAATATTCTACAGGTAATGTTACATACAAGTATCGTAAACAACTCGCTGAGTATATTTTTCGGTGGTTATTTTTGTTTTGATGTTACTTACAAACGAGTTCTTTGGCCGGGGTGCTTTGTCATCGGTTTGTTATTTGATCGGAACGATTCGTATTATTTGTGAAAAAAACACCAATAGTCTACCATTGTATAGTCAGAATCAATTTAGAATTGTTAAATTTATACAATACTGTAGAAAAAAAAACTAAAACGGTTTCGATAATAGATGTTTTTCGTTATTGTTATGCATCGAAAGTGCTATTTGTGTTGTTCCCAAAATAATTTCCGTGCTACTACCGAGAGTGACACATCTAAAAGAAGTCATTGTTATCAAAAGATATATCAAAATCTACAGTAATCACATACAAGATAAATCGCGTTACTATGGTAACATAAAATAAAGTTGCTTAAAGAATTAACTGAAACTGTCATTCTGGCATATTTAGTTGATCTATAGAAAAAGAGTAGTGATTACAAGCCGAAAAAATATGAAGTTTGGAGCAGATAACAGATTGATACATTTATTTTGGAAGCTGCTAAAGGAAAATCTGATATTGATATTGGTGCTCAAAGTACAAAAGATATTCCTGAACCAAGTACAAGTATGCAAGATAATTCAGTAACAAAAAAATAAAAAAATGAGAAAAGTTAAAACAATCTGAAAGCAATTTTTGTCTGAAATTTCCACGTCTGAAAGAGTATTGCCAAATATTAAATTAAATTTCCAATTTTTCATATGAAGGAAAGAGTCAAGTTTCCCCAAATCCATTTCTCTCCTCACTCTTCAATGTCTAACTCCAATACTACAATTAATATTCCAAATTGTACAATCTACATTAATATTCAATAATAAGTTAACAGTTTATTTTCCATTAAAGAGGATGTTACATAAATAATAAAATTATAATTGTTTGTTCATATAGAGATAAAAAAACTGAGCTTTAGGAGTTTTGACCCTCAATTCTGACACACCCAGATATGGCATCAATTAGCCTAGAATTTCGATTTTTTGCTTAATATTGGAAGCTGAACCATATTGCTTTGTTTTTCGAAAAAAATTCCTATTATTTTTACATCAAAGTTATAGGGAGTTGACTCTTGTTTTCTGAAGTTAAATTTGCATATCTTCTGAGAATCCATAGAAACAGGGTGTCGTCTCCTAACTATTGTGCCAGATTTAAACTGGGGATTCCTAGAAAAAAATAAAATCTGAAAAAAGAATGCAAGTTGGATGCAAAATTCGCTGCAACCAAACTGTTTTCAGTTATTTGTATGTGTGCATTAAATCACAGTTTACTTGAGAAGGGTTGATTTTTTCAGAACTGTATATGAAATAAAACATCAAAATTGAATAAAAAATTTGAAGAATGTAGAATTTTGTTTTCTCTAGCGATGTAACAATACGAGGAATAAAGTACCCTAGAATGTTTTCCTCTTTAACCTTTTCACTGTAGATAGCTTTTTATGCAACTTCGTCTCCAATAAGGGAGCTGGGGCTGATCAACTAGGTTCCCGCAGTTAGGTGAAGGAATAATCTCGCGTATTTATAAGGTTCCCGCATTGAAACGATATATCCAGAGCCTAGGGGTGACTATAATCTTGACTAGCTGCTATTTTTGCCATGCATAAGTGGAAAATTACTAACTATAATCAATTTGGAAATAAGGAAACATCAAATTCAACGAAATTTTTAGGGATCAAAATAACCTTTTGTCTTGTCAATAAGTGGAGGTTACGAACAATACAAATGTCTTAGAATTAACTTCCTCAATTTCCAAGTGAAATATACAGTCAAGAATATATAAAAATTTATTAGATTCACTTAGCTCAAATTCATCCTTACTGTCACTTTTCATTAAAAGTTCTTAAAGTTTCTGTTCGTTTAAATATTTATTTTCGAAGTTAACACACAAAAAGGTCCTGCGTATTTATCTGGTTCCCGTTGTACGATCACCAAATTATTTAACGTAGATATCTGGTTCCAGCAGTGAAAAGGTTCAAACAGAGATTCACTAAATTAAAACATTGTTCTGAAAGGATCTTTGTTAAAAAACTCATTGAGAAATAATGTTTTCAAGGTTCTCAATCAAGTATCAATGAGAAACCCTCTAAAATTATGTTTTTGATTATCCTAATCAAACTCTAGAGGTCAGAAAAATTAACTTTTTCTATGACTTTAGCTCATAACAATTAATCAAACAAAACTGCTTTATTGACCAAGATTTTATTATTATCAAGCATTATGAGTAATATTAGAAGGATATATTCACTGTGTCAAATTGTAAATCCCGTTTAAAAATGATTTTTAAAAAAATTATAAAAAATTATAATAATTAATAAAAAATAAATAGTCATAATACACACAAAATTAATTATTAAGAAATCAAATCAAAATATACTTTATTAATTTTTTTAAATTTGGGAATTAATAATAAAAATACTTACTCATAATACATACAAATATATACAAACACAACTAATAACACTTCCAAAACATGGTAAAATGTTATTAGTTGATTGTCATACTACACGTTAAAATTTTAACAAACTCAACAATTTAAAATAACTTATAATACATACAAAATAATCAAATTTAACAATACTCAAAATTAAAAATTTTTATACTATATATAAACTACAAACAGATATATAAGTTGAAAATATATCACACAAGATCTGGATTTTGGCCTAATAACGCTTTATTATAAAAAGTTGAGCTACATTAGCCTTATTTGTTTTTTATATTTGTCTCCCTCGTACATTATCGGAATTTACAGTACAGAGGTGCTTCATTCATTCAGGAAGAAGCAAACACTTCTATGAAGTATTATTTTATCAAGGATTGAATTCTAAATTTGGGCCAATTAATTTTCAGAAAGAGTACAAGCAACACCTTTCTTCTGTGGACATGTTTGGGAATGAATACGATCCTCAACTTACTTATAGTGTCCCATTATGCTCGGAAAATAAACAAACAATTAGCCCGCTCTATAAAACAGTCCATTACGACTGGTATGAGCCACTATTTGCGTGAACCCATTTGGAAAGATACCATAGACAAACTTCAGTACACTAATGAATGCTGCGGAATAGAATCTTATGAAGACTGGCACAAGATGAAATGGTTGACAAAGTATCATGTGGATGTCAAGTCTGAGACTATTAAACGGTATGTACATTTTCCTACTTGAATATATATATATATATATATATATATATGTATACATACATACATACATATTTGGTTAAGATCAGTATATCAAAAAAAAAAAATTCTCTCTAACATTTCATATTTATGTAAATTCATCATCAGGGCTTTAACAATGTATATGAATGAAAAAGTTTACTGAAAGGTACTCGCTAAAAATAGTTGAAAAATTTGAAACTGAAATACAAATCAGACATAATATATACAGGACAAGAATAAGCAAGTAGTTTTGAAAACATATACTGAAAAACATCTATGAATTTTTTGTAGAAAACAAAAATCGGTGGCAGTTAAAAATTTGATCAATTATTTGGAGATTTGTGTGATCAAGTTGCCTTAGTGAAATGAAAATTGTGACCGTTTTCTAGCATGTTCAATTACAGCAGTTGGATTTATAGTGTTCATTTTCAAGCTCTTAGCATAGTAGAAGAGTCATGTTCCAGAAAAAGCGGACTTGATACTCTTCACCAAGAAACGCAAAATAGGAACCTTTCCAGAAATACTTCTTCCAGGAAGACACCTTCCATACAAAGGGTCGACCAAATACCTCATCATTAGCCGAGTCTGTGGATCAAAAATTGATTGGCAAACTTTAATTCGGCATTCATACTTCAAAAAAGAGCAGTCAGGAGCATAACTAACTCCTCTAGAAGACTTACATGTAAACCACTTTTCGTCCAACATAGGATCTTGACATTGTCCAAATCTATTCATCTTGGAAACAGTGTCTCTTCTGCACAGAGTAACTCGAACACCCAACACCATAATACAAGACAGTCTGACAATATCCACCTGCCAATACCAACCTCAACACTTAAATCAATATTTTACACTGGAAAAAACTATACAACCACCTCCCAAAACATATAAAAGATATCCCTAACCATAAAAAAATTCATAAAAAACGTTAAAAAACTACTCATTGAGAAAGCCTACACCATTCAGGACTATTTTACAGAATGTTTCTAGTTATAAATATTTAATTATTATATATTTTTTTAACTGCATAATATTCACCCTTATAAAAAAATATTTAACACTGTTGTATAACTCACAATAATTTTTAACACGTTTGTATATTAGCCTGTTTATTGCAATAACATGTCCGATATAATACTTGCATACAAGAAATGGCCAAACAGTGCTGTCCTAATGTGTGACTCGTCCTATACATATACATTTATTTATTAAACTGACATGTGCGCCATATATTTTTATCTGTATATATTTTAATGTCTTTGTCTATAAGAATCTGTACCTGACATATGGAATCAAATGACATATTACCAGACTTTCCGGAAGTTATATGCGAAAAACATGTTTCAAGACATCCTGAATTGTACTCCTCAATGAAAGTTACAATCAAGAGAGAAAATCTGAGAAAAGCATGGAGGTGCGATGTGTGGCCAAGTGGAGCTCTAGTGTCTCAGTTTTTAGGGAAACGAAGGATGGCACCGTAAAACCAGGTGGATTAAAGCTGAATGAGCAATCGAGTAAGCTCTATTACCTCAATATAATGTATCAGAATGTGCGAGGTCTTCGTACTAAAATTGGTGATTTCTATGATAATGTACCCAGCCAAAATGCCGATTTAATCGCTATAACTGAAACATGGCTCAATGAATCCTATACAGTTCACCGCTGTGATAGAAAGTACAGTGAACTAGATGTAGAAAGAGGGGGGAGAGTGATGTTCTTGGAGAAAAAGGAGCTCTCGGCAGTACTTATCTCCAAGAGCTCGAGTACACTCCTTGACTGGATTTGTATAAGCATTAAGGTAAAAAAAAAAAAATTGTGTTTTGTGTTGTTTTGTATCTACATTCCTCCAAACTCAAGTCTACATTGTTATAATCTATTTATGGAGTCTGTGATAAATATGGAATGCCTAGAAAACTATCTATCTGATAGGAGATTTCTACCTGCCTGAAATAGATAGCACATCATTTGAACTTGATAACGGCTCATCTAAAGCTAAAATAATAGGCCATCTAATGTCGCATTACGATCTCTTTTCAATAAACAACATTAGGAATATAAATAATATAACTCTAGATCTGGTACTAACCAACATGGTTGATGCTACAGTAGATGTAAGCGAACTGAGTCTAACTGATATTTCAGATAAGAACCATCCACCCTTGGACATAACTTTTTCATTTGAAAATTCTCATATAAGTATAAATAAAAGTGAAGTTGGCAACTCAATCTATAATTTTAAAAAAGGGGATTTTATCCAGTTGTATCACTTGCTTAGTCAGTGTGAATGGAGTGACATGTTTGACCTGGATGACGCAGATGAGGCAGTAGATATGTTCTATAATACTCTCAACAATGTCTTTGAAAAATGTCTACCAAAAAAAACACCTAGTTATAAAGAAAAAGAAAAATTTCCATTATGGTACAGTGAGCTAAAACTGGAAATAAGAGAAAAAAATAAATATTTCAAAAAATCGAAATGCCTAGGTACTCGCCAAGATGAATACAAAGAAAAATATAAGTCTCTTAGAAAATCTGTTAAAGTCCACATTACAACTTGTAAAAAATGAATATTTGCAGAACATAGTAAACAAACTTCGTGGCAATCCGAAAGAATTTTGGTCGTATTTAAATAAAAAAAAAAATGAAGGTATATCACAAAGTTACAGGTACAATAATGAATGCTTGGAAGATGATAAATCGATAGCTAATGCCTTTGCAATTTTTTTCAAGTCTGTGTACAATTTCAAAAATCAACTGTCACTAATCTAATGATCTTTAGTCAAGATATAGCATTCGCTATAAACCAGGGCAAACAGGTAGATGCCATCTACACTGATTTAGCGAAGGCTTTCGATAAAGTCAATCACAAAACATTACTACATAAACTAAAGAAATTCTCAATCAATGAAAATCTAATATAATTCGTAGAATCATATCTGTCAGATAGATCCCAATTTGTTCAATTCAATAAACATAGATCAGAGAATTTCACTGCATTATCAGGAGTACCCAGGGATCCATATTGGGCCCATTGCTTTCATCCTTTTAGTGAATGGCATTGGAGACTTCATAAAAACATCTAAGTTCTCACATGTATGCTGATGACTTGAAGCTATATAAAATAATCAATGATGAAAATAACAAAAACTTAATACAACAAGACCTTGACAGATTCATCTCGCTCTGCAAGTCTTACTGAATGAGAATAAATGCAAATTTATATCATTTACTCATAAAATCAATCCCATTGATACAGAATACTGGGTAAATGAAACTAGAGTAGAAAGGGTAAACGACCTCAAAGATCAGGGTGTAGTTTTTGAAAAAAAATTTAGTTTCACCTCTCACATTATGAATATTGTTAAGGAAAGCTATAGAAAGTTGAGTTTTGTGCTTAGAAATTCATATCTTTTCAACTGGAAAACCGGAATACTTCTATACAATGCTTTTGTAAGACCTAAATTAGAATATGCATCGGTCATTTGGAATCCCCACACCGTTGTACACTCCGAAATGTTAGAAAAAGTGCAAAGGAAATTCCTGAGAAGCCTTTACTACAGGAAACATAAAGAATCAGCTTTTATGTTGATTTGTTGAAAATATAAACAGGATGTTCATAAAATCAGATGTGGAATCATCTGCGACTGAAAGATAAACTTTAGTCACTATCTTCCATCGTCATTTTAATCGTGGATTTTTCAATTCACAGAAAAATCTTTCTATCAATATTCAATTGAGAATGTTTCCCTTTTCAACAGCTTTTATGATCTCATACAGAACTCAACTGCTGGAATTTGTCAAAGAGCTGTAAATGAATATACAAACCACTGTGATATTGATATTTTTATTTCCAGTACTAGTGAAATTAAAGGCTGTTTTCCATCTCTTTAATACTCTAAGACTAAATAGCTATAGAATAGCACGATTATTAAGATTTTAAAGGTTATTATGAATGTCTTGATTTTAACTTTATCTTTTATCTCATCTTTTATCTTTTGACTCAACTGTATTTTAAAAGTATTTTTTACGTATTTTTTAAGAAATGTGAGTGTATTATATCTGCTGTGTAGTGTGTAATGTATTTACTGTATAGGAACTGTCTCGTCTGTAATTGGGCCTAGGCCTGTTGATTTGTCAGTATAAATAAATTAACATATCGTCAAATGCTCTTTCTACGTCGATGAATATACCTAGGGTGGCGCCGCCCCGGTAAGTCGATGGAGGGCAGTCTCCATGCCTTTGCCTCTCTGGTACATGTGCTGGAGGTCGCTGAGCGGATTCAGTTCCAGTACCTCCTCTCTGATGTATCTGACCACCAGCCTTTCAGTTGTCTTTAGAAGAAAAGATGTGAGACTGAACGCTTTTGCCTGGGTCTAGTCATTTTTACCAGGCTTGGGGATGAAGATGACCTTGGCTATCCTCCATACTTTAGGAACTTATCCGTGTGCAAGGCAGCTGCGGAATATCTTCAGAAGATGGGGGATTAGGATTTCTTTGCCCTTTTGTAGTAAGGCTGGGAATATATCATCTTCCCCCAGAGATTTGAAAGGTGAAACGGACTCAATGGCCCAGTCCACTCTTTCGCAAGTTACAATCCCAGCTGCCATCTTGTAGTCAACCTTTTTTTGGGCGGTACAGTTGGCTGTGGATTGGGTGTTGCAGTGTCACTGCCCGGAAAGTGGACTGCATGTGCTGGAGCTTCTGCCCGTCCGAGGCAGTATATCCGCCTTCGGGCAGGGAGAGCACCTCCAGCCTCGCGCCCGGATCTTTGGATAGGACCTTGTTGAGTCTTGTTACCTCTGGTAAAGTGTTTATACCTTGGCAGTAGGTTCTCCAAGTGTCCCTCTCTGCTTCGTGAATACTCTTTTTGTATTCTCATTGTGCTGACTTATAGTCTTTTCAGTGTGGGTTGTTTGGTCCGTTTGGCTTTGTTAAGAAGTTTGCGGCCTTTATTGCAGTGGGACTCTATTTGTGAGTTCCACCATAGGGTTTTGCCTGCCTTGTCTACCTTTTTCAAGGGACAGCTGGCTTCGTACGATGATAGGAATGGCAGAATTGAGAACATTTGCAAATGACTCAATTTTCGCCTCCGGTCCGTAACGTGTAGGCATGATACCGAGTTCCATCGGGTGGCTCTGGGATTCCTGTACCTACTGTTTTCTGCATAGCTATTGCCTGCTAGTGAGAAGTATCTGTCGGTGATCTGCTAAGGTTTCTTCCACCGATACATGCCAGTCGCTGCCGCTCCCCGTCGATTCATTCGATATCTGTGAATGTACACCTGTTTAAATAAAGTCATTTTTGATGTAGAAATCGATGAGCATCTACCTGATTTAACATCAAGAAACTCACTCTCTGTAGTGCAAGTGAGTTTTCTCCAAACAAACTTTTGAAAATGGATATAACTCACAATTAATCAAAGGTTTAGGTACAGGGCGTTCATAAAATAAGATGTAGATAACTTCTTGAAAAGTGTTTGCGTTGAAATAGAAACATTTTCATCTGAAACTTATGCAAAAACTGATTATTCAAGAAATAAAGAAATCTATGATGAAAAAAACGGAAATTGAAGTACATTTTTGAAGATATTTCTCCCTCTTCAGCAAAAACATATGCCTCAGAATTTAGAATAATTTGAAACTAAGGTTCTACATTATAAATTAATTGAATTTTTTTAAGAAGTTTCAAAATTATATTCTATTTCCAATAAAATTTTTTTTTTTTTTTTTTTTATATTTCTTGTTTATTTTATTTGTTGATTAGTTTTATTATGTAACATTATTATAACATTAATTATATTCTGTTGCAGTGCAGTAACTAGAAAAAATTTTTTAGTGATGAATATCTATTTCAATAGCTCATTGAATTGTTTCCGTTTATTAAGTTATATTATTTCCGAAGGAAAAAACATTCAGTGTTGGCATAGTGTCGAGGAAGTAGTTGTTTTTTAATAGATATAAAGGTTTACTTCAACAAACATTTTCGACACAAAAAGCATTCGTAACAATTGAAGAAATAGTAATTCATGTAACAAATAAGCAAAATGAAGCATTAGCGGACGAATCAGAACGTTTACAGACAAGACGGTAATGAAGATGATGTCCGCTAGAGCCATTTGCGTACGTGCTGTATACAACATTTTTTGTGTTAGCTTTCCAAATAGACAGCATGAAAACGCCACACATCTTTCTCGCCATGTGTACATACACTAGTCGTGAAATATTGTTTAGATAATTTTTATATATATATTAAACATTTGTAAGAAATGCTAAAAGACATTTCGGAAATAGAAGTTTTTTGAGCTTTTTCCATTTTTCCGGAAAAATCAATTATAGCATATCTTTTGGAATAAAGAAATTTTGAGAACAATTTTTGCAGAAATTTAAAAAACATTTTCTTGAACCATTTTTTTTTCTAGTGAATTATCCTCAATTTTGAATTCAGAGAAAAGGAACAGCAGGTCTGGAAAATTCGTGAATAAAAACAATTACCAAATTTCTATCGGTTTAGGTCTAAATTTCATACACACACATACATAGAAGGACACAATTCCTTTTTTAACCCACGAAACCAAAAAGGATGAGGTTCTCTAGTCGACGCATATATAATTTTTTTTTTTTAATGTATGATCATGCATAACTTTTTACTGAGACGTCCGATTCCGATAATTCTTTTTTCAGTGGATAGGGTGTACTTCGAATTTGGTCCCTAAGGGTAGCAAAATGAAGTATATTGATCAGTCACCCTCTGAATTATGGTCCGTTAACCGATTCTATCAGGCATAACTTTGTACTGGGTCCTTCGATTTGGATGATTCTTTTTTTAATAGATAGGGTATACCTCATATTTGGATTTCGAATGAAATTATCCACCCTTATGGGTAGAAAAATAGGGGATAATTGATTTTTCACTTGTGAACATTGGCACACACATATGTAGTTGACAATGACAGATCGCTAGTGTCATTATTCCACATCCGTCACAATGATTATATTCTATGAGAGGATGGAATTATATACAAAGTAATGAAATAAACTAACCAGAACAACAAAAATAATTTATATTACAACAAATAGTAAAAATAGATAATCATATTATTTA
Organism: Gonioctena quinquepunctata; assembly: GCA_018342105.1. Taxonomy (NCBI): domain Eukaryota; kingdom Metazoa; phylum Arthropoda; class Insecta; order Coleoptera; family Chrysomelidae; genus Gonioctena; species Gonioctena quinquepunctata. Next base: position 14,109 of record JAFIRS010002519.1, read on the forward strand.
ACTGGTAATAGTTGAAGTAAGGTGGGTAAGTAAGTATTTTGGAAGTAATCAAAAAACAAGTAGGTAGTAATTAGTAGATTTCAGCCACAAAAATTTAAAAATAAAACTTTTTAACAAAATTAAACCGACGAAATACGGAACTGAAAAGTAAAAAATAAAATAAATCTTCTTAGTCTCAATAACTAGGCTCCTAAACTAATGTATGTAACTAATTTTGAGTCAGCGCCAAACGAACAAACAACGAAGATCATCAAATTACTTCAAAAAAATTATCAGAATGTCACCGTGCAACTCGATGCCATCATTTTACGCCTACCTAATTCATTTGCTTGTTTGTTTAGCGCCGACTCAAAATTAGTTACTTACATTAGTTTAGTTTGAGACTAAGAAGATTTATTTTATTTTTTACTTTTCAGTTCCGTATTTTGTCGGTTTAATTTTTTGTTAAAAAGTTTTCTATTTTAATGTTAATATGCTCTATAATTCTTGTACGAAGAATAATGAAGATATTAAGAAATACGCTTTCAATTACCATCCATATGGTAGCGTATTTCGAGGCTGTGCAAAAATGTTGCAAGCGATTGTTTATCAATGACGCGTTTGTCAAATACTTTAAATATAGTATTTATTGTTTCGGAAACAAGTATTTCAAAAAACTAGTTCTAAGAAAACGTGAGCTGTCACAACAAAATTTCAATCAATCTATTATTTATTGCGGCTCCTGAAACATTTTTAGGAGTCCGCTAGTGTTACCATGAAAGTACTAGTCCTCTAAAATTCCATTTTGTCAACACTTCACAGTTACCAAAGTTGGCAATTTGAGGAGCGTGTACAAAAAAATTGATATTCAACTCAGCTATATTCCAGATTCAGAGGCGATGAAGACGTTCTTACTTTGCCTGTAACTCCATGGAGTTGCTGTAAAATAGATTTTCCTATGCAGTGTTTTCACGATCCCGTTCAACAAGTGCAGTATGCCCATATATGGGTGGATGAACCAACAGTAGTTACAGATTCAATCAACACCAAAGGATGCTTGGATAATTTTAGGAGACCTATAGGATCAGTCATAAATGTCTTCATATTCCTCAGCTCCATGATTTTAATAATACACGTAAGTATTCAGAAGTCTTTATTCGATACAAAAAAAATTTTTTGTATTTATTGAGATTAAAAAAAAAAGATATTGTCTTCCTTAAACAAGGGATGATTTGTTTATACCAAGAAGCACAAATGAGGAATTTTTCCTGTTTTTCATAGTTTTTACATTCATAAACATATAAATCGTTCAAACTTCATTGGGGGCAAAGTTTGATTTACAAAATAAATACATGGTTTTCTCAACATTAACATAATCATAAAGGAGTATAATGATATACAACACTGAACATTCAAATATTTTGAGAGTGAAGTGTTATTTATTTACATGAAGAACATGTAACTGGCTCAAAATATTATGACCTTGCGTTTTATTGCTACCGGATCCACATGATTATAAAGAATAATTTTCACTCTGACAATACACAGTTTACTAGCAAAATGTACTGCGTACTGCACTACACTAAATCAACATTCACATTGAACTCGCTAACATGAAGACACTACTCTCGCAGTACGCGCGTGACCTTATTTATCATCTTGTCAATTCATAGAAAGATCTCGATGATTCCTTGTATCGAAAATCTGTTATGTCTGGCGCGTAAGGTAAACAACCAGGAGCGTACTGTACTTATTTTCGTAACACTATTATTCGACAGAGTATGTCACAAAATTTTGCTGTCCAAGCTTTCCAATATGGCTTTCAATGTTAAATTATTAAATTGGTTAGAGAGCTTTCTGATTGATAGAAAACAAAGTCAAATTAGGTAACTTTTGCTCGAAAGAAATTGAAGTACTATCAGGTGATTCCCAGGGTTCACACTGTGCACTATTACTTTTCAATTTGTTCATAAACGACATTAGTAACATCTTCGAAAAAGGTGAATGTTTATTATTTGCTGATGATCTGAAGTGATTCAGTCCGTTCTAGATGTGGTCCAGGTTCAGAAGGACAAGCTGGTGCAACAAAACAAAAATTGCTTATCTGTAAAAGTGGAAAAATACTGTCATATTAGCTTTTTCAGGGGGTTCAAAAAAATTTACACTTCTTATTGTTTACACGGCACTGATCTAAGAAATGTCTCAACAGTAAAAGATTTAGGGGTGCTCTTCGACCACCAGCTGAACTTTGTTGAACACATTAGGAGTATCTCGAACAAGGCATAAAAAATGTTTGGGTTTCTAGGACGTAACAGCAAGAACTTTTCTGTAACGGGCATAAAAAATGTTTACTTTTCTATTGTTAGATCCCTGATGGAGAGGGGCGCGCCAACTATGTGACGAATGTAGGCAAAAGCCACGGGCGGCAAAATCTAAGGGCGGCAATTCGGCTAAATAAACCGTACTAACGACCTCTTCTTTCTAATGCCGCGCGCCGGCTCCAATTCATGTTTAATGCGTGATTCTCTTTCGGTACTCTTTTGCTATTAGCGATAGCGGCTAGCTTAAAAAGTCCGAGTATCACAGGTGGCTTAGCGGTAACGGTAAGTATTAAAAACAAAGAGAGTAAATATAGGGAAATGTCTTTATTGCTTTTTTTATTCGAGAAAGGCTTAAAAGTCGTCTGTTGGAAGCCGCAAAAAATGAAAATTAATATAAATATGTATGGATTTTGTAAAATTGGTCACTCTAGTTTGTTCTGCAAATCAGAGTAGTTGATTAGATAGTTAGTTAGTGAGGTGAATATTTCAGTGTAAAAAATGGTAAGTAGTGTAACTAAAACTAAATACGGTATATTTTTACTATTCTACGCTTAATTCTAATTAAAATTTCTGAAACATGTTCTATATCAAAACTCAGTAGTTTTCGAGATATTTGACATTTAATTTTTTTTCCCATAAAAGGCAATTAACCATATGGCTAATAATTTTACCTTGCAACTACCAACTACTAATTGTAAAGTATTTTTAGGTAATTTTTTTTAAGGTCCTGTAATACATACTAATACATATTTCTTTTCTGTACAGGGTGTTCAAAAAATGTAATCCAATTTTTTGGTAAAGACAGATGTAAAACAATTTTTTTTAAATGGATCACCATGTAACATATCCTATATCAAAACTCATCTGTTTTCGAGATATTTAACTTAACATTTTTTTTCCAAATACGTAAATAAGATTGCTAACAATATGACATTTCCTATTTTAAGGAAAATGGCAAAAAAATAAAACGATTGTCAGGTCATCAGTTCCGCCAACAAAGACGGCAGAAAATGGAAGAGAAGGAAAAATTAGCTGATTCTTTGAAGAAATATTTGAAACCATCAGAAATAAGTGTTCTTCCTGAACTTGAAAATACCGACGATGCTCGCCCTAGTTGTTCCTCAGCCCCAAGTTCCTCATTTGTTTCTGATTGTAATAATATAAATAGTATCCAGGAACATCATACTGAAAACGTTCCAGCAGCGGCAACATTACTGTTTTCTAACTCCACCGTAATATCTGCTGACCCTGGAGAGTGGCCCGAAATAATTACAACCGCAGATGCAAGATTTTTAACGGAAAAAGGACTCCATCAAATTACGAATTGGATCTATCCAGTAAACTCACAAGGCCGAAAGTTTTCTTCCAGATGTTTTTATCGTAACCTCACCAATGGAGAGAAAGTTAAAAGGGAGTGGCTGATTTACTCAACAAGAGAGGCGGTTTACTGTTTCTGTTGCAAACTTTTTGGTAAGTCTTTGACCAACTTGTCTAATAAGGAAGGGTGTTCTGATTAGAAACATTTGTCACTAGTGCTAAACAGACACAAAAAGAACGACTCCCATAAAAAAAATATTGGATCTTGGTTAAACTTATCAAATATGTTATATAAGGGAGTTACTATGAATGAAAGTCAATTACGTTCATTGCATATAGAAAAAAAATACTGGTATCGTGTCATTGAAAGAATAATTTCAGCAATACAGTTTTTATGTCGTCAATGTTTAGCTTTACGTGGTAGATCTAACAAATTATATGAGAATAATAACGGAAACTTCTTAAAATTAATAGAAAAGTTCACCAAATTTGATTCTGTAATGGAGCAATATGTTCGACGCACACATAAAAATCGAAGAAGTGGCAGCGGTATGACAAACTATTTGGGCGATAAAATTCAAAATGAATTGATAAATTTAATCGGCTCAAAAGTAAGAACTACTATTTATATCTAGTAAGGAAACATAAATATTACTCTATAATCCTCGACTGTACACCGTTTGTGTGTGTTTTGAGGTTTGTTTTATTAAAGGAGTTGACGAAATTGAAATACGTGAACATTTCATTTTATTTTGCCCTATAGTTGATTCTACTGGTGCTGGCTTGTATAACTATGTATATAACAGATTTATTAGTAAAATTAAATTTAAGTATGTATGATTTGCGAGGACGAGGATATGATAATGGAGCAAACATGCGTGGAATACACAGTGGATTACAAACACGAATCTTAAATATAAACCCGCGAGCATTTTTTGTTCCTTGTTCGGCGCACTCATTAAATTTAGTTATTAACAATGCTGCTAAAATTTCTTTTGAGGTGTCCGGATTCTTTGACATTGTTCAAGAAATATGTTTTTTTCCGCGTCAACCAAAAGATGGTCAATTTTGAAAACGAGCCTTACAGATTTAAATTTAAAACCACTATCTCATACACGCTGGTCCAGTAGAATAGACGCTATAAAACCTTTGAGATATCAAATTGATGAGGTTTATGATGCTCTTTTAAAAGTAATGTAGTAATTTGGTACAATATTTTATTTAAAATCAATTATCTAAGTAAATTAATGCAGAATCAAAGTATAAATCTAAAAGCTTGTTTAGACTGTCTAAACAAAATAAAAACATTTTTTTTAGACTTAAGAGATGATAAGGGATTTAGCGAACTTCTTGTAGACGCCAGGGAGCTGGCCGAAGAATTAGAAATTGAACCAAATTTTTTATCTTCACAAAGAGTTCGTCAAAGAAAAAAGAAAAGACAGTTTGATTATGAAAATACTGACGAACCAATAACAGACCCGAAAATGAATTACAAAGTAAAAGTATTCTTCTCTATACTGGATACGACCTTATCATCTCTTAATGAAAGATTCAAGGGGTTGGAGCAATTTAATAACATTTTTGGATTTATTTATCAAATGTTCAGCTTGAATGAAGAAGAATTAAGAAACTCGTGTGAAAATTTATCATTTCATTTGAAAGATGAAGCACGTAAAGAATCAGATATTGATGCAAATGACTTATTTGATGAAATTATTTGTTTAAAATGCCACTTACTAGAGCAAAATGAGTTAGATTCTCAGTTAATTCTTCAACACATTTTAATTTCAACATTTCCAAATACTGCAACGCTACCAGTATCTGTAGCATCAGGAGAAAGGTCTTTTTCAAAATTAAAATTAATAAAAACTTTTTTACGATCAACTATGGCACAAGAGAGACTCAGTAATTTGGCAATTATGTCCATGGAAAGTGACCTTATGGATTGTATTCCTTTAGACGAGTTGTTTAAATATTTTTCCAAAAAAAGGCAAGAAAAGAGTGCTTCCAATAAGTTATTTTGTTCTTTTTTTCTGTTATGTAACGTTTTTATTGTTTTGTCAGTTTAGTCATTGCTTTGCTTTTTTTACATTCTTCGTTAATCCTTATATCTAAGACTTGTCAAGATCTTCTAAATGTTATGGGGATGAAAAGTCAGGTATCATGCTGATTGAAATCAGTACACTTTTTTATTTGAGCTTTCGGAAATACTCATTTCCTTTATTTGCAAACATCAAATGATAATGATGATTTAAAATTATAGATTATACGGTATATAAATTAACACATATTTCATTTCAAAATTAGATAAGTAATAGCGATTATTTCAATTTTGGGTGTACCCCCTTATCAGATGTATCAGTATCAAAATTAAATATAGGTACTAGCACGTATTTTAATTTTATGTATGTGTACCCACCCATGTATACATTTTTACTAAAAAAGGGGTAAGGTGTATAAAATTATATTTTGTTCACAGGCGGCCGCATGGCTTGGCGAGCCCCTGCTGATGGAGTATGCCTCTATGGTATGGTCACCGTTCTATATCATGCATATTAATACCTTAGAGAGAATTCAATCACAATAAGTTCAGCTCTTAATATACCTACGCTTGAAAATCGTCGGCAGCACAGCTCCCTCTGCTTTATGTTCAGCTTGTTAATGATCTAATAAGTATTTTATGTATTTTTATATTTTGATTTGTATTATAAAGGTAGACCTTATTCATAATGTATATATAAACCGTAATGGGGTTTTCCCGTATGTTAAATAAATAAATAAATATAAAGTCCAGAGTTATTAGCACTTATCAACTTCTATGTTCCAAATCGCTCGCTTCGGTCCAATCAAGCATTTTACATAGGATACCACTCAACAAACTAAGGTTTTCACTCGCCTTCTGACAGAACCTTTAGATTTATTAATAACTTTGAACTAGATTTGTTTAGTAGCTCTGTTAATGCTTTCAAGAATAAAATTAGGCATCTGTGACACTCAAGTCCCATCATCTCTGATTGTATCTGCAGTTGTTATTTCTAAGAACCTATTAATCAGTTTTTAGTTTTAGTTCTAGTTTATATTTTTCAGTAGTTACATTTCCAACTCTTTATAACATCATATGGAATTTTACATTGTATTGGGGTTTTCCCGTATAAATAAATAAATATACCGTGAACCTAATATAATGAAATAATTATTGACGTAATAGACAAGAATAATTATTTGCTTTTACTGAAATTACTATTAAAGGACATTATTACGAAAAATCTTTTTTTTTTTTTTTTTTTTTAATGGCTTTGACATTTCGTCATTCGGTTAGTCACAAGTTGAATATTTTTTATGTATCATTTCATAGTTTTCTGGGTAGGCCTTGTTACTAACTCCATACGCCACCTAGGAGCAGCACTGTTAATTTGAACGCAACAGCGAATCGTCGAGGACCATCCTCGGCCCGGCTACGAAATTTAACATTTAATTCTCTCAAATTAAATAGAAAAATTTCTGCCCTGGCCGAGAATCGAACTCACGACCATTCGATCATGAGTCGGACGCTAACCCACCGCGCCAATCCCCCCATACGAAAAATCTTGTTCGATACATTTTGCAAAACAAGTGTTTTGGGCACTCGACGTTGTCAATTTTCATGTTGCGTGCCTAAAATACTTCTATTTTGCAAACTTACATAAAAAATAGCTATTCTCTTGTGTCAAAATTGAAAAATATAAATATCCTAAATCTGAATAAAATTATTGTGAACTATTGTAATTACATTTTTAATTAAATCCTAATTTTCAGTTCATTATTTTCACGGTTTCGAGAATTCTCTATACATCTACAAGAAATGCATTTGTACTGGGAGATCTTGAAGGAAGAGCTCCTGGTTGGATATTTGGCAGGGGCGACTGTGGCTACACTGGAGGAAAAACCCTCTTGGAAATAATGGTGAGCTCAAGCCTATCAATACATCCATAAAGAACCACAAAGTTAGATTTGGTTGGAATAATGAAAATCGAACTTTTTTACTTTAGATATTTATGAAAACCCAAAATACTGAATAAATGGTTTTTATTTCATTTCCCTATGATAATGAGAAATAGTTTACTTAAAGTATTTTTGTTACCAAATGCTTGTTACAACAATAATTGGATGATGAACTTTTCCATAGGAAACACATCCACCACATCCACTTATTGAAGACCCAGAAGAAATAATCATGAAGAAAAAAAGTTGGAAAAATATTTTCTCTAGCAAAAATAAAGAAACTTTAGAAGAAAACAAACCAGAATTTGAAAAAAACGAACCAGAAGAAACAGTTCTAAAAGAAACTACACCAGATAAGTGAACGGACTATTCAGGACCTTGATTCTATATATTATATGCCATTTTATTTTAAGGATAAATACAGATGAAATAATGATGAATATGAAGTTTATTAGAAAAATAAGGTAGTGAGGTGGATATTAGGTAATTACCTAATATCCAACTGACTATACCTGTTCCTATTATTTATATCGAACCCTAGCTATAGTGAAGTGTTTTTAGTTTACTTTAATTTTTCTCTTCAATTTTTATTAATTATACATTTATTTTTTACCCATTTCTACAGCACCATGATGAAACACTTCATAGACGTTTTGCAGTATTTGAAAAAGAAAACCCCTATCACAGGTATTGATGAAGAGGTTATGAAATGTCATAATTTTTGATCAGACATAAGCTGAAATAGCATTGATAACATGGCATTCCATTTTCCCCCTTATGAAGAACACGGATAAAACATAATAGCATTGAAAGACACCAATTAGAGAGCTAACATCAAGAATAGCTTTAAAAAAAGTGTGTCAATTGCTATCATAGAGTTTATTTGTTTCTGAGTGGCGAAAATTAGGGAGGTAAATTAGGTATTAATTTTTCTCGCAACCATTTATGGTTCATTTCCCGAGTTCATGTCGTGATAATCGCAATTGCAAGAAAAATTACTATCGAATTCATGTCCCTAATTTTTACCACTCAGAAATGAATAACCGAAGGACACGTTTAAAAATTATTGGACTGTTTGGCTAGTAAAATGACCTAATTATTTCTACCTACAATCATACAGAACTACACTCTGCACGAAATCCCCAATCCATATTGCATGTAAAAGTTACAATGAAATCTGCTCTCTTACCGACATACAGTATCGGAAACATTTTATCTGTATTTGTATCACATGTCACATTTGAACTTAATATTACTTGTTAATTATCTACTACTTAACAGTACTGATGTATTTAATTATGTCCTGTTATTGGGTTTTACCTGTTGGGCAATAAATGATTATTATTATTATTATCTGGGGTATAGACAGAAATCTACACGAGCAACAAGGAACGCAATGATAAACATAAACAAGAGAGACGCACTGCTGTTACCCCACCCGACGCATTAACTGACCACGTGGCAATGCGACACAGCACACAGCTTGCCGAGCCGTGGTTGCGAAAACACAAGATCGTGACAATTATTACCTTTTGAAACATGCCGCCTATTTACACAACCGCAGAGAAAGTACAATAGAATCGGCTATTGTTTGGCCCAAAATGGTGGTTTGTTCGATCATTTAATAAAATAATTCCGTACACAAAATATTTAATTTGGTTTATCTTTTCTTGTAAATATTTTTTCTCTCAATTCAAGAAATAATTGTTTTTCTGTTAGAAATAAGTTTTTTGTTTTTATTGTCTTACAGAAATATCTTTTGCTTTTGTTTATGTTTGAGAATTTTCTTTTGTTTTCGCGGCCACCACGTCACTAAAGATATTTTGATCTACCTGTCGTCCGACAGATTAAATTGAATCAATGATTCAGTTTAATTTGTTCAAATTATCGTCAATAATTCTACTTCATTGCACATTCTCCCGATTGCTGCTGGTATGATACTGACGTCCTGAGCTGACCGCCGGGACCGCCCTGATTCTCCTTGACGTAAATATCCCTTCCTCGAGGAGAAATTGTAATGTTCTCTCAACATAAAGCAAGCTATTCTTTACGCTCTCATGAAACCACCGTACCCAAGATAAATACTTTCCGATACTGTATATGCGGACTGCTTAAGTTATTTCAGATATAATATAAAATTTAATCTAGAATAGTGTCAAGTAATTATGAATGTACCGACTATTTCGCTGCATCCAATTTTATCAAAGATTCTGGAAAAAGTGATGCTTGAAAGATTATGGGATCACTTGACCAAAATTTTAAATTTCTTTTTGATGGCCAGTATGGCTTTCGAAATTAGTGATATAGAGTGTGCAACACTAGATCTTATTGAAATTAGATGCAGACTTCAAGAGTGGACTGTTATCACTGGATTTACGTAAAGCATTTAATACGGTTAACTTTGAAAATATCTTTAAAAAAATTAGTCAAATAGGCATAAGAGGAAATGGGTATTCTTGTTTTAGAAATTATTTATTCGATGGAAAGCAATTTGTTTATATGGGAGATTCGAAATCTTCCACAGGAAACATATCTTGTGGTGTACCACAGGGATCACACCAGCAGCGAACTGACTCTGTATGATGCGAATGACTTGATCGCCGCTTGGCTGTCCGTGCATATCGTGATTTGCCGGCCGTGGTAGCCTATGTTGATATTTTCTCTTACATAGGCGAGTATGGTAAAAACTTCCGCCTGAAATACTGAAACAAAATTTCCCAGGGCATAGTCAAATTCAGCTTTTGGAGATTGCCCGTATACCCCGGTGCCAGCGGATTCACCTATCTTGGAGCCATCTGTGTACCAGATGATCCCATTGGTGGGGATCAGGCGGTGCCTATCTGCTCCCAGTCCTTTCTTTTAGGAATGACTGACTGAGGCCTTTTACTGAAGGTGAAGAATTGTCCCCCGGCATCTCAAGGAGTGGACAATCCTTTACTGTTTGATTCCATAATCGAGAATGTCCATACATTCCCTCACTCTGCCATTGGTTGGAGCTTCTCAAGCAAGCGATGGCAATGAAGAGGTGCAAGGGAGGCAGTCATATAATTTGTATTCTGTAGTTGTAAAAGGTGTGATTATTAGGCTACATATGTGAATAATAAAGTATAATGGTTGTGACCCTTCAAAGTAATAAAGTCCTCCAAATTGACTCTGGAATAATGATATATTATAAAACAGTATTCAGTGAATTAAAATCTTAATATGATATATCAATCATACCTATCAAAGTTTCGAGTGTTCAATCAAATCAATCAATCAAAATATGCTTTATTGTAGGAAAAAATAATTTTTTGTTGACAAAGCGAGTACATAAAGGTAAATATGTAAATAGGAAAAAAATTTACATGTAGCGTCACAATCGCGTTATTAACATTGGTAGTCACAAAAATTGTTAATAAACATAAGAAACATAAAATATATAAAATGTATCATGCATATAAAATATATAAAAACATAAAATATATTATAGTTACAATTTAAAATAATTTAAGATTTTATGCTGATATTCCTATCTGAGTAGAATTCGTCTAATGAATAATAGGCCTTCGATATCAAAAACTTTTTTACTGATTTTCTAAATTTAGTGGAACATGTTTCACCTTTAATTTAATTTGACAAGTGATTAAATATTAATTTTTGAAGAAATTGGAATTGGTAAACATATATTGAACGTATTTCTAGTATGACGTCGAGAGATGGAACATAGCATCTCCCGTACTTTTTGAGCTTTGAAATCCAAACTGACTGGAACTAATGATATTATTTCTATTTAGAAACAACATAATTCTTTTTTTAACAAGTTTTTCTATGATTTTCGCGAGGGTAGGTAGCTTAGAAATAGGCCTGAAGTTAGCAGGATTGCTGGTGTCACCACCTTTGTGTAAGGGAATAACAATCGCTGTTTTCAGACATGCAGGAAATATTCCTTATGTAAAGCTTGCATTTATAGCTTCCGCTAGGGCAGTGAGCACGGAATTTGGTAAATTGGAGAATATCTTTATGGTCATGTCATCCCAACCGGATGAGTTTGTATTTTTAATTTCTTTAAAGATTTGCTTAATTTCTGTAGCATCTGTAGGCATGAAAAAAAATGTCTCTGATATGGATCTGTCCTTGAGAAAACTTAATGGATGAATATTAGATTTTATTTCTTTTGATAAGTTGTATGCCACAGTGCGATAATAGTTATTTATAAAATCAGAGTTTAGATCAGTTTTTAGTGGAGCCGTATTGTTTTTCCCTCTGAGGTCATTTATAATTGCCCAGCTTTCTTTCTGTTTGTTTGCAGATCTTTCAATTCTTTCACTATAGTAACGCTGTTTTGCAGTCTTTATAGTCTTTCTAAAGGCTGCATCGTTACCCAAATATTTACGAATTGAATGTAGGGATCGTAGATTTTCTGCTGATATTTTTATGCCTTTCGTAATCCATGGCTTTTTTACTTTAATTTTTATTTTTTGCAGAGGAAAGGCACTATTAAATACATTTGACATTTTTTCATGGAACCTATTCAATGGGTCATTATTATGAAGCATGAAATCATCCCAGTTTGTATTGTTGCATATATTTATAAATTTATCAAAGTTTTTCCTGCTGTAGATCCTACCAAATCGTTTCTTAGATTTCAACACTTTTTGGTCGCATTGGAATTTAAATAAAACAGACTCATGGTCGGAGAGTCCAGCACTCACAACTTTACAGCTGATTCTGTGGGTATTTGAACATACATAGTCCAAGATCGAACTAGAATGGCTAGAAATACGTGTAGGAGAATCAACGTGCATTGTAAGATTAAATGTGGTCAGGATGTTTTCTAATAATAATGTTGATGTGGAGAGTTTATTCTCAAAATTTATATTGAAATCACCAAATAAACAAATGCCTTAGGAGAAATTTGTGATAATAACATTTCTAGTCTCTCCAGAAAGGCATTTATGTTACATAATGGTGGCCGATAAAGGCAAAACATGTATAAATTGTAATCCTTACAGTAAATCACTGAAAATTCAAATTCTTTTTCGACCAACATACAATTATATTTATCACACTTGATCAAATTAATAGTTTCACATATCCTTTTGTGAAGAAGGATCAGTGTTCCTCCGTGTATAGAGCTGGTTCTAGAGTATTTTGATACAATAAAGTAATATGGTATATAAAGTGGTTCACCCTCCTCCAGCCAGTGTTCAGTTAGCATAACAATGTTGGGAAAATTTTGACTTTCCAAAAAAACGTACAGCTCGTTCGTTTTATTATGTACTGATTGGATGTTTAATAGCATTATGTTAATACACTGTTCAGAGGGTTTCTCCCTAAAAAATCATAGTCAGCATCATCATTAATTGAATGTGCAGTTGAATTCGCGTTATCATTACCGAAAGGAGTGACTGGAAGGACAAGTTCACTCAGAGGTGCTCCCTTAGTATTATAGAAAGATAGATCCATATCAACAGTTTTTACATTTACATTATGATTTGGACTGCATAATAAATTCTTTTATAGAATCAAGTATGTACCATTTGCTTGATATACTTTTTGAGTCAACAATAAATTTGATAGAGGTATTTCTAATTTTTTTCATATACTTGTTGATGGAGTTACTTACAATTTTATTCACAATATTATCATATTCCTGAAAAGTTTCTGCTATCATTATTAGATTTGTGTATCTACCTAGTGGAAAAAGATTATTTAATGCTTGTCCTAATGATTTTCTATTGCTTATGTTGTTAGTGCTGTACATTACGATAATAAAGTCATTTTAGCCATATTGAATAGTTCTCTGGAATACATCACCGGTAACTTCTGCTAGTTCTCCTCCCGGGTTGATACATTCCTCAATTACGAATTTTGATTTATCTAGAATAGTTTTTAATGCTTTCGGAAAGTTCACCATATATTCATCACCCAGTAAGAGAATTTTTCTTTCTGGTTTCTACGTATTTACTTCCAGTAATGACTCTGTCACGAATTTCAGCTTTTTTTATTTCTTCATCTAATGATTCGTTATTTCTTATTTCTTCGTTTCCACTATCAAGGTTGATTATCATTTCTTCATTCGATGTGCTGATGATATCCGAAATTTCAGTAGATTCATTTTTTTCGTCACATTTACCCTGCAGCACTTCTCCTGACTTTTCCATACTTTGTTTTCCACTTTATATGCCTCCGGTTTTCAAAGTCGTTTTTCTTATTTCTCAGCGACTTGCCACTATTCCTTATTTGTGATCCATGTTTTATTGCTTTCTTGGCCTTTCTTTTTACTGCATAGTTGACACAAGATATATTATTACCATCCCTAGCCATCATAGTGTTGTTTTCAACTGGCAACACCGCATCATCAACTGGCAACACCGCATCATCAATAATAGTCATATTCATTTGCGATGAGGAATTCTCAGTTAATTTAGCTATAACTGGGTTTTGCGATGTCTTTGTTTTTGCATTGGTCTGGGTACTAACAGAAATTCTGTTATTATTTGTTCTCAGCTCCTTATCTTCCATTTTTTTCAGTTCGTTCCTTAAAGTCTCGATTGTTTTTTCGTATTTCTGCAGATTATCAAAATATTCATCCTCTGCTTCCAGAGCTTCATCGTAGAAGTGTTTATGTTTTTGTTCAATTTTGGAGATAGTAGCATCTTTTTGCTTATACTCATTTTTCAGTTCTTCAATTATATTTATGTACAATTCATTTGTATTCAGGTCCGACTCATTTTTATCTTGACAGTTCCTACACACAACTTTATTATCACTTTTGTAGGTAATTGATGCACTTTTATGCAAGCAACTTTGGTGAAAAACTCCACAGCACTTTAAACATACATAGTATCCACTTTTTGGGGTTTTACCACAGCAGTCAAAAGTAAAATTTTAACTTTCTTTGGAGCACTCTAACTCACATTGCTTTCTGGCTGCCATCGCTACTCAACAATTTTGCTAATTTCACTGGAGCATTTATGCGTGCACAATATCGGCACTAATGTTCCTGGATTCATTGACAATTCACAGATCTGTTAAATTCTTATCTGTTGACACTTTTTATGTAGGTTTTTAGTAATTTTTTGCACGCAGAGTACACAATTGATGAATAACTGTTATCCAAGATTGACAGGATGGACAAACAATAGCAATAATATTGCACGGTGAATTTAAGGTATGTTATATATATGTTTGACGAACAAGGCACAAAAAGAGCGGAAATTTATGACGAATTTTAACCACTTCAACTTGAAATTAGGCCGACAACCGATGATTGCTTCTTAGCTTGAACATATTCATAACACTGAAACAACATTGAAGATTAATTGCCTTATATTTAAATTAAATTAGGTTTACTTGTATTCTGTAAAAAAAAACTTATTAGTTTAGACTAACTACCTACTTACTGTTTAATTGATATTTATATATATATGTATAGTATTATATATATTTTTGTATATTAGGGTAACCTATTTCATTCGTGCTTGGCTTCAGATATCAATACGACTATCGACCAGGCGGCCAGTTCCTCTTCTGGAATTTTATTAGTTAGGGACCTAGAGCCACATAATCATTCACTGAACTGAGCTAATAAAGGTAATATATGTTTCAAAGCCCAAACATGTGTTTTTATTTTAATAAATGAATGAGAGAGAATACTAAAAAGAATTATGAGTAAAAAAAGTTAGAGATCTCAAAAGAGTTAATGAGTCTTTCAGTAATTGAGTTTCTAAAATTATAGAATTAGTAAAGTGCAACAAGTATCCAGATTTCTTCCAGTCACAAGATGGTCCAGAGACTTCAGAGTCAGTAATATCCAGTAAGTGAAAAATATCCTTGTGATTCTATAGCACAAATCTTCTGCCTGCATTTCCGAAATTAACACAAGTTGCGTAATGTTTGGAGTTGAATTTGATTTCTCAACTGCTCGGCGATCAAAGAGTAATTTAGATTTCATATACAATATTTTTCTTAACACATTCACTGCCCGGGACCGCCCTTGCGGCGGGCACATGACAGTGCTCGCCATGCCGAGCCCGCCCAAGAGGCTTCCGCGCATATATGAGTTTTTAAACGAAAAAAGTAGATGCCACCAGAACAACTCATACATGTCACCCGGGCAGTGAATGTGTTAAGTTAATTAATTAAAATGGCTAGTAGAAAATTCAAGTATCATCTGGTACACGAGCAAGGGAAAAGAGTGCTGGAAGAAAAACGAATCGAGGAGAAAGACAGCGGATGGAAAAACAAGAGGAAGAGAAATGTTGATAGGAGGAACAACGGTAGAGAGATCATTAGATGTATCCTACTTGGCACAGTAAATGCTGGCAGTTACGCCTCGTTTTTCAAAATAATTCCATTGTACATCTGATGGCGGAACCTGAGCGACCACACATTAATGCTAGTTTAAGTTTTGTGTGTAATAACATGGTAGCTTTCGTGGGTCACAGTCATCGTACATAATCACTTGGGCTATGTAGAGGGTTGGGATAGTGAGAATTTCTTGATCCATTTAAGTAAATGATAACGGTTTACACCGACATTTACCTGTCTTGTTCCTCGTCTGCTTTTTCTACCTCTATGCTGAATATGTCAAAGGCATATTTGAAGCGACCAAGTTTCATAGGATTTGTTCCAATTGAATAATTATGAAAATTCCTTATACATTTATTCAAGTTTTTTTGCAGAGCAATTGATTCCAAGGGTTGAAAATAACCGGGTAATCTTTTATGTTACATTCAAACGTATTTCCCTCTTTGGAAACTGCAAAGATGTCGATAAATAATACTCTAGATTTATTTCATATAAAGAACTACTTATAATACAAAACAATCTTATTGTATAAAACCAAGAAATAAATTTGACCTTTCTAAGTTTGTAATATCATTCTCTTTTACATGGCAAAATATAAAAAATCCAATAAATAATTCAAACTGAAAATAACAAACAATTTCAATACCAGACTGCTAAAATGCTATATTACACTTTTTCTTTTATTCAAATAACAGAGCACAACAATCATGTGATATTACAATCTATGAGATTAGTTATATTAATATGTATAATAGAATTCATTTTGAGTTTCTGATCTGATCTTTTATGTTTATTCCTGTTGTTAGCCCTTCCTCTTACATTTTTCACTCAACCTAAAGCTGCAACAAAAATAAAAAAATATATTCTGTAATCATGAGATGAAGCAGTATAATTTCAGATTAATCTATCAACACCAATTCGTGCGATATTTTACTAATACCCTCCCCTTAAGTGAATAAGTTGTTTTAATCTGTACATTACTTTATAAAGCCGGCGTCTCACGGCGCGAGACTTGGCAAGTTCCGCTTGGGGATTTGTCTAGTTGCGCGTCGTGAGAACGGTCAACTCGCACAGGATTGAGACTTGTCAAGCATAAGCTCGAGGTGGCTCAACCGTTCCCATGAAATATCGGTAAAATCCCAAACATCAAAGAGGCTGGCTCGTGCTGTATGGCTTGTTGAGCGGTCACACAGCACGAGGGTGTATGTCCACAGTGTCGGCTATGACGGGAGCCTGGTCACTTCGGAGAGGAAGTTTGGTGGTAGCAGAGCATAGTTGAGTGTTGTTTTTATTATTGTGTATTAACATGGAATGGAATTCAGAAGCAATTATTAAGGTAGTTCCGCCACGAGACAGTTGAATTAGGAAATTATTTTCGACGAAAACGAAAAATTTCAAAAGACATTTCGATTTGCAATGCGAAAATTTTTTTTTTGAAGGGGGGCACTTGCCTCCCCAATCGACTCCCCCCCCTCACTATAAATCATACATCATGGGAAAAAATTATCGTTTTTGATAAAACTTCAATGGACTTTTTTGTATTACTGTTTTAGAACTTTGGGGGGGTATCGTTAAAATCGATGGGGTCAACTAGGAGAGTTTTTTTTCACGTTCAGACCCTTAAATGGTCCCCCGTCCTTCTTTAAAAAGTCCCCTGGCACAATCCGCATTTCTCTACGAGCCCCCCTTTAGGCTGTGCGCTTCCCCGTGGACTATTTTGAATAACGAGAGTAGTTTTGATTATATCTATCAAACTAGATGGTCAATCACTTTGTTTTTTTTTACAATATCTGTGATATCCTGCTCTAGCTCCTCCTCGTTATTCATAAACTTCTTAATTTTAGTACTAACGGTAGAATTAATAATGTGCTGTTTGCCTATGCCTATATATATATATATATATATATATATATATATATCTTGGGTTTGGGATGGTGAAACTTGTTAAAATTTCATAGAGGTGTTGTTCACATGTTAAACAATACGTATGCCAAATTTTAATAATTTCCTAATTCAACTGTCTTGTGGCAGAACTACCTTAAATTCTCAGATTTATATGAGAAAAAAAATATGTTTATAAAAATACGCTGCTGCACATGCTATCCTCTCATCAGCGCTATCTATAGCTACTGCACTGGACAATGTATCCCTTCCTAGGATCGTGTACCAACTTCTAGCCACTGATAGATGATGAGTCGGTGAAATTATACACGCCGTGAGACCGATCAGGCTCGAGATTGCACAAACCTCACTCCTGTGCACCGAGCACAATCCCCCATACAAGCTCGCAAAGTCTCGCGACGTGAGACGCTGGCTTTATATTGAAATATCTTCCTTTTAAGATTGGAGCTCATCTAGAGAGAAATCTTAAGGTATTGTAAATCGTTACAGCCACCAAACCTGATAGAGGGTTTGTTGGCTGTAATATCAATTGAACTAAACAATTATTTTATTTTTATGAGTAGAACAGAAATTTTAACATTCACCAAGCTTCATATTTTTTTTTCTATCCAAGCTATTGACTTGACTTTAAAAAAAATAATAGGTCCGACAATGAGGCACATTCAGAAAATATTTCCATTTATATACATACAGGATGTCCCAAAAGAAGATACACAACTGAGTTCTATTTTTAAAACGGCAACCCCCATTTTTACACGCTTTATATTAGCTTCACTTGTATGTTTGTTTGTTTGTAACCGACTCCTTTGGGCGCGATTTTGACCCACTTCCATACATGCGAATGATTTGAAATTTGGCAGGTGTACACAATTCCGGTGACAATGCATTAAGAAATGTTTGTGTGAGAAAAAAACAAAATAGCGGCTCTAATATGGCGTACGAGTTTTGTGATTATGGTCCGATTCGCTTCAAAATTGGTATCTATAATAATAATAATCTTTATTAAATAGGAAATCCTAGTTTACAAAAAATATATGTAAAATCATTAATAAAAACAAAATAAATATATATAGATAACTAACTAATCTAAAAAAATATGAACATGGTATTTAACATTACACAATACGTAACTACAATAGATATACAATGTAAGTGTTGATATAAGTAAATAACTAATCAATAATTAATATTTTTATTTTAGATTTGAATAGATGAACTCGTCTTGATTTCCATGGGAAGTTTATTGTACCCAACTGAGAGTTTTCGTGGTCGGAGATTATGATTCTTTTGTCAAAATTGAAAAATTCAAGATGGCGGCTCCAAAATGGGGGACGAGTTTTGTGATTATGGTCTGATTCTATTCAAAATTAGAATGTGGGGGTTTTTGGGGTCGAATATTATGATTCTTTTGTAAAAATTTAAAAATTCAAGATGGCGGCTCCAAAATGGTGGACGAGTTTTGTGATTATGGTCCGATTCTATTCAAAATTGGTATGTGGGGGTTTTTGAAGTCGAATATTATGATTCATTTGTAAAAATTTAAAAATTCAAAATGGCGGCTCCAAAATGGTGGACGAGTTTTGTGATTATGGTCCGATTCTATTCAAAATTGGTATATGGGGGTTTTTGGGGTCGGAGATTATGATTATTTTGTCAAAATTGAAGGATTCAAGATGGCGGCCCCCAAATGGCCGCGAGTTTTGTAATTATGGTCCGATTCTATTCAATATTGGAGAATAATAGTTAAAAAAAAATCATAATAATAGTTTGAAAAACTAAAAAACACGCTTTTATAGAAAACCAGACTAAAAAAATAGAAAATAAGAAAAAAAATTATTTTATTTTAAAAAAAGCGTGGGGTGCATGGTATCAATAATTATATAGTACATTACACACCTAGGGCAGTAAAGTAAGAAATGTCTCAGATCACAGGTAATTGTTGGCAGAGGCACTACCATGCACCCCACGCTTTTTTTTAAATAAAATACATTTTTTTCTTGTTTTCAATTTTTTTAGTCTGGTTTTCTATAAAAGCGTGTTTTTTAGTTTTTTTAAACTATTATTTATTGGATTAGCCATTAAATTGTCGATATAGCTCACCCGGGTTTCTTAGACTTATCTGCAATTGTTTTTGACTCAAGTCAATTTATGTGTCAAAATAGCGTCGTGCATGGACTCGCAGAAAAAATCATATCTTCAGAACCATTCAAGATAACTCGACCAATTTTTTTTCCAGTTGATTCCTTAGGCTTTAGCACATATTTTGAGTTTCAAGTTCGCCTGCATCTCAAAAGATACGCTAAAGCCTAAGGAATCGACTGGAAAAAAGTTTGTAGAGTTATCTTAAATGGTTGTGTATCTTATTTTGAGACATCCTGTATATAAACAGACACATTTTTAGAATGTGCCTCATTGTTGGACATATCGTTTAATAAAAAATCAAGTCTATAGCTTGGATAGAAAAAAGTTATGGAGCTTGCACGCACCCCTGGGTTACCCTGTATGTATAACATCAAAATATATTATATGATGAAATCTTAAACTAATGAAAGAACATCAATATTTTTCAATCTACTATCTGATTCAACGAGACTTCACTCCAGATCATTTCGACCAAGAAACATTTTCATATAGTACACATGGCGAATTTTCCCGATTGGATAATTTACCGTCGCCGCTGTTCCAACAGTAGCCGACTGAAGTAGGTTAGAGCTGACACATTAGACGAAAAAAACAAAACGATCTCTTTTATTGGACGTTGGCGGTAGCTGTGCAGTCGTCGAGTGCCACTGGAGCCGACAGAAGTTATACCGTCGCATTGAACTAATGGTCCACGTTACCAAATGCACGTTTACACAAACAGCGTTTTTTCTACATTTGACGACGGAATAACAATAACACTACAAGTTGCTCTCTGTTCATTTCAAACTACAATGCAATCAATAATTTGAATAACACAGTTCAACTGATGTGATCTGATTCAAAGATGAAACTACTACTGCATATACCAGCCTACTCGTTTAGATTTGTTTGGGCGGCAGCGTTATATTATCCGATTGGAAAAATCCGTTGTGTGTGTCACGGGCGATAGTGTAAAATTCAAAACTTATTTTAATTTTGTAAGTAAAAATAATAGTTCGGCAGTAGATGAACAAGCTTATATACAAATTTCAATAATGTGAATAGATTTTCTTCAAAGACAAATAAAAAATTGTATTTTATTACAACATTAAGAATCATTTCTAATAACATGTAAACAGGTATAGAAGTATAAGTGTTGACTTTTAAGAAATATAGGTGGGAAAATGCTCAAATCCTAAAATAAATTGTAATTCAAATTTCAATCTCCACCTCACCGACACCTTTTATTTCATGAAACATTGTTGTTTCAAAGAAAAGGCTTTTTTTCAAAATACAATTTAATTGGCAAATATTAAGATATTTCAAATGAATCATTACAAAGATGACTTGAAAAAAAATACTCTCAGGAACTTCAATCCCTAATCATTGTGTCTTTAATACTGTTTCTTGAAAAACTCTCTAATCATGATTCTTCAAAAATGTTCTCTAATCTTGATCTGAGGCGATTGGTTTTAATAACTGAAATGTGAAAAATGAAATTTATTTCCATCATTTATTGTAATCTTTTGAAAGAACCATAAGTATAAACAAAATTTCCAAAAATTCAGACTCACATCTGAAATACAGACTCACAATGAAATAAAATTGCATTTTTTCTTCTTTGGGTATGTTTCTTCAGCACTTTCTCTACCGCACTGAGACCAAATACTAAACCCAGAAGCTGACTACTTTTTTCAAAATGACAATTATGAAATATTATTACTTAAGGTAGTTCCGCCACGCCTTGCGTGGCGGAACTACCTTAAGTAATAATATTTCCTAATTGTCATACCCCCCGTATCGTTAAAATCGATGGGGTCAACTAGGAGAAGGAGTTGGGGTCAATTAGGAGAAGGAGTTGGGGTCAATTAGGAGAAGGAGTTTTTTTTTCGCGTTCAGACCCTCAAATGGTCCCCCGTCCTTCTTTAAAACGTCCCCTGGCACAATCCGCATTTCTCTACGACCCCCCCCCCTTTAGGCTGTGCGCGTTACCGTGGACTATTTTGAATAATGATAGTAGTTTTGATTATATCTGTCAAACTAGATGGTCAATCACTTTGATTTTTTTTCACAATATCTGTGATATCCTGCTCTAGCTCCTCCTCGTTTTTCATAACTTTCTCAATTTTAGTACTAACGGTAGAATTAATAATGTGCTGTTTGCCTATGCATGGTCCATATGTTACGTGTTAATTGAGTCAACTTCAATTATATATATATCTCGGGTTCGGGATGGTAAAACTTGTTAAAATTTTATAGAGGTGTTGTTCACATGTTAAACAATACGTATGCCAAATTTTAATAATTTTCTAATTCAACTGTCTCGTGGCGGTACTACCTTAAATTTTTTATAGATATTAATATTATATATTATAATTAGTATTATTATTGCACCAGATCACGGGATGGCGCGTGATCGGCAGTGAACGTGTTAACCTTTTAACCTATTTTTCTCGAGGAATTCAGAGAGTTTTCAAATTTTCTAATTATTCCTGTATTTTTTGAATGATCAATTTATTACTGATTTTTCGATCCACCCCACTCTTGAATTATGCAGTGTCGACAGAAAGTTCACAGCCTATAGTTTAATTATTCTAAGAAAGTAAATTATAAGAAATGTTATATTAAGCTGACCAAACCTTCAAAGATACATCAAAATATGCAAAGTATTGCATTTTTTTTGAGGTTTGTCTATAAAGCAACACACGCCAAAAAATTATTCTTTTTATTGCTCAATAAATTGCGCTTTATCAAAATTAATACTTTTTAAATTATATTTGGTATTTTATATCAAATTATTTGAGTAAATACTTTGGAAGATATCAAAGTTTGAATAGATACCAAATTATACCTCCGTTGCTTCCTATTGAAGACAGTGGATAGATGTAATCTTTTGTTTTGACTATTTCGTACAGTGATGCCAATTGTTAAATATTGCTTTAAGGTAGTACCCCCACGAGACAGTTGGATTAGGAAATCATTAAAATTTGACATACGTATTGTTTAACATGTGAACAACACCTCTATAAAATTTTAACAAGTTTCACCATCCCGAACCCGAGATATATATAATTGAAGTTGACTCAATTAACACGTAACATATGGACCATGCATAGGCAAACAGCACATTATTAATTCTACCGTTAGTACTAAAATTAAGAAGTTTATGAAAAACAAGGAGGAGCTAGAGCAGGATATCACAAATATTGTGAAAAAAAATCAAAGTGATTGACCATCTAGTTTGACAGATATAATCAAAACTACTCTCGTTATTCAAAATAGTCCACAGGGAAGCGCATAGTCTAAAGAGGGGGTCGTAGAGAGATGCGGATTGTGCCAGGGGACTTTTTAAAGAAGGACAAGGGATCATTTGAGGGTCTGAACGCGAAAAAAAAACTCCTCCCAGTTGACCCCATCGATTTTAACGATACCCCCCCTTCCCCCCAAAAAAAAAAGTTCAAAAAGAGTGCTACAAAAAAAGTCCATTGAAGTTTTATCGAAAAACGATAATTTTTTCCCATGACGTATGATTTCTAGTGAGGGGGGGAGGGGGGCGGGTCTGAATTTTATTTTTGCTGCGCTTTTCGGGAACATAAATTTTTTGAGCCGCCTGGGGGGGGGGCAAATGCCCCCACCAAAAAAAATTTTTTTTCGCGTTTCAAATCAAAAAGTCACTTGAAATTTTTCGATTCCGTCGAAAATAATTTCCTAATTCAATTGTCTCGTGGCGGAACTACCTTAAATGCTAAGGCAGTGGATTTCAAAATGGCAAGAAAATCTGGAATTCCGTTTTATAAGAAGTGAAATAATTTGTTTATGTCACCAACCACCTCAGCAAACCAATAACAGGGTACTAGAATATGTTCTAACTTGATTTGTTTGCAAATATGAAGAGAGTGTTCATAAAATCAGATGTGACTGAAAGATAAACATTAGTCACTATCTTCCATCGTTCAAGATAAACCTCTTGGGAGTTATTCATGTTGAAAAGGTAAACATTCTCAATTGAATATTGAAGAGAAATATTTTTCAGAAAAGTGAAAAATCTACAACAATATTCAATTGAGAATGTTTCCCTTTTGAACATGCTCTAATGTGTTGCACTTATTACAAAAAGTTGATAAGTGAGAAAAAATTTATGAATGTATTTCCTGCATAAGTGAATATGCTGCTGAAATAATTCAATTGCCGTGCTCCCACTCTCAGTATACATTTCAGTTTACGATGATCCTTTACAGTGAAACTCTAGATCAGTATGCCAGTGGGATTTTCTTGCAAATCCGTTGTTATTTTGAATTATTTGTGGATAGCACTTTGAAATGATGTCGAGTGATGTCATCGCCACAACTTGGTTATTAACCTATAAGGTAGGAATTTTGATTTTTTTTTTTCGGTGAGATCCATATTAGTTATCAGTTATTTAATTTTTTTATTATTTATTTTATTATCATTAATACATGGTGAAAAATTGTCGTTTCTGCACAATTTTATAGACTTGCAGGAAATTTAAATAATGTCAATTTATAATGATATCGATTAAAGGTTTAAATACATATCCCGGTAGACTGTCACTTAAATGTTATAAACATATTTTCAATATTTGGGAACATTCTACCCGACACTAGAAAAAATAAGTCAGTAACTTTTTGCTTACTTTAATAACATTTGATTCGATGATTTTCTTGGTACTCGAAAATGATTGGATATATTTTCATAACAATAATAAGTTTTTTCAAAAACCAGCTATACTATATTTGGTTGTAATCGACAACAGGCTTAAATTCAAGAAAATGTGTCAAATATTTTATCTCACTTCACAGACAAATCCCGAAACAAAATAATGAAGAAAAAAAAAACAACTTACCAGCAATCCCTGTTATAGCTTCAGACGCCGAATATTTTACGTCTACATCATTGTCAACATTAAGTTTATCAAGAACGGGCTTGACCTGAGGTTGGATCACTGCTTGATCTAATTGCGGCGCTATTCTTTGCAAAGTTTTAGCTACATTGAACCTTACGTTCGCTACTTTGTCGTTGGCCATACTTAGAACCGTTGGAAGGAGTAATCTAGTGGTTATGTCACTACCACACGATTCCGCTAGTACGTTTATGCAGAACAAACAGGTCATTCTATACAGGTAATTCTGGTCCCTAGACATCGCCAATACCTAGAAAAAAAGAAAATTGATATAAAAATGAATCATCTTCTGAAGATTCTAGAAAATGTACAAACACTCAAACGAATATTCTGCAGAAAACATCAAGACCTATGCGATAGTAAAAGCATTGCCTCTTTTCAATTTTACGGAATATCTGTACAGACCTTGCTAAAAATCGAGAAAATAAATAGATTTCATGAAGAGGGCACTCCATACTGGAGCAAATAAAATAAATTGGATACCATGGGAAACATTAAGAAATGAAAACTTTAAAATATGATATGAATTGAAGCGAAGAGTGAAATATTGTTTGTTTCGTACAAGCAAGCTGTTACTTGCCTTTGGTATTATTGTACTTTCAGCCCACTCCGCTCCGAACTGATCAACAAGCTTCTTGAGATTCATTGTCGCTGCTTCTCTAATTGCGAAAACATGATCCATCAGCCATGTCATACATAGAGCGTTCAATTTCTCGTCAAAAAACTCCCTGCCAAGCTGCCCAGCCAGGAGAGGCATATACTCGATTATTGCTGACCTAAAATTATATTAGTAGTAATAAGAACAGGACAAATATCAATAAACACGTTGAAGGACACAGGGAAATCCAAAATCGTTCGCACTGTGACACAGACAGATTTTTGTAATTATGAGGTAATAAATAGCCTGGAATTTTTTATGTTATTCTTTATAGAAACATAAAAAAAAAATGTATTTTTACAGGTTTTGAATTTTGACGCCGATAGACGTTGTGCCATTTTTAAGACAATTAATTTCTCAAAATAAGGACAGAACGTCTATCAGCATTCTAAAAGTTACGTCGTCTGAAATTGTCTTAAATGATTTCATATACACAACTTGGATAATAACCTCTAAGGTAGGTATGTCAGAAGTTTGGTTCATTTATTGTTTATCTGTAAGATCCATTTTCAGGGTTGCCACCACCTTTTATTTTGTGAAATCCCTGACATTTCCTGGTTTTCCCTGACTAAATTCATAATAATCCATGACTTATTTTGATTTGTGGGACATAATATTAAAAATGTTTATCCTATATTAAATACTCTTCAAACAGTAGGACAAAAATATGGGGTACAAAAAACAATATAGAAACATAAGTCTATTAAGTAATAATTTTCCTTAGCCTCAAAAGTTCTCTATCAATTATTTGCTGATCCACCAAGATATTTAATGTTATCATACACTTTGAGATATCAACGAATTCTCATGGAGATTTTTTACCAGAAGTTCTTTAACCCTTTAAAGATGGCAACCTATAAACGGTTTCGTACCACACAGACGAGAGTTTTTGCAGTGGCGGCTAGAAGGCTAACAAATATATTCGTTGTCATGAACGCACAAAAAGCCCAAAAGAAGAAAAGGTATCATTCAAAAAACATGTATTTTTTCAATAAAAGACAAAAAAAAAATTATTATAGGAATCAGACAGCTTATTTGTGGTAAACCGAGAAACATGGTGTTACGCATAACCCCAATTACATTGTTTGCACATATATTTGAAGGCATTTCGTTTCTTTTGCCCCATTTGTGTGTAAGAGCAAATGAAGCATCTTCTCTATAGAAGCTTCCCATTTTTTCGGGGCACTTCATCCGGAAAGTGTCTCAGTTAATCTGGCATGACCAATAGAATTTTAGACCTTTCAGGCTTTCGTGAAGTACCCGCCTGCTCTTCAGACGACATTTTAGCACTAACTGACTGTAAAATCGTCAGCGCCGAATATTTTCGGCAACCGTCCGCCCAGAAAGTCAAAGCGAATGAAACTGTTTGGCACCCGTCTGGGAGGCAAATCAATTTTTTATTTGTGCCGTAACCGATTCCTCTGTCGTCCGGGGATCTAATAAACAACTGACGAATGTATTTGGCACCTATCTGTCCAGCACAAACACTGCAACCGAATATATTTGTCAACTGTCTTTAAAGGGTTAATGATCCAAAAACCTGATTCGACAGTTATGTTACCATGTGATACAAACAGGATCACTTTAATTATTATGCATAATTGATCATATTCTCCAGTACCAATCTGGGCTAACAACTACTTTGAACCGCACAAGGCACCAGGAGAAGATGGAATATTTCCTGCACTACTACAGAATGGGGCCGAGATACTAACACCCATACTAACTAAACTATTTAGAGCCAACCTGGCATGGGGATACCTACCCTCAAGCTGGGCGTCAATATGGGTTGTGTATATTCGTAAAGTCGGGAACAATAAAAACCTTCCCAAATCCCTTCGCCTGATCAGCTTGACATCATTTGTGCTGAAAGCCACAGAGAAGATCCTGGATAGGCACATACGAGAAGAGGTGCTGAAGGAAAACACTCTTAGCACCCACCAGTACGCTTACCAGGCAAGAAAATCAACAGAAACTGCATTAGACAACCTCATCGGGAAACTGAACGATTCTCTGAGATGCGGAGAAATCACAGTAGCTGCCTTTCTCGACATTGAAGGAGCATTCAACAATGCACTACCGATATCCCTACACAGAGCAGCAATCAACAAAGAGATATCGGAAACTGTTTGTAACTAGATCGAGGCGATGTTAAGATACAGAATTATCTCGAGTTCCCTCCACCAGGAGAAAATTGTGGCCAGGGCAGTGAGAGGCTGTCCACAGGGAGGAGTTTTATCACCCCTACTGTGGGCACTTCTCGTAGACGATCTGATCACGACTCTTATGACAGAGGGAATCGAGGTTCAAGCCTACGCTGAATACATAGTTATAACAGTTAGAGAAAAGTTTAGAGAGGTTATATCGGACACACTCCAAGCGGCTCTTAGGCCTATCACTAGGTGGTGTGAAAAAGAAGAATTATCAGTCAACCCCAGCAAGACAGTGATAGTACCATTTACCAGAAGGAGGACGCTAGACTCACTAAGAAAGCCGGTCCTCTATGGTGAAACAATTCCATTCAAGGAAGAAGTCAAATACCTAGGGGTAATTCTAGATAAGAAACTCACATGGAATGCTCATCTAGAAAAAGTATCCAACAGAGAAAGGCAAGCCCTATAGACTTGTAGAATAATCTGTGGGAAAACATGGGGAATGCAACCCAAACAAATGTACTGGCTTTACCTCACAGTGGTAAGGCCTATGGTCACCTACGGAGCGGAGCAAAGGTGCACAGAGGAGTGCCCGAGAAAAGCTCAACAACTCCAGAGACAAGCGTGTCTGATCATAACAGGGGAATGTCCACTACCTTGTAACGAAGTTACTATTTTTCCGCTATGTTAAACAACCAAAAGCTCCCTGTACGGATTTAAATTCATCTCGTCGGTAATAATAGGTCTAAAAATACCATTCGTGTTCGTGATAAATCTGTGGATTACACCTAATCCGATAAATAGGCTAAACACTCTCCACAGACCACGCCGATGCCACGACGCCTGTATATAAAGTACGCCCAAGCCAGCGAATCGAGAAAGCACTTTCATCGAGCCAGCTGTGCTATGAACAAACGTCGCCGAGAACAATCAGTCACCCGATAGAAACCAGAGACATCAGTCCGTTCGAGACAAAGCGCACGCTGCCATCTGACGTCATCCGGCCGACGTCACGTCACGTGGATTGCTATGAAAATATAATTTGTATCTGAATCCCCAAAACGACGCGCGCCTAAAACTCGGTCGAGAGGAATCCGAAAAAGAGGGGGAAACCGACTGTAGTTCGGTTTAGAAATATTTCAATGAATGATTAGCTTACCGAGTCTAGCACCAGCAGTCATGCGTCCGACAACTAGTATCCGAAGTGTGAGCCAACTACTGAAGAAGTCTACTACCGTCCCGAGCCTTGCCGACCAGTTTGCCAAAGCAGTGATAGCGGAGTTGGGTAAATATTATCTCTCAGGTCAAAGGTATCGGAAATATTTGTAAGTACCACAGGTGCGATGCGCGCATGATCAAACCATAGCCGTAAGAGGCCAATAATCATTTCAATGCTGCGCTGGTAATTTCAGTAGTGTTTGAGATCCGTTCCAAATCACCACGTGATAGACCGTGACCGTGTTGGCAAGTGAAGTAAATCCGGTGAGTCATTTAGTTTCCTTTGCTACAAGGGCAGTTTAGTAATGTGATACGTGGTTTGGCTTGTTCAAAGCACGGGCGGAGGTCGCACTGAAGGGATAGACATTTCTCGCGTCTCACATTCCTGAGCTCCAGTGTGGCTCTGTTCAGGGGATTACTAGAGTATAATAGAGGGAGGTAGTGAACACGGGTGGAGGTCGCACTGAAGGGGTGGACATTTCTCGCATCTCACCTTCCTGGCTCCAGCGTGGCTTGATCGAGGGGAATACGAGCGTATATAAAGGAGTTAGGGAATAGGGTGAGGTCGCACTGAAGGGGTAGACATTTCTCGTGTCTCTCCTTCCTGTGCTCCAACATGGCTTGATCGAGGAAATACAAGGGTAAGATAAAGATAGGAAGCATGGGCAGAGGTCGCACTGAAGGGGTAGACATTTCTCGCATCTCACGCTCCAGCGTGGCTTAGGGGGTAAAAGGGCAAATTGGGTACGGTCATTGAGGGGGTAGACATCTTTCGCGTCTCACTTTCATATGATCCAATGTAGTAATGAGTAGGAGCCAAATAGATAAAGTGGGAATATAAAGACTAAATTCAACTGGGAAGTAAAGGTTAAGCCAGCCTCCACGTGGAGCATTACGAACTGCTACTGAAATTAGTCGCTTTGGCCGTCCGTGAAAGCTTACATTTTGATACCCGCTTCATACTAAGAATAGTCGGGGCCTGTTGCTTTGCACCCGTTTTTGAGCTTGCATACTACTCCGTATGATCCCCCCGCATGAGTGTCAACCAGTTGTTTATTTGTTGCGATAACTTGAGGCTGCCGTCAGCCGCCCTGCCTGTATTTCTTTGCTAATATACCTGTTTATAGAGTATAGTGTTTTATTTACTATCTTGAGTAGAATATTATTATCTAGTGCGCAGTCAGCACCCAGGTTCGAAATCTAGTTAAGGGCAATTAAAGCCTGCCTTACTGGCCCCGTTACATTGTCACTACTATAGTGACCCCTGGAGTGTTTTCTTCACTGATACTGCCCGGAGCAAAAGTGGCCTTTTCCACTATAAACTAAAAGGTGGCGCCCGAGGCAAAACCAAGATTAGTGAAAGGCGCCGAAGTTTGATAGTAAGGGGAAATACCCCTTACAACCCCCACAGCAGCAATGGAAGTCCTCCTCAACATCCCTCCTTTGCACTACTGCTTAGAGAAGGAGGCAAGAGTGAGTGTATACAGAAACCTGTCGAGTCAACGAGTAATAGGGGAGAAAGTAGTTGCAAGATAAAATCCCATCCGATTCTAGCAATGCCACCAGACACAATGATCTATACCTTATGAGATTCTACTCCCGGGCAGAGACAAATGGGAGACGAAAGAACGAGAACTCACAAGTGCCAATCTACAATGGTACACAGATGGCTCCAAAATGGAAGACAGAGTTGGGGCCGGAGTACAACCAGAATTTAACCTTAGTGTAAACCTGGGACAGTACGCCACAATATTCCATGCAATCGAACTTTGCCTACAAGAAATTCTGAACAGAAACACTAAAAATCAATAGATCAAAATCATGTCGAACAGCCGAGCAGCACTGAAAGCTCTGGTATCAAGTCGGACAGAATCCATACTAGTATGGAACTGCGTGAAAGCCCTTCAAAGCGTAGGCAGGGACAACAAAATAACTCTGCTATGGGTCCCTGGACATAAAGGCTTTGAAGGAAATTAAAAAGCCGATCTTCTAGCATAAGAAGGCACTACGAAGGAGTTCATAGGACAGATCCCTTCTTCGGAATATCAAAGAGCAGAACCAAAAAAGTGTTTTCAGACTGGACCGAGCGGAAAAAACGTGAGTACTGGTATGAAATAGTGGGACAAGACCACAAGGCATTTATATCAAACCCTTGGAAAAGAAGAGCAGCAGCCCTGTTATAACTGAATAGGAAAAACATGAGGATTATAACAGGGCTACTGACAGGTCACATCTTCAAAGAATCGGACTTGCAGAAAGCGCAGAGTGTCGTTTTTGTCAAGACGAAGAAGAAACAGCAGAGCACATCTTGTGCAGATGCAAGGGTCTGGAACGAACAAGATTCTAGAGTATGGATTACGGGCAACTAGAACCCAAAGACCTGGAGAAGACATCACCAAGCGTCATCATCGACTTCGTCAGAAGCGCCGGACTTGAATGTGAACTGTAATTTAATTAAAATCGAGCCACAATTGATCTGAGAAGGTGCGCTTATCGCCCCAATCGGAAAAAACCTAACCTAACCTAGTATATTCATATCTTGCAACCAGATTATGCCAGTATTTCCTTACGCATCCTACTAGCGGGTTAAATTTGACAAAAAATTATAACTTTTTAATGATTTTTATTTTTAACCACTTAGTTATGAAATTGCACTACACGTTTTGTATAATATTCTAATTTTTTTACATTGTCTGTTTGTGTATGTTTCAATCTATATTGAATTCAATGTATATTTGAGTGCATCTGATGATTTTATACCCATATTTACTGTATATTGGTACATTTTAAACCTTATACCACCAAGAAACTGACTAATCCTATTCAAATGTGTTTATCACAGAAGTATGATACAAAATAAATTCCTCCGCTATTCCGCACAATATATAAATATGAAGTGGTGGCGCATCACTATGTCTGAGAGATCTAGATTTCATTTGACATTGAACTGATTGCAACACTGAACACCAGCTTTTTATATATCACATTAAAAATTGCTTCAAAATTATATTTTCAACATTATTGAATTATATACATAAATATTTATAAGTGATTGGCTTACCTAACCCTCCATTTGGAATCTTCCGCTAGTTCCACTATGGCAGGAAGCAATGACTGTGACAACTGTTGTATTCCGATCACCTCGTTCACGCAGTCCAAATTCGAGATGATGTTCAACCTAACTTCCGGACACTCGTCCTTGAGCTGTGTCAAGAAAAGTGGTAATAAATGCTCTATGGTGTTGTGTCTGCCCAAAATGGGACTCAGTCCCATGATAACGGACGCTAAGGCTGATTTGACATGTTGATTTGGATCCGCCACCAGTTCTTTGATGCAAGGCAGTATGTTTGTCATTATGATGTTCTCCTGGTGCGTCTTGTCTAGGTTTTGACAGAAGTCTTTTACTTTGTTAGCGGCCGCCGCGCGGACTTCTGCTTCCGTGTCTTTGAGGAGGCTCTGAAAAGCTGGTACAAGATCTGTCCTTGTGATTTCGGGGCCTACGGCTTTCTGGAGTTCCGTGAATTTGTCCGCTACCATATATCGAACTCTCCACGAAGTATCACCTGAATAAAATTATAAATAATTAGAAACTTCATCAAGACCAAAGTGTTATAATCTCACCTGTACATTGCCTTAACGTTGGCATGACCAATTGTTCTACATCTTCTTGAGCTAATAGAGTAGCAATGTTTACACATGCTTCTACCGCTAGAAGTCTTACAGAATCCTGAAATATTTATTTTGGATTCAGACAAATTGGCCATCTTACTGATATAATATATGGTAATACCGAGAGTTTATAGATAGACAGAGTTTATTTAACCATGTTACATACAAGTACGTTTACGGCAGGTCAAGACAGAAAACAATAGGATGATGACATATATGATGGAATGACTTTTAAAACCCTCAAATCCTAAAAAATATCTTTGAGTAACAAATAAGTGTAAATGAAAAACATTTGAATATGACCCCCCAAGTGAATTCGAACTGAATTATATTGGAGTGAATAACAGATTTAATAACATCAAATTATCTGTTTAACCTAAAGAAAAAGTACAATTTTTTGAATTGGTTATTTGCAAATATTTAAATTTACCGACAAGTCTACTGACAACTACATTTTACCAATATATACAGGGTGTATTTTGTTGCAGTTCCATGTATGACGTGCGTATAATGCCATTTTATAATAAAATTACTGTGGATGAAACTTTTCGAAAAAATCTTGAAAAAACACAGTTTGTTTTGGCAAATTCAACCATATTTTGGGAACCACTGTCCGCCTAACCTAGCATGACCTAGAAGAGCTGTAAGAAAACACTGGCAACTACCGGATGCAATAAACATTTAAATATGTGGAGTTTTGAACTGATTGTTTGAGAAATTTAGGATTCTCATTAACATTCGTTGCAGGCTACCAGCGATATGTATTCAAACTGTGCCTCTGTAATAACATCAATTTTACACTAATGAAAATAAACAAACCTCATTATATCCAAATTGGTAGATAAATTCAGCATACTGTCAAGCACTTAACAAACCACAATGATCAAAAAATCATTTGTAAGTAACAAACACTTTGATGCATTGTGCTACATTGCCAGGTAGGAATTAAACTTTTCAAGATTCTCACGCGCCCCTCTACTGTTTTCTGATTGGCTACTTAGCAACCAATCGAAAAACAGTACACGATGTGCATGAGAATTTGAACAGGTTGTGAATAATTAATACAATACATTAGCTTGAAGTTATTATTAAATATGATGTTAAAAACTATAATTATCGTAACAAATAATAATTATTGAAATATCCTAATCTCCGTGTTAAAATATCTCACACCCATTTCAGTTCCCTGCAGTATATATGTATGTATGATTATGTATGCATTTATACATTTTTTATTAAAAACTCTTAGTATTTTAGTTTTTCATATGTAATTCAAAAGTGCTATGTGATATAATTGTTATATTATTAATATACTTAATTTAGTTTAGTATGTATTAGTATTTAAGGTAGTACCGCCACAAGACAGTTGAATTAGGAAATCATAAAAATTTGGCATACGTATTGTTTAACGTGTGAACAACACCTCTATAAAATTTTAACAAGTTTCACCATCCCGAACCCGAGATATATATAATTGAAGTTGACTCAACACGTAACATATGGACCATGCATAGGCAAACAGACATTATTGATTCTACGTTAGTACTAAAATTAAGAAGTTTATGAAAAACGAGGAGGAGCTAGAGCAGGATATCACAGATATTGTAAAAAAAAACAAAGTGATTGACCATCTAGTTTGACAGATATAATCAAAACTACTCTCGTTATTCGAAATAGTCCACGGGGAAGCGCACAGCCTAAAGAGGGGGTCGTAGAGAAATGCGGATTGTGCCAGGGGACTTTTTAAAGAAGGACGGGGGACCATTTGAGGGTCTGAACGCGAAAAAAAACTCCTTCTCCTAGTTGACCCCATCGATTTTAACGATCCCCCCCTTCCCCCCCCCCAAAAAAAAGTTCAAAAAGAGTACTACAAAAAAGTCCATTGAAGTTTTATCGAAAAACGATAATTTTTTCCCACGAAGTATGATTTCTAGTGGGAGGGGCTTTTCGGGGACATCAATTTTTTGAGTTGCCGACTTTTTATAACGAAGAAATTTTCTAGAGTCGATTGGCAAGTGGCCCCGTTCAAAATTTTTTTTTTTTGTGTTTCAAATCAAAAAATCCTTTGAAATTTTTCGATTCCGTCGAAAATGATTTCCGAATTCAACTGTCTTGTGGCAGAACTACCTTAAGTATGATAAATATGTAATAATCAACTTTTTTATACAAAGGGGTTACCCGTTTCTATAAATAAATAAATAAAATTGTCAAAATATCAATTTGCTGAAGCTTGTTCTAACTACCCAATACCTGTTTCGTGCGTATTTTAAACTTTCCATTTTTTTATTCCATGTTTTGAAAAATCTAAGAAATAAGGAGATATGTTTCCCTTGCGTTGTTTCTCAAATAGTATAATGAACAGTTCTACCAATAACTCAGCATTGTTAAAATAAAAATTACTCTACACAATGCAAAACAGCTTCAGGATCCCCTGGCAGCCTAATGGAATGAGTTATGTCACAATTTTCACTCAGATGTCCAAAAATCTAAGAAGTATAGTTCATGTTCAAGTTTTTTGTCCAGTAACATGCAATTCATTGCATTGATACATTCAGCAATCCAGTTTATCTGTAAATCCAGTGACCCTCAGGAAACCAATTTGGTTACAAAATGTGGACAATTCATATTTTTATTTACAAAAAAACAAATCATTTCAAATACCAATAAAAAAAAATTACCTGTTCATCTTGGGCTAAGTTAACAAACATAGGGATTAGATCCGATTTCAAGTACTCTAACTCCACCACTTGGGCCAACTCCCCCAACTTAGTGGCCGCAGCTCTACGGACCATTGGTGTGTCGTCTTGACAGAGGGCTCTGAAGTGAGATCTGAGCTCCTGTTTCATAGTTGCAGACACTCTTGGATAGCATACCTGTAAATGAACATGTGGGTATAAATATAAACTGATACCTACCTTCATTTTTATTTTGTTTTTACTTTTTTATAATTTAAGTATATTTTGATTTCAGCATATTCATTCATGAGTAAATTTTTATGCTGCATGATGGAACTGCTACTTAAAATATCCCTCGGAAGTTTGTTCTATTCAACCAGCCCTTTGTGGAATAGTGAATTCATTGATCTTGTGTCACATAAAAATGCCTGTTGACTCTTGTAGGATAATCATAATTTCATTTTGATAAACGATGAATAGAAGTAGGTAGAAAGTGTTCCAGATATTAGTTTGGAAATAAAAATCATGGAATAATAAAATAATCAGTCTTTAACAGCTAACCAATCGAGAACCTGCAGCAAGGACATTATGGGAGTATATCTATTACATTTCAAAACTACTCTCATTCCTCTATTCTGCAAGGATTAGACACAGCTTGCATCAAGAAAAAAAAAGTAGGGAAGAACAGTTATCAAAGTGAGGTTTGGTTGAAAAAAAAGTAGGGAAAGACAGTAATCGAAGTGAGGTTTGATTATGGTATTTTAAAGGGGCTAGGGCCTCAGTGATATGAGTGTTAGTCTTGTGCCCATGGTTTCTACCCAACGATGCGGGTTCGACTCCCAGCACAGCCCTAAGAGTGGTTTCGGATCCCTCTATAAAAGGTAAGGCCCCTGTGATCTTAACTCGTACAAGTTTTCATTAACTTCTGAAGGTTGGTGAAACAACTAAGAAAGCAGTTAAAAACAAAACAAACTGTAAGGTATGTTTGAAATGTCAAATATATGTTGTTGCGTTTGAGGAAACATATTTTCTTCGCAATTTGGTTGTAAATATTATGGCAATGTTGAGTTTCAATTTGTTGATATTGAGGAATTTAATAGAAATTTATTTTACTATAAAAACACGTATTTTTTATAATTAAAATGTTGAAAACAAAATGTGGTTAGAGTGAAAAAGATCTTATTTAAAGTTTTTCACATGGCATCCAAATCCAATACACATTCCTGATTCCCATCGAGAATAATATTAGAGTCAGAAGAAGCTATCATAGAATTTAGATTTTTTCAACAAAAACAAAACAAACTGTAAGGGATGTTTGAAATGTCAAATATCTGTTGATGCGTGTGAGGAAAAATATTTTCTTTGCAATTTTGTTATAAATATTATCGCAATGTAGAGTTTCAATTTGTTGATATTGAGGAATTTGATAGAAATTTATCTCACTATAAAAACACCTATTATTAATTTTGTATTGATTCCCACCATATTTTAGAGCCACCATCTTGAATTTTTCATATATAACACTGTCAAATTGCATTGTCATGCAAAACATATATACATGCAAAATTTCCAATCAATTTAATGAGTGAAAGTGGCTCAAATTTTAATATCAATATTTTATTACTGATAGATAGGAGAAGATAAATAAAATAAGTAAAAAGTAAGTAAGTTGGGTGGGATATCTTAGATAGCTATTTCTCCGAATTCTTGAACAAAACTAATAGAACTGATTCAGAGAATTTCACTTTTTATATTAACTAGGATGTTCATACTAACTGCCAATATAAATAAAATCAAAATTGGATTAGCTGATGTATTCAATGGTATTCAGAATTCGAAGTATTTGAGATACCAGTTTTGTTAAAAAACTGTATATGAACCTTAGGGGCCCTATTTATTTTCTGTTCAATTCGATTCTCAATGTGTTTTTCAAAACGACTTCATATTTACAATTTAAACAACATAACTGTTTAAATACTTTAAACTGATAATGCCACTTATCCTTTCCATTCAGATAGAATTAATTAAATAGTCCTAACTGAAAATTCTTTAAGTAGATTCAAAAACTCTTTTCGAAATTAGATAGGTAACTTTTTATTGATTATCATTAGTCTTAAGTTCACTGTTCTGTTATACTGAATTGATTACTTGTGATGGTGAATTCATCTATTAATAATAAATAAATGAAACTCTGATCCTGTTTGATTATCAGAAAAAAAAACGACTTTTGCAGCTTATTCATCACCTTGTTTTTCCTAACCACGTTGAATGAAATACCAACCATTATAATTTTCATTAATATTACTGAACTTCTATATTTTGATACAGTGGAACTCAAAGTAGAAGTATTTTGTTTTAATACTCACCGAAAACAATCCACAAGCCGACGTCCTTGTAGTAAACCAATCTCCGGCAGCCAGCCTTTGTACCAATGGAACAAAATGTGCTTCGAGATCAGCGGGACTGTGCTGCTGCGCTACCGCTCTCAGTGATTCAACGGCCTTATCGCGAACAACAGTCTCCTCGACTGTCGCCAAGCTTTCCAAAGGCGGTAGCAGACAAAAAGCATATTCAGGCCCCCCAACCAATGTTATAAAAGTTCCCAGTTGCTCAGCTAGGGCTAGGAGTACCTCATCTTCATCATAGATGGTTTCAGTGAGAAAAGGTATCAGTTCGGTTCTTGTCCTTTCCACTCCGAGAGCCAGAGCAATTGTAGACAGTTTTTTGATGGAGTTGAGCCGAAGCTGAAATAATAATAATGATAATAACAACTTTATTCATTTATTTATTATATTAGGGATACAATAATACATACAAAAATAACATATTTTTAAACAAGTCTATGAATTATTTTATAAAACAAATTATGGGATTATCAATAAAAAAAGGATATGTATCTTATTATTATGTTTTGCAAAATAAAATGAATAAATTATCGAGAGATCCAATATTTTTGGCAAGAACAAGTGGAAAAATAGAAAGATTTCATGTTCTGGGTGTAATCATGAATCTAACAAGGAAAAATCTGATGGTCTGAATTTCTATGTGAAAAATAATATCCAATACATGTTATCATTAAAAATGTTGAAAATAAAATGTGAAAATAAAATGTGATTAGAGTGAAAAAGATCTTATTAAAAGTTTTTCACATGGCATCCAAATCCAATACACATTCTTGATATTCCCATCGAGAGTAATATTAAGATTTAGAAGAAGTTCTCAAAGAATTTATGTTTTTTTTAAATTTAGAATAGTTTAAATTTCCTCTTTGTGATGTTTTTGTTTAATATACAGATTAAATTTCTTACACAAAAAAAATTTAAAAAATATAAATATATATATATATATATATATATATATATATAATATATATATAATTATAATTGATAAAATCTTAATATCTGCGAAATATCACAAAATGAACCATTACAAAAAAAAATTAATGGAGAAATAGCTCTTTAAAGTCGAATAAATATTATCCTCACTTTTTTCCACAATAAAAACCACTCATCACTTTCCTGTATCTTTTAATATACCCCTAAAACTCCTATAGATATAACTTGAACACCAAAAAATGTTATTTCAGAGCTTAAACTTTCAGCTAGAATAACTTTTATTTGTGTTCAAGTAATATGTGCATACTTAATAGAATTCGGCGTTTTAGGTTACTTTTATTGAGAAATAAAGGAGAAAACATACCGGTCAGTAACCCTGGAGTTTTAAAGGACGGTATTTTTGAAAATTATTAATAGAGTTCATCAAATTTTTGCAACATATTGAGACCTTCACTATGCGTTCAGTTTGATGTACATTGAAATAAATCAGTAAACATAGTGGAATGGTTATAATTTTACCAAATAATTTCTTCATATTTGGTCAAGATATAAAACAATATTCAGTACTTATATCAATCCACTAATATATTTATGAAAAAATATCTTACGATTTTGAACGATATAACTGAATAGCCAAATCTGACACTGATTTCCTCTCATCCCAAAAAAATACTTTCTTTTAAAGTAGGTATAGTATTTCTATTCCCAATTGGACCGACATAAAAAGTTTCGAGAAGGAATTCTCTTCCACACGACAGAACTTTTTTATGATTGTACCAGGAACACTTTGAAAGTAAAAACACTGGAAGTATATAAATTTCCCATTTGCCGGCCAGTGCATATGAACACTCCTCGTAGTGCTCTTATTTTTATTGCCGTTCCAATTGGGATTAGAATAACTATACTTGATGTGTATCCACATGGAAGGGATAAAACTTTTTATCTTAAAACTAAATTGAAAAATGTGTTTTGTATATTCAAATAATAATTCAATGTCAGTTATCTGTGAATAATGTAATCAGTCATCTGTCATAAACAAAACTAAGACTGTTGTTATATAGGGTTTTTCAAAAGATTGTTCCATAGTACACAACTTAAAAGAGTGTTTATTACGCTCATATGAATGATTTTTCTGAAAAATAACCCGGCAAGGGGCACAGAACTCATATAGAACTACATAATGTAAACATTTTGTTTTTATTACACTGGCAATAAAGCCAAAGGAAGTATAAATCAGCAACCGGTTTTATACTTCTTATTGAATGTATATTATATAGTATAACAACTGTTATCAATATTTGACAGAAAATAATGATTGCTTTATAACTACAAAGGCCTTTCCAAGTGAAGTAGTTGAATTCGACCAACGTACTGTAACGTAAATAAACTTAACTTGGTTTTACTAATTTATTTCACACTTAATCTACAACTTAATTTATATTACTACGCCACTGTATAGCTCGATCGTATGGGCTCGTTCAGCCTGTCCGACTCCACTTGAGGGTTGCCTATTTATTTCTGATACAGCATTCTCGATGTTTCGAATTCTGGCAGTTGGCGACCGGCATGTTCCAATTGTTTCCAATATTGACCGTTGTTTTCCGCGGCAGAGCGACTGGATGGTTCTCGAATATCTCCGGGGATGATCTCATCGTTGTCGATGGCAACGCGTGAGGCGACAGGTCCGGCCTAGGTTCGTTACATTGCCCCCTTCTTAAAGACATTTCATCCTTGGAGTGTGACGATATCTGCATGACTCCCCATATCTGCACCGTGAAGTTCGATGGAAGTAACACTCCACGGTCTTCATGATCGGTCGTGGAAGAGGGTTACAGCAAACCAAAATCTTGACGCCGCTGGATCTGAATATCGCCTCCAGCATACTTCTTATGACTCTCCAGTCCAACCCATCAATACCACAGGATAATTTTGGAATTGCTAGATCCACCAGGTTCTGGTCCACCATAGTATCTCTTAGTTTGGTGAGACTCTTCCAGACATCTTCATAGGACGGTTTATCTTGGGAATGCCTCTTGGTAACTAGGTAGTAGATGTTTCTCTGGCCTTTCTTCAACTGTAGCACCCACCAACTTCTGGATTCTGCTCCGCAGTGTTTGGAGTTGACCAAATTTCTTGGAGAACACTACGGCGATGCCCCTGGACATTCGAAGATCTTCTGCCACACAGTGCGCTAGTGCGTAGTCAGCAGGCACCTCGAAAAGGTCTCGTGACTCCTCTCTAGTAACCCCATGTAGAACTTTCTGCCCGTTTGAATACAAGGACATAAACTTCTCGAACGTCATATCATCCTCCGGTGGCTTGAGGGTGCGAACTTGGTCATGGTTTCCAGCGTAAGGGGCCAACCTTTTGAAATGGACGACCCTTGGTTTCCCTCGGGGTGGCTTATGGATTCGGTACACAAGGTCGTTTATCCTTTTCACGATTTTATACGGGCCTTCCCACGAGTTCCGCAACTTTGGTGATAGTCCACGACGACGTTTGGGGTTGTACAGCCAAACCAGGTCATCAACCTTAAATCCTCCAGCGTCGGCCTTGATGTCATAGGTCTTCTTCATTTTATCGCTGGCACTCTGGATGTTCAACTGGACTCGTTAGTGGATGTCGTCCATTCTCTGCCGAAGTTTGCTGAGCGTAGTCCTCTCCCGCAGTGTCTTGTCCTGGCGGTATCCCAAACTTCAGGTCACAAGGCGTCGCAGTTCTCGGCCCATTATAATACTAGCAGGAGTTTGACCGGTTGACTCGTGTACTGTGGATCGATAGGCCATCAGGAACAAATGAAGATACTGGTCCCAGTCTCTTTGATGGTCAGAAACAACCTTGGACAAGTGGCGGTTGATCGTCCTGTTCATCCGTTCCACCATTCCATCGGACTGCGGATGTAGGGCCGTGGTTCTTGTCTTGCGGATGTTCAGCAGTAGACATATTTCTTGGAAAAGGTTGGATTCGAAATTTCTGCCTTGATCCGAGTGCAGCTCCATTGGAATACCGAATCGACATATCCATTCTTTCACCAAGACGTCGGCGACGGTGATGGCTTCCTGGTTGGGCAGGGCATAGGCTTCCGCCACTTACTGAAGTAGTCCATTGCCACAAGGATGTATTTATTCCCGTGGTCGGATACGGGAAACGGGCCGGCGATGTCAATGGCGATTCTCTCGAACGGGCTGCCTACGTTGTACTGACGCATCGGGGCCTTGGGTCGTATTCGAGGTCCATTGCTAGCAGCGCATACAGCGCACTTTCTGCACCAGTCCTGGACGTCAGCTTGACAATTGGCCCAGTTAAACCGTTGCCTCACTTTCTGCAGGGTCTTCGTCACTCCCAGATGTCCTCCGGCGACTCCATCATGGATTTCCCGCAGCACTTCCTCTCTTCTGTTCCTGGGAAAAATTATTTGGCGTCTGTCTTCCCCACCAATATCGGCCTCCAACACACGTTTCAGGATCCCATTGTCCAGAATAAGAGAGTTCCATTGTGCCCAATAGGACTTAACAGCCGGCGAGTAACCTGCGACTTCCTGCCATGATGGTCTTCGATTGCCCTTCTTCCAGCTGACGACTAAGCCAAGGTCGAGGTCTCTCTCTTGGTCTTTCTGGATCTTGCTGTCATTCCAGTTGTCATCCATTGCCGCGGTTCTACAAAGTGTTGCTTCTTTCTCTTCTGCTCGTCGGCAATGTGAGCAATCATCTGGACATGGTCTTCGCGACAAGGCATCTGCATTCTTATGGCTAGTTCCGGCTCGATGTTCGATCTCGAAATCGAATTCTTGGAGTCTCTCGATCCAAGCGTGCTACTTGACCCTCAGGATTTTTGAACTGTAAGAGCCATTTGAGAGCTGCATGGTCAGTTCTCAACAGGAATCTTCTTCCATACACGCATCTTGTAGAAGTGCTCCACTCCTTTACAACAGCTAACAGCTCTCTCCTGGTGACACAGTAATTGCGCTCTGGTTTGCTAAGCGTCTTGCTGAAATAACCAATGACCTTCTCCTGTCCCTCCTGGATCTGAGATAGGACAGCTCCAAGTCCCACGTTGCTGGCGTCCGTATCCAAAATGAATTTCCCTTTGGGTAGGGGATAGCTCAGTATAGGTGCGTTGATCAAAGCTCCTTTCAGCTTCCTGAATGAATCTTGACATTCTTCGGACCACTGGAACTTTGTTTGGCCTTCCGTGAGCCTGGTCAGTGGTTTAGCGATGTTGGCGAATCCCAGCACATATCGGCGATAGTATGTGCATAAACCAAGGAAACTTCGAAGTTGGTGAATGTCTTTTGGGATGGGCCAATCCTTAACAACTTTGATCTTCTGGTCATCTACTGCTACTCCTTCCCCAGAGACAAGCGTGGCCGAGGTATCGTACTTCTTTTTGGAACAGATGGCATTTCTTAGGGCTCAGCTTCAATCCGGAGTTCCTCAATCGCAGGAATACTTCCTCCAAGTTTTTCACGTGGTCCTCGAACGATCTGCCGACCACAATTATGTCGTCGAGATACACTAGACACGTGTTCCATGAGAGTCCCTTCAGCACTGTCTCCATCAATCTTTCGAATGTGGCGGGAGCATTACAGAGCCCGAATGGCATAACGGTGAACTGCCACAATCCTGAGCCGATGGTAAAAGCAGGTCTTTTCTCGATCTTCCTGAGCGAGTTCTACTTGCCAGTATCCACTCTTCAGATCAAGGGTCGAGAAAATCGTGGAACCAGCCAACGTGTCTAGGGTGTCATCTATTCTCGGAGAGGGTAACTGTCCTTCTTCGTGACATTATTAAGTTGGCGATAGTCTACACAAAAGCGTGTCGATCCATCCTTTTTCTTCACCAGTACGACTGGAGAGGACCAGGGACTGTCAGATGGTTCGATAACTCCTTCTTTTCCCATATCGCTGACTATTTTGTCAGCCTCTTCCTTCTTGGCAAGAGGAAGTCTTCTTGCTGGACCACATTAGTTCGACCCCCTTTTCCTTGTCCGGTATCGAAGATGTCTTGGTACTTTTTGACTAAATCTCTTAGTTTGGGCTGTTGAGCTGGTTTTATGTCTTTGGAAGAGATAGCAACTAATTTTTCTAGTTCTGTGGGCAAGTTGTTGGGTTGGCTAATCGTCCTGATGCGCCCGGATCACAGATGAAACTGACGAGCAGTGCCCTAAAATTGTTCCTTTCTTGAAGGTCACTGGAAAGTAATTGACATTCATGACCATTACCGGTACAAATTTTTCAGCACGTAACAGGGTTTTTCCTAGGGCAATCCCTCGTCCAATTTCCTCATCATGAA
Source organism: Gonioctena quinquepunctata (assembly GCA_018342105.1). Lineage (NCBI taxonomy): Eukaryota > Metazoa > Arthropoda > Insecta > Coleoptera > Chrysomelidae > Gonioctena > Gonioctena quinquepunctata. The sequence continues at coordinate 57,945 of JAFIRS010002519.1, forward strand.
GTTTGGGCTCGAACATCATCACGTCTCCACTGCTCGCACTCCCGTCCAGGCGAGCCTCCAGGATGGTTTCAGCCCTCTCAGGTACGCTTACATCTTCAGCCAACAGCACACGGATCAACTCTTCACTTCTCCCATGAAGTACCAGCTCTTCTCCGTTGACCGTGGGCGCCGTCTTTGAAATCAATTCAAACCCTCTGGAATTCATGATGTCCATTCCGATGATTGCATCGTCTTCGATGTCGCTACAAGTGCCTGATGTTTCACTTTAGTGCTGCCCAAAATTATTTCAATCGGTAGCTCGCCATATACAGTAGCTGGCTCCCTGTTGCTGTGCGTAGCTTCAAGTTGTCGGTTCAATTCGTTCCGGTGTTCTGGCAAAGGAAGGTCCGAGAATTGTCCTAGTCGCACCTGTATCTAGCAGCATGGTGCAAGGCTCGTTATTGATGAGACCGTCTCACTGAAAACACCTCTGTTCTGTCGTCTCAGGATAGCGACATATGCATTGTTAACCGGGGCTTGCTGGACACAGGCCGACGATTGCCCCTTCTCGTCGACCTTCTTTAGTTTTCCTGCATCGGAGTCGTGTTTTCGAATGCCTTTTTATCTACCTCCGTGTTCATTTGCTCCCTAATTTTATCTATCTCTGTCTCAACGGTTCCCATTCTTTCTTCTAGAAAATTAGCCACACCACACAATTCTTTTTTTAGGCCTTCTGTGTTTTCCAGGAACTTCTCTTCCAGGCTTCTTGAATTTTCTAGAAGCTTCTCTTCCAGATTTCTAGAATTTTCTTCAAGCTTCTCTTCCAGATTTCTAGCATTTTCTTCCAGGCTTCTTGAATTTTCTAGAAGCTTCTCTTCCAGATTTCTAGAATTTTCTTGAAGCTTCTCTTCCAGATTTCTAGCATTTTCTTCCAGACTTCTTGAATTTTCTTGAAGCTTCTCTTCCAGATTTCTAGAATTTTGTTGCAGCTCTTCTTTCAAGGATTCTATTATCGGACTCAAATCACCTCCGGGAACTTCGAATAAAAATGTTTCGTTGTCCTCACCTTCTTGTATAAGTCCTTCTGCAAGTCTTTCCTGGAGTACTTGCTTTTTACCCGTTGTTTCCAGTTCCCTTTCCTCCAATTCCTGTTTCAATTCCGCTACCTTCAAATCCATAAGCACTTTTCTTGAACACATTTTGTCTTTGACGAGGTATCAGTCTGTTTCACACGAAAAGTTTATCAGTTTGTTAAAAATTCACTTCGCGAATTCTTTTCCACGGGCCACCAGTCTATTGTCTGTTTCACGCGAAGAGTGTATCAGGTTATATTCCCACGCACAATTGTCCAAAACCGGGCCACTGTCTATTTTGGCCGTACAAAAAGGTCTATCAATTTATTTTTCTGACTATCCACTCCACGATCACTTGTTTATTTTCAAAATCTCACTTCCGACACCAATTGTAACGTAAATAAACTTAACTTGGTTTTACTAATTTATTTCACACTTAATCTACAACTTAATTTATATTACTACACCACTGTATAGCTCGATCGTATGGGCTCGTTCAGCCTGTCCGACTCCACTTGAGGGTTGCCTATTTATTTCCGATATAGCATTCTCGATGTTTCGAATTCTGGCAGTTGGCGACCGGCATGTTCCAATTGTTTCCAATATTGACCGTTGTTTTCCGCGGCAGAGCGACTGGATGGTTCTCGAATATCTCCGGGGATGATCTCATCGTTGTCGATGGCAACGCGTGAGGCGACAGGTCCGGCCTAGGTTCGTTACAATACACCTATGGTATAGGTATTTGTAGTCAGCTGTCTTGGGGAATAAGACATTTTTTTATTTTCAGTGAAATAATAGCTGATTATCAATATGTTAGACTTCTGTCTGTTCTCTTATTCCAACTTTCCAAGTGAGATTTGCCTTGAAAAAAAGTGCAAAAATTTTCCTTTTACTTTAGTAAAAAGATTATCATTATTATTATTATTTCCCATAAAAAACAATTTTAAATAAAATATATTAATGTTTATTTTCATAAAAAGTGTTCACGTGAAATTCTAAGTTACGCTATTGAAAAATACACAAGATATTCCATTTAAAAAAACAAGATCAAATTATCTTTGAGTTTACTAAAATTTCAATAAGGTAAATTAATTGGTTCGTTAAAAATGTCATAAATTTTTTGATGTTTTTTTCTGATTCTGCAATAAATTCGGAATTCGAAGATATACCAATTAATAAACTATTAACTAATTCTATTAAGGTTTATTATCCTGAAAGATCTAAAAAATTTCGTCATTTCTTGTGTCCATGTAGAATGGTTCGATTCATTATTAATTTCTATAAAAATACATGTCTAGTCATACATTTATTTACCCAATATTTGGAGTGATAAAAATGCCATTCCATTTTTGAATTGATAGAATTTGGAGATATTTGGAGTAATGCTCAAGGCCATACAGAAGTATGCTGTCTGCTGTCATCAATAGTATCTACCTATTATAACGATACATTTTGCCAATAAATAATAACAAATATTTAGTCATAGCAAGACATAATTGACTAGCTATAATGATACATGGAAAATAAACCAAGTTAATCTGTTCTCCAGTTACATAAATCTCTACCTGAAGGTACTTTTAACTTATATTTATCAGTTTTCACAATAAATTGATATCTTCATTATTTTCAAAGAAAGTTGTATGTGAAAATTCAAGCAAGGCACTCTGGGAATATCCAATATTTGTATCAGATCAACATATATTATTCAATTTCAGGTTGAAAACAACACCCGTTAAAATAATGAATTTTCAAATAAAGTAATGTATTAAAAAAAAATTGAAAAAAAATAAATCTAAAATTGAAATAATTATACACAGTAGGTATTCAGTTTAAAATATATTGATTTTAACTTTTTAAAACATACTGTATATTTATCAACCTTTATCTGTAATGCAGCTTCGTAATTTTGAGCAGTGCGGTTCACTTGGCTCCATTATTCAAGAGGCGCCGAATCACCAAGATCCTTAAAATTGAACAAACACAACAATTTACCTCGGAAAATTAACATCATTATGGGATCAAAGTAAAAAATAATAAATCTGACCATTTCTGTTGTGTACAATCCGCAATGATATTTTATTCGGGGGTTTTTGCAATTTTATTTTCCAGTATACACCAGAAATGTATGAAAATGGACATTTTTTTCAGTCACCTTTTCTGATCTGATAACAACGTACAATTTTTGTTATCATATCGACACCATTATTTCCATAATTTCGCTAATCATTTCAGTATCTCATTCTCAAATCTCAAACCAAGTAATACTGGAGAATACAAATGGTGCAATATTCTCCGTCCAACCAGATGCAGAGGCATAGATAGAAATGTATTTAACTACATTACGTAAAGTTATGTTTGTAGCAGGTCAAGTTTATATGTGATAAAAACATTAAGAGATAGTCTTTAGAAAATAAAACATAGAGGACGTAAATACTAATATATCAGCTTTAGCTACAGACACATATAGAAATATATTTATTCATCTGTTAAAGTAGTAATACAAAATATGTTGTAACATCACAGATGTATCTACTTTATTAGAATAGTCATACAGATCAAAGATGAACAAAAGATCGGGATGAATAAAATCATTCACCTGACAATCATACATTTACATTTGTAGTATACCTAATTTAGATTAATGCACCTGACTATTTTTTTTTGGATGCACAAATGTTTTGTCAATGTGACTTGAGTTTTCCCAGAATATCAAACCATATGACAAATTCGATTGTACCAGACCATAGTAGACCAACATTAATATGTCCTGTGATACCGTTTCCTTCAATTGCCTCAATACAAAGCATTTTTTACTCAGTTTGTTATTTAATATGTTGATATGACTTTCCCAGCTCATTTTGTGATCAAGAGTGATACCTAAGAATTTAATAGTTGTAATATGTTCTATACTTTTGTCCTTGATTTTTATTAAAGCGCAAAAATTATGAGTGATATTTCTAGGAATGAAAGAGATGAATTTAGTTTTTTCTATGTATAAACCATTAGTGGTACACCACTCATAAAATTGTTGTGCAACAATGTTGGCAGTGTGCACTGTTTTTTTTTAGATTTTTGTCAGATGTCATCATGGTTGTGCCGTCTGCATACATAATATTATTTGCTTGAGTGCATGATAAATAAATGTTGTTGACAAAGATAGTGAACAGTATTGGACCCAATATTTACCCTTGGGGTACCCCAACATTTACGATTTTTTCTTCGGATTTCGCATGTTCTAACATAACTTTTTGTTTGCGATCTTTGAGATATGAGATTATCCAGTTTAGTGGTGATCCTCTAACACCAATGTGGTATAGCTTTTCAAAAAGGAGACTGTGGTCCACTGTGTCAAGAGGGTGATAGAAGTTTTCTTTGAGTTCATATGGTCATAAACATGCAAGCATAGGTTTGCAATAGCAGAGTTTGTTGATTTATTTTGTCGAAAGCCATGTTGAACGGTACCTAGGAGATTTTGGGATTTAATGAAATTTGTCAATCTGATGTTGAATGCCTTATCTATGATTTTTGCAAACTGACTTTGAATGCAGATATTTCTATAGTTATTTATATCATCTCTTGATCCTTTATGTTTGTAGATGGGAATTGATTTAGGTCTTCAGGTTATCAATATATTGTCCCGATACAAATGAGTTATTGATTATATGAGCTAGTTCCATTCCATTTTTATTAATTTTTTCCTAAAAATAAGACAAGTTGCTATATTTAACATTTTTTATTTTTTCCCGTTGTTCTTCAAATTTTAATGAAGATAGTTCCTGTCGAAAAACGCTCAGCCCTGCAAATTCCTCTCAGAACAAGTTAGAAAACCCTCCACTGTTTATATAAAGATGTGTCAGCCCTAACTCGCATTATTTGATAATTGGCCCTCTGACCTATCTGGATACATTTTATAAAAAAATCTAACAAAACTGAAGGAAAATCTGGGAATGGGGCTATAGGCAAAAAATGTAGACATGAAATGTCAAACGGATGAAAGTTCACTGGCACATAATTTTAAAACATCTGCAAAAATTTAAGAGGCGTTATGAACAGTGTATAACCCCATATCATTTGTTGGCATATTATATCCAAATAGTGGTTTACTACCACTCATAATCAAGTTTCTTGCCAGATCAGAACCTTTCACTGATATTATGTTTCATGATGATATTCTTCAGAATGTAAAACCGATACATTGGTGGAATTTGTTCCAAACTCAGAAATTGATTAGGAACGTAAAAAGGTGCAAAATTAGTTTTTTTGTACAAGCACTACAATTAACTAAAATAAACCATTAATTAAAACTCAAAGTTTTTATTTTCTCTTAATTATAACTTATCAGAAATTTTGATTTATACCATGATTTAAATTGAAAAAATCATGTGATTTAAATCGCGATTTAGTAAACTAGTCAATTTTATTTATGCAACAGACACTACAGTGTATAGCATAAATCATGTATTTACATCAATTGATTTAAATCGTTTCAACCCTGTGTAAAGTCGTTTTATTTTCGTTTGTTACATCGAATACCTTTATTAATTCTTGATTTGATTTGTTTTCATTCCTGTCTTTTTAGAATAAAGTCGTTTATATCCATGTTTTTATTTTCAGATTATCTTTCTTAATTCTTGACAACTATCGAAGTCTAGCAAATATTTTAGTTAAAAAGTGACAGGATGTTTATCGGCGTCAAGTTTCAAACATTAAAAAAACCAAAAATAAAACAAAAAATGTATAACCTGATCTAATATTTCTATTCAAATTACTGTCAGGCCAATTAAATTGCCCAAAACTTCTCTCCTCAGTTAATCTGAGAGCCAAACAAAGAGTAACAAGGGATAATAAAACTGTTTTTGTAGAGAACTCACATCTTACTAATTATGCATTTAATAGTCCAATGTCAAGAATATTAGCTTTGTTCGCGGATGCAATTCTGAACCAGTTCAGGGACTATTCGCATGCGCAGTCTAAAAATCGGCGTTCGCGGTTCACAGAATTCAGAATTTTTAATAACAGTTCCGTGTTCGCGGATCCCAACGCATCTTTTCAGGATTGATTCGGAATCGGTTCTAGCGGTCCTCGGATTTGTGTTAGGACGGAAAGTTTGCTCCGGCAGCTCATGCGCACTATAAGGCCGGTCAGCTGTTACTGTTTTGGAGTTTGGAGGTGGGTGCAGCAAACGAAAGAAATAAATATAACCTATCTTTACATCATTGTCTCGTTACCCCATATGCGCATTTCTATCTCATTCTCCTTATCATCTGGTGATGCCTCTGATGGAGTATTTATCGTGTCTGACGATAAAAGTAGGACAGGATGATGTTTTTTTTGTCCTAGAATACTATGCATTATTTCAGCGTATTCAAACACCTTTCTACCCCTGCCTGTAAGTTTGGAGTTGTCGATAAACTTTTCATAATTTCTGTCAAGGACTTTCCATCTATTTTCGCAGTAAGTCCCAGTTATTCCAGTTTTGGTAATGCGTTTAATTTCTTTCGCGATTTCTTCGAACATTTTCTTCAAACTTTTTATTCTCATTGAACCCACCTGCTCCCGGTATTTTTTATAGAGTTCCAAGAATATTAGAGTATTTTGGTGTGTCCATTTATGACTCTCCTCCTCAGAGTTTGTTGGAAAGAACAAAAATTCCGAAATTACTGCTAAAAATTATTTTAGTATAAAAATAAATCAAATATATACATAAAACTGATTAATATTACCTCCTTCAGTATCACTCATTGCGTCCAAAATACAATACACTAAATTAAGGTTATGTTTATGTTTTAGAAGATTTGTCTGACAGTTCCAAGTTCTCAGTTCTATCAGAAAAATCGTTCGCGGTAGAATAAAATCCTGAACCAATTCATAATTAGGCATGCGCTCTACGACAATCCTGAATTAGTTCTGGACTGGTTCGGAATCGGTTCAGAATTGCACCCGCGAACAAAACTATTAAGGGAAGCTAATGCTTCAGAACTTGATTTTTTCACTGACTCGGAGGTTTTCAAAAGTTCTGCAATTAATTATGTATTTTCTCTTTAGATTTTTGTATGTATTTTTTTTTTAGTTTTAAATATTTTAAGTACTTTTTATATTCTAAGTTGTACAACTTTTTGTAACTATAGGGGTTTTTCCGTTTATACCAAAATTTGTTGAAAAATACTAGTGTCATTTTTAGCACCAAGCAGGTTACCTTAGTGTCCATCAACGTGTTAAAATCACCTGATGAAGAAGGAAAAAATGCTTATAACTCGGAAACGGTATGAGACCGCCGCGTTTTTCTTCCGGATTCAGGAGGCAAAAACACATAAGAAAATACTCACAGCTATTTTCAGGGAGCATGAGCACGACGCCTATACATTTACCGAACGAGGTTATAAATATAATGAAAAGGAAGAACAAATTAATTTCGGTTCAAAATATATCAAAAAGGTACATTAATACATTAACCCTTTTGTGCCGTCGTCTGGAAAGCACACTCTGTGTGTGAATGTCTAGAGCCTCCTACTTTATTTCTTATTTCGTGTATTCAATGCTATTTTTGTTCAAGAATAAACTAACTTTTACTAAAATAAAGATTTTTTTTACAGTTTGCATTTTTTTTTATTTTTGCTAAAATAAAGATAAAACTAATTTTAATAATTCAATTGGCAATAAAAATCAGTTTTGTTTACAAATTATTCATGAGAAATGTCGTACATACATGTACGGCTACCGTCCTCCTGTTATAGACATACCTGTATGTCATGACTTCATTAGGAGACATCAAGAATGCGTACATGTAAGACCCCAGTTTTTCAGAGTGTAAACACGTAAATGTAAGTCAATCGTCACATTGGAGTCCAGAATGATCTCGAAACGTACGGCAATAGTGAGTAAAGTTGAAAAACGTTATAGTACGTCGTTCGTATAGCTAAGACGCAATTGAAAATCGCACATGTACGGCCACAGTCGCGAAAAGGTTAAAAGAGAAAAATGGAGAGAATAATCATAATAATAAATATTAATTGTTTTTATTTCGAAAAAGAAACCAAAATAACCCTTATTGATCTTTGAGAGTATTCAAGAACACAAAGTGTTGAATGTGGATTCATTTAGCAGGCAGAAATCACACCAATCACAACAATTTTCTAGTAATATTTAAAATAAATACTAATTTGAACGTATCTCTGGATTCATTTTCTAACACTTTCAACCAATTAAGGTATTTGGAAAGGTACGGTATGCGCCAAAAGTTTTCTATTTGCTGTCCATTAGACGTACGTCAATCATAAAAGTGAATTTGGTTTCCGACTGTACGAATTCCCCACCATTTCAACCATCGAATCTCGTGTTGGCGGCACTAGACAACACCGCTCTGTGGCTGAGTTCAGTGACTTATAGTTCTGACGATCAGATAGATGAAAAGTGATTGAAAACTAATAATGAATTGTTGACGCGATGCCTCCAATCAATGTAATTCACAAGGGATGGTTCATAAAAGAAAACCATTTGAAAAAAGAAGCAATGCTGTCGCAGCGATGTTGGCTGCAATAGAAAAAAGTACTTCTATCATAGTACCAATATCGTCGATGTACTTATTCAGGAGTTATGGTTTATGTATTGTTGAAATTTTGTTCTAAAACAAAAATAAGAATAAAATATTTTATTTTATTTATTAAACCGAAAGAAACATAAAAAGAATATTATTTATTGAAAAACTACCTCTAGATACCAATCTTGAATAGAATCGGACCATAAATCATGAAACTCTTCCACTATCTTGAATTTCCTAATTTTGACCGAAAATGCAAAATTCCTAACATACCAATATTGAACATAATCGGATCATGAATTGATTGGAAATTCTATGAACCATATCTTTGAGACATCTTGGATAACTAAATCTCGAAAGTGAAGTTTATTCAAATACTACAAAAACCCAATAGGTAATAACAAATCCAAAATTCCTTTTTGATCAAACAAATGATATAGAATAGGTCAAAATAAATCATTTTAAAACATATCAAAACAAATAACATAGAGCATACCTAGTTGTTGGAAGCAGAAACTAAATACCGTAACGTTCTGTGATCTGTCCCGTTCTGCTGTTTCGTTTTTCTTTTCTTGATATAACAACAAACGTAGGGTTGTCAGAATGATAGGTAATTTATCTTACATCACTTTTATGTAACGATTTGTTTCCATTATACCAATAAAGGATTATTAAACTTGGAAAATCCAACTCAATACAGTCCACAAAATATATAACGAACAATAGAAACTCTTTCTGCATGAGATGACATTCCCTAAGTGATAATTCCATTTGCCACTATGGAGTGAAAATTAGTGAAGTAATACATAATTAGGATATTTTTGCAAAGAATTTTGCTTAGCTGGTAAATACTGTAGCGTAGGGATGAAGCTTTTTTACATAATATATTGATGTGTCCACCCCACTTATAGTTTTCGGCAATTTGTAAGCCTAGGAATTTAATATTCGTAACCTGCTTCATCGTTCCAGAAGATTTCTTGATTAGGAGACTAGAATCTGAGCTTGTATGACTTAATTTTATAAATGCTGATTTATTTTCATTACAAATTAGGTTGTTATTTGTAAACCAGTTTTGAGCCTTTAGTATAGTTTCGCTTGCATTCTCAGTCAAAGATGACAGATTACTCGCACTTATCAAAAAGGAAGTGTCACCTGCATACATAATTGCATTTTGAATTGAGAAGTTGTTAACGTAGATTATGTACGGTAGTGCCCCTAAGATTGAGCCTTGAGGAGCATATTCTGACAATCGCTCAATTCTCTGATTTAGGAAAGCTAGAGTTTCAATTCTCTGTATTATTTCCTGGTATATTTATTTCAGGATATGTTTCTTACCAGCTGCAGCGCGTTGTCATAGCTCTTGACGAGGTCATTTCTATGCTCTGATCGGTCAAAACATTGCCGACTTTGTTTTTTTATAATTAGACGGCCGAATTTTTCCAAATTTGGTTATTAGCATTGTTATGGAGTTTAGTCATATGTGTTAGTTTTCCATTAAATTTGTAAGACGCGTAGAGCGTGTTATTTGAAAAAAGTATTGCATATGGCCTATGGTGCTATGATATAAGAGTCTATTGGGGAGCAACTTTGAGAGCTATTATCTCAGATTCTAGACAGACGAAAATTTTCATTGAATTTGTAAGAAAACGTCTCAAGCGTTCCAAATATCTCAAGTATAATATTGCATATATCCTTTCTTTTTTTTTAACACAATATAAAATTAAGTTTTTTATCAATTAGCTGAAATAACAAATTAATATATTTATTGTTAAATGAAAATAATAAATTTTCACGATATTTCGTGAATAAAGAAGAATGTGTGTATTATTAAATTTTAGATATAGTCAAATTAAATATTAGCTTTAGTAAATATAATGTGAACTGTACACTGAAACTGATTGAATATCACAATAATCAAATATGATTCATTGAAATATTAATGTAATTACTAATATACTTGGGTATAACAAATAAATTAGGAGCCTCCTTATTGAGATATCATAAAAGTAGGTATATGTTAGATCCTTCAAAAACTAGCAAGACCTGATAATCTATTAATAATTACATTTTTCTTAATATACTAAACAGTAAACAATTGACAGATGTCATTTTGAAAAAAAATACTAACTAAATGGTTAGCCCCCAGCATTTTTTTATAAATACTATTCATTGTGATTCTGAATAAAAAATCCAATTAATAATAATCATTAAATACCTGGACATCTTCATTTTTTAGCTCATCAATGAGAACGGCGATGGGATACAAGGAATCATCGCCTGCAGAATCGCTGGCTGCCATTATAGACCCGAGTCCGGTGGAAATCGCCGATATCGTCGTTTTTACTCGTTTGTAAACACACCGTTATACACCTGATGAAATATTCAACTTATTTTTTTTTGAACTCTACTTGGCAGGAAAGAAAAATCAGTAAAATTCACTTACAAATTTGAAAAAGCTTTGTCAAACTTCACCAAACGATGTGTTTTGTAGAATGTTCTTTGAGGAATGGTTTAAAGAGGGCGCTGCCGCGATCAAATTTGTCAATTGTCAACTCGAACGACTTCATTTTCCGTTTGTTGCACCGTGTCCACCGAACAGTTTTCCATTAAAATACATAAGCCTAAATTAATTTATAATCTGGAAGGAGGACAACTTCCGATACCTAGTAAATTCAATTTTGAGTATTCTGCAATTTGCACGACATCGGAATTATTTTCAATCGGCCTTTACATTCTAGATTTTTTTTGTGCGCATGCCTCAACTTCCGTCATATTTTTCGGGCACTTTATACGTGTATATCCATAAATATGATTAAACCTTCATAATTATTGAAAAAAAACCGTTTTCAATTCTTATTATCCACGATCAGTTCTATAGTTTTAATTGTTTAATATTGAGAATAAAATAATAATACAACCAAATTAATGAAGATATATGTTATCACTAAAAAATGAGCAAAAAACGCTGTTGTCATGGGATATGTCGCAGCGATACTTTTAGTAAAACATTTTCGGAGAACCATTATGATTTTATTAGTTTTCCAAATTCTTGTCTCGAATATCGTCGAAAACTAATTAAATCAACGAACCGAAAATACTAAAGACAAATATTTAGAAAAGTGTGCTAAATGTGATTTGTAGGTTAAAATATGTGAATGATCGATTCCAACTGTTTGATCATGTTAATAAAGATACATAAATTTGTTCACTTCACTTCGTAGGAAAAAGTGCTCCAATGACAGAATATCCTGATCCCATCAAATGTGTAAAAAGAATAATTTCATCAGGTAATCTTGATCCATCTAATTGTTAATGTAATAGTTTATACTATAACCTAAAATGATGAATGTTTTTCACAGGTGAAAGTAGCAAAGACCTGTTTAGCTTTACTACTAATAATTTGTATTTTGTGATTATTTATCTAATTATGAATTAATTCAAATCTAACATAAATGTCATTGTTATCCTAACCTTTCTACAAGTTCTGATTTTTTTCAACCTTTTGGGCAGCCCTGTCATTTCAAACATTGTCGTAGTTGGATGCAATCATGTGCTTCAATTTTTTTATGTACTAATGAAGCATCTTCAATGAATTTTTCATTTAATTGCACTGGGTAATAACCCGTGCTGTCCAGATATATTTTCTGAATGTGCCCGAAATTTTCATATTACCCGCTTTTTTAATATGGTGGATGTGCGTGCGCGTAACGACCATAGAATTGTAATTATAATATATTATATTATAATATATTATAATTAAAATTCTATGGTAACGACTCGTGAAAATGCCTATTACTTCTCAATCTAGATGACAAATTGTAGTTCATTATATTTTCCTAACAATCATATTAGGTTTGAAAACTGTCCTGCACTCAAATTTCTGCTAGAAAACAAAAATAAACAAATAATCCACTTCAAGGATTCCACATAAAAAAATTGGAGATGAGTCAGTGCGATACGGTATCTTAGATTGCTGCAATGCCCACAAGATGTCACGATGGGATTCGATTATTGCGATGTCCAGAAGATGTAACTTCCGTGATCTCCATTGAATATAACTTGCCAGTACTGAACAGAATGCGGCAACGAGCTATTTAATTGTAGTATCCCCTTAGGTGCATAATACTGAATATGTATATTATGTCAAACATGAAGTAGACTTGATACCATATTTCCTCAATAGAGAACAATCATAGTATTTATGTTTTGGGTATCTGGGAAAGTTACAAAAATATCTGATGAAGTCTTGTTTTTTTTCTCTCGTCCCAATCCAAATATTCAACGAAAATCATGTAATTTGCTGATAAGTCTACCATAAAAATGGAGAAATAAAATGTTAACTCCCTAAGGTCCAGTTTTCTTTATATAGAGCTGAAGAACTTAACCTGGGTTTAGTATAAAATCAACAAATCTGACCTTGATGAACAACATTAATAGCAGGAATATCATAAAGTTTCAAATGCAAGTGGTCATCACGATTAATCAACTAGAACACAATTTGGGGAAATTTTAATGAGAAATTATATTAGTCAATGGTTTTTGCAGTGATATGAAACTTTGTGATGATTCGCCCCAAAGCACCAAAAACTGGCCATGACCAAGATATTAAATATATTTTTATGTGCAAATTACTCTCACTCAATAATGAAATAACATTTTATGAAAATATTTTCTCAAATCCAAAAATGTTGTTGAAATTTTCGAATTTTAAGGTGCTCCTCAATTCAAACAACTTCCCCCAAACCCTAGCGCCAATTGTGATTGTATCAGGAATACTGATAGACAATACTATTTCTCCCAACCCAAACATAAATTCAACCTCACCTTTAATGTGATGTATCAGTGAAATCATTGTTTAAAGAGAATCTCCTTTCTCTTTAAACAATGGTACAACATATAAACGAAGACAGATTAATTTATATTTGACAGAAGCACCTAGCGGTGAAAGAATGAACTGTGTGAAGTAACGATGCATACGCCCATTGAAGGCGCTAGGGGTACGTTTTTGAATGCGATGAAAAAATTTCGAATTATGAAAAACAGTTTTTCAATTTCTAAATCTTGTGCTGATCTCTGTTAGAAGTAATCTCTATGTGCAACTTAAAATGTTTTAGATAAGGGACTCATGCGTGTTCCCTGTTCCGATTTCGAAATCTCTAATTATAGAGTTCAAACTCCGGAAACTCCGAGTTTTATGTAGGAATTTTCTAGTTTGAATTTCGATGCGGAACATGTACACTTTTTAATTTGGCAAAGTTTAGAGAGAGCAATAAATAGTTGTATGTATATGGGACTGTATTCAGAGCTGTGATATATTTACATTATGGAAAGTATTTATTCGATACAAAACCATGTTTCATTTGTTTTAAGCAAGTCATTGACAATATTATAGGGTGGTTGCGCCGGTTGTCCGACCAGTGCCTGTTTTCGACTAGTTTCATACAAATCTAATGGAAATATGAAACTATAAGCCAATATCAGACATCTAAAAAACTTCCCGTTTTTCGACCACCTTTCCTCACCACTTCTCAGAATTTTCGAGTCCTTTACGTGAAAATTTCATGATTAAATGCTTAACGGTGCGTAGGCATGAGCAGATTACTAAAGACACGAAGTAATTTAAAATTTGTAGTGAACTGTGACTTCAGAAATATATAGCAAGTAAGTGATAAATTATCTTTCAATTACTTCATTTTTTGTGTGGTATGTCTAGTTTGAACTATCCTTCTTCCGAAAAACTATGTTTGAACCATGTTTACAATATTTTTCTAAATAAAATGAAGTAGTCCCATATTAGGTATGTGATATATGTGCTTTTCCCTTTCTCGACCACTTGGTCGAGAACCGGACAAACAGCACTTATAGATTGTCTATCCCTTTTCATTTTACTAAAAGTGAGTTTATACAGCATGTAAAATAAAGTAAAATAATAGTGAGTTTATACAGCAAGTAAAATAAAATAAGGAATAAATTAAAGTAATTTAAAAAGTTAAAACTACACAACATCCATACCACGTTTATACAGAAATAAAATAAAATAAGAAGTAATATAAAATAAGAAGTAAAATAAAAGATGGTTAACTTTTATCTTTTATTTTATTTTACTTGACAAGTTGATTTAGACAAATTGACGAGATAGGATGATACCTGACATGATATAATAGCACTCCTCATCATATTTTTGTTTTCATAACCGGAAAACGGTGTGTTCACTGGCATTTTTGTAAATTTATTTTTGTCTTTGGTTGACAATATTTTATAATATTGGTAGTGTTGTCAACAATGGCTTTATTTTACTCAAAAACAATAACGGGGACCAAATTTTCAAGTATTTATCATTGAAGTTTGGGGAAACAACATAAAATCCCAAATTTCCATTGATAGCTTTCTCACTTCTTACATTAATTTACTCAGCTCTATAAACACTCTGAAAATTATTACTTCTTATTTTACTTCATTTTATTTCTTATTTTATTTTACTTGCTGTATAAACTCACTTTAAGAAATAATAATTTTCAGAGTTTTTATAGAGCTGTCAATCAAAATTTGGGATTTTATGTTGAGGTTACCTCGATTTCAATGATGTATACTTGAAAAATTGGTCCCTGTTATTGTTTATTGAATGAAAAATAAGCCACTGTTGACAACACTAACAATATTATAAAATCTTCGTCATCTAAAGACATTATTGAACAAAAACGAAATTTTTTAAAATGACACTGAACACACCATTTTCCATTTATGAAAACAAAAACATATACTAGGACTAAATAGCTATTATATCATGTCATATATCACCAACTTTCGTCAATTTGTGTAAATTATTTACTATGTACATGTGCCTAACAACTAGTCAAAGTAAAATAAAAGTTAACCATCTTTTATTTTACTTCTTATTTTATTTTATTTCTATATAAACTTGTTATGGATGTTGTGTAGTTTTAACTTTTTAAATTACTTTATTTTATTTTACTTGCTGTATAAACTCACTATAAATCTAAATACTGTTGAACTAACACTTTATTAGTAAATTATATACTCCTTAAATAGAGTCCAGTTTTCGCCACATTTTTTTAAATCCTATTTATTTTTCTGCCTACTTTTTGGAGTGATTAATGGTGGTCGAAAAGTGTCCTCTTTGTCGACCAATTGATTTTATATGGTTTTTTATTGGAATTAGGTAGGTAGATAATGTTCGATTTGAGCCAATTCCGTTTGTTTTTGAAATGACATGAAAAAAATCAAAACATATTAAAGAAATAAACCAAAAAAACTCACATTGAAGGGTAAAAAAAAGTTTTTTCGATATAGCGACGATGTTTTACAAAGAGCTCTTATAGAAATTAGAGAGGAAAGAGTAATAATAAAGCGAGTCAATAATTTAACGTCCCTAAAACTACTATTACAGACAGAATCAAGGGCAAATCAAACGAAAATAAACGAAAAACTGGACCTAAAACGTTACTAGGTCGAGAAGTCGAAGAAAAAATTAAACAATGGGTTATAAATATAGGCAAATGTGGTTTCCCTTGAAAAAAAACTTTCAAAATATGCTCTTGAAGATTTGACAAAAAAATCCGATACGTTAAAATTTCCGGTCGAAGATCAGATTGAGCAGACATCATTCAAAACTGACCAAGATTATGATAGCTATCATTCAGACTCAGGAACACTATGCAGAGTTCAGACTGAGAACAGAAAAATGAAACCTCTGATGATCAATTACAGCCCAATCCTTGAATAGAATTAAAAAAATCATGCAATGCAGTATTAATTAAATACCCCAATCTCCCATGTTGACAGTCAGATCGAACCAACTCCGAAGGAAACTTCTCTTACGATTCCTCATCACAAACATCGAATTCAGAGTGAAAACCTCTAGCTGAAAACCAACCAAAACAAATATCTTTTGAAAGACACCTTCTTTTTCCAGAACTAATAAAAAAATCTGTTCGAAATCCAAAAGACAATTGTCCAGTGCAATTTCATAACAAGAATGGAGATCATATTATGCTAAGAAAGAAAATGAAAAGAAACAAAACGAAAAAAAGAAGAAAAACGAAAAACCAAAGAAATGAAGAAAAAGAAGAGAAACACTCACACCAACCCTGAACATGTAATGTCAGCAAAGAATAACAATAAAATAATATGTGCTGCTTGCCAAGAGGAACTAATAAGTGATGTTGAAGATGACGATGAAAAAAATATAGGGTGCGATATCTGTCCCCAATGGTTCCATATGAGGTGTACAGAATTTTATGGAATTTCTTATGAATAAGCTTCATTGAAATATATTATTTGTTTTATGTGTTCCTAAGATGTCAACCTAGTGAACATTTTTTATTTGTTTTAATCCAGTAATTTTACTGATATATTTTAATTTGTTGTATATTTCCATCTCATATATGAAAATTGCTTTAATTTGTAGGTTAAGGTTTTTATGTTTCGAAGGTTTTATTGGAAATAAATTTATGTTTTTTATGAAGTTCCTGTTTAATTAATAGGTAGAGGAAATCAGATTAGAAAAGTTGTCTTCATCTCTTCCCAAAGATGGTCGAGGAGGGGCCTGTTGTTGACTATCCAATAAAAAGCATGGTCGACAAACAGATCGGTTCTCGACCGCATGGTGGAAAATAGGAATACTAATGGTCGAGTAGAAGTAGCAAGTGATCAAAAACCGATAAAAAATGACTTTTCTACTTGTTTTTATTCTATAAAATTTTCAGGTGATAAAAATATAATTATTCTTCTACCATGCCATTAAAAAATACCAATTGATTGGTTTTGTAACAAACTAACTTCGAAAGAAAATAGTTCACTGTAATTTATACACATACACAATTACCCAACGAGATTTAGCCATCACCTGTGCGCACCTCAAACTCATTTAAATATATGCCTGAATGGCCCCATAACTAATGGGATTAGAGTATACAACCTCTTACTTCCAATTATTAAACAAGAAGCATATTACATCAAATTCCGAAAAGCGTTGAAGATATATTTATTGAACAACATGTTTTATACAATGAGTGAGTTCCTTTCGTCATAATAGGCTCTCTTTGTTCCTCATACTCTTTTATTTATTTAAATTATATGTACTTGTTGGTTTTACTTATTTTGAATGTTCTATTTTGACTTGTTTTATACTTACCATGTAGGTCTTAGAAATCAATAAAGATTATTATTATTATTATTGGCATTTGAATATCACTTAAATGGTCGAAAACCGGCGCAGTCACCCTATATCGAAGAAGTGATATGTTCATCAGGTATGACATTATGATTTCAAACTCGGAAATTCCGAGACGAAATTATTTTTCCGCCCCCAAATTCGGAAATTCCTATTTTAAAATCGGAATATTATAATTTTCATAGTCGCAAATTAAGACTTCGAGCGCGTTAAATTCCGACTTGAAATTCTTACTGCTGGAATTTCCAAGTTTTAAGTAGTAAAAACAAAATTTCAACTTTGTAGGAGGAATTTTGATGTAGGACCTCAAACGATAATTATCAATTTGGAAAGGTTTAGAGAAGGAAAGAACAAGTGGAGCTGTGATATATTTGGAGTGCTATATTTACATTAGAAAGTATAAACTCACTTCCGTTTCTGATGTGACAGAGAGCAGACGTCTGATAGAGAGCTGCTTTCAAAGAGGGCACGTGGATGTCGTGTCGGAAGTGGGAGTCAGTTTTATGTTTGTGAATGTCGCCATCTTTATGGGCATAAATATTTATATATTTACGTAAAGCAAATTACATGTGTGTGAAGTTCTACAAGTATCTTTTTCTCTACGCTGGTAACCAGGCCAGATGACAACGGATTTGTCGGAAAGAGAGAATAACTGATCTGGAAGATATTCCAAGTTTTTTGTCTATCATTATAGTTGATGTTAAATATTTATATATTTGATAAATACTATTTAATGTTTGTGAAGTTATACAATACCTGATCTGGAGAAAATGACACCGTAAGTAGTCAGAAATCCAAAAAAATTACAAAAAGAAGAAGAAAGTATAAATACTTTACAATACTTAACCATATTTTATTTGAGCTCGAAGCAAGTCATTAATGCTCATATTGTCAATATTATATAGGAAAGAAGTTGTCAGTCATGTTCACCAAATATGAAATTTCACTTATTTCAAGTGAAAACTATGCCAAATTCAAATCTCGGAAACCAATTAAATTTTAACAATGTGGAAAATAAATTGCATAATTCCATTTATGATCATAATCCAATCAAAGATTAAAAAACAGAGCACTAAACATTAAAAAATCAGTGTATTAGTCAGGAGATATCAATATAAAAATGGTTTAAATATATTGATATAGATTTTTTTTTAAAGTTAAATTTCTTCATTCTGGGTTTTTTTTTATAAATATGTCCATGAAATTTACAAGTTATTATTTCTTTACTGTATTATTTTCGTGAACTTTTACGTTTTCTCCTCCTGCCCTTTTGATGTTTTTCAAAAACCTCAAAAGGTTCACTTTTACAAATTTTCATGGCTTTCCCAGTCTTCTCACAGAAACAATAGAGGTGACAAAAATCCTATTTTTAAACAAAATGAACTGAACATGGACTCATTTTCAACCTAGTGACAAAGGAGTTGGGAAAAAATTGGTGATTTCAAATTTCTAAACACTTTTTATTAGACAATCCATCTCAGATACCTACAAATTCTAAACGAGGTGAAATTGAAATAGTCATAATTTTCTCAACCTTTATATAAAATGAGGAGCAAAAAAGTAACACATACATAAAAAATAAACACAAAAATTACAAATTCGACAAGATGAGTTTTTATTACTCTAAACCATACAATTTCAATGTTCTGTCCATGGAAGTTGATGCGATAAATCTGGCATGTTTGCCGAATCGAACACCAGTTGCTGTTGCTGTATGATCATTGAAGACTTTGAGCTCTTGCCACTGCTTGCAAAGATACACCCTGAAAAATACGTGAAATACAGGAAATATCGTTGCAGCTTTCATTAGTTTGAAATGACATTTCAGAACCCGGTACCTTTTTAATAATTTATGTTTTCACATACCTCACATCAGATCCAGCCACTGCCAAATATGTTCCACTTTGATCAAAGCACAAGTCTTTGATCTGGTATCCTTCATCCAGCTGCAGGGTTTTGAAATTCCTCAATTTTCTCAAATCCCAGAGTTTTACGCAAGCATCATCTGCTGCTGTCGCCAAATAATAACCATTTTCCGAAAATGATATTGTTGTTATTGCTCCAGAATGACCTAAAATCAACAATTCCTCAATAAGTAAGATGTTTAATAATAAACACTTTTTATTGTCGTTTTGTTGATGATCTATAGATATGGTTAAGTTTTATGTTTGAAAATAATATGGATATTTTTAATAGACAAATAAATTAATAATGATTTTCAGAACATATGGACTAGAATGAAGATTTTACCTAAATAACCTTATTATAAGAGATAATTCATATATTTTACTATCTAGTGAAAGCTGCATATTAATAAACGAGGGGAAAACAACTTTTTCAATAGGTGTACATACATAATTTTCAATATTTCAATACTTCCATCATTTTCAAATTATTTCAATATTTGCTTCTGTAGTTCAGTATTTACAAATACTACTTCAATCTTTAAATATTGTTTTAATTCTACAAAAATTATTTTCAATATGACATTTATTTGTAGATGAGAATTGTCGACAATTCTCATCTACACACCGCCTCAATAAAGAGGTCAGAAACAAAATGTCCCAGATCATAAACAAAAACAGAAAACTCTCGTAATAAAGAATGCATTCAAGGCTGCCAAGAATATGTAAAAATCAAATAAAGCCTGAAGAAGTCCCCGGCCAGGGACGAAACGTTGCCATTAATGAACTGAAATATTGGATATATTCCACCCAGAATCCAATAACCTAAGAAAGCTCCTCCAATTTTCAGTCGTTATTTCTAAATTTATATATATATATATATATATATATATATATATATGATATTTTCTACCCAGAATCCAATAACCTAAGAAAGCTCCTTCTATCAAAGTCTACTAGATTGACATTACATTATTTATGTGGGTTTCGTGAAAAGTTTTTTGGTGTCTTGAACGACTTTTTCCTGACGTTAAGACAGATAAGAAAATACCTGATTATTTCTCATGGGGTTATTTAAAATAAAAGACCAGGGTCGATAATTTTTTAAACAAAAAAAAATTTTAGTAGAATGAAACTCATTGGAAAAGAAAGAGAATATAACAAAAATGAAAGGAAAAATAATTTACGGGCGATCTGAGATCGGGAAGTGGAAGGTGAGTTTTCAAGGGTAAAAAACGGTTTATCTCGATGATTTCAGGCAAAACTACAAGTCCTATGGAAAAAAGTTGAATGGCAAAGTTGTAGGTAATAAAAAGATCTACAACTTAGGTATTCACACTTTTTCACATAATCTCAAAATTTATGTGAAAAATTCAAATAACCAAGTTTTTGGTTTTTTATTTTTACCTTTTATAAAAAAAAAAATCTACGAAATTTGGTAAAAACTTACTTTTTTATGTCCCACTGTAATTTTTTTTATTTAAAATATTTATTTTTCCAGCTTATTTTGACTTAATATCGAAAAAGCACCCTAATTTCCAATCAGAAATTCTCCCATCAAAATATCAGGTTTTTTAAAAAAGTCGGTGGGCTTTTTGTTCGTTGAAATCTCTACTTTCTGATAATGTAAAAAAAATATACATTACTATGGTAAATGTTCTCAGAACATGCAAAGAAATAACCCACACCCTCCTAGCCCCTTCCCCACTTCTCTATGAAATACCTTTTGATGGGCAAAAATTTTCCGTAGGTCACTCAGATATATAAGTTATCTTAAAATAGCAATAAATAGGCATCTACGCATATAATTCAAAGAAGATTCTACAACTTTCTCAGAATATTGTAGATGTCTTATTAAATTCGGATTCGAGTTTTTTACGTTTCTTTGCATTTTTTGTCATAGTAATGTATTTTTTTTTATACCATCAGAAAGTAGAGATTTCAACGAACAAAAAGCCCACCGACTTTTTTAAAAAAGCTGATATTTTGAAGGGAGAATTTTCGACTGAAAATTAGGGTGCTTTTTCGATATTAAGTCAAAAAAAAGGTGAAAAAATAAATATTTTAAATAAAAAAATCAGTGTGTTTGGAACATAAAAAAGGAGGTTTTCACCAAATTTCGTGGGAAAAATTTTTTTTTTGTAGAAGATAAAAATATAAAAAAAAACTTGGTTATTTGAATTTTTCACATAAATTTTGAGGTTATGTGAAAAAAGTGTGGATATAAAAGTTGTAGATCTTTTTATTACCTACAACTTTTCCATAGGACTTGTAGTTTTGCCGGAAATCGAGATAAACCGTTTTTTACCCTTAAAAACTCACACCCTTCCACTTCCCGACCTCAGATCGCCTGTAAATTATGTTTCCTTTCATAGAATAGAATAGAATTTATTTTAATACCAGAGACAAATTACAATTTGTATAGTACAAGTCATAACTAATGCAAGAAGACTCCTATATGTGCTTTCAACTATTACAATAATACAAAGCAAAAAATGGAATTTGCAATTATTTGACTGTATTTTTGATTGTGCACTGGGGCAGCTTCTATTGAACAGGGTGGCGCATTTGCTTTTCTAAAACTGTAGGAAAACCCAGCAAAACCTACAGCACCATCATGAAATAAAATACAGATTCTATTTTTACTAACATTGAGATATACACTAACTAATGTTATAACCAAATCTAACACTAAGGCTGGGCAAAAATTCTTTGGTTTAGGTCCTCAATTGTATATGGTTCAGAGTAGATTAAGTATCTGATGATTGATCTTCTAAAATTGGAGAGGTTTTTCATCTCTTTAATTTTGCTAGGAAGCATATTATAAAATTCTACACACTTATAAAAACTGCCTTTTTCAAGAAGACTGGTCTTATGTATAGGGAAGGTAAGATTATCTTTGTGCCTTGTATCATAAAAATGGGTAGATAGTACACCATCGAAGAAATGCTTATTTTTGAAAACGAAGTTTACACATTCGGAAAAAAATATACCAGGTACAGTTAACAAATTTAAAGATTTGAATTGTCCTCTACAGGATTCACCTATTTTGAGATTTCCCAGAATTCTAATCATTCTTTTTTGAATTGTGAAGACTTCTTGACTGTGTGATCCACCCCAAAAAAGGATTCCGTATGACATAACCGAATAAAATTGACCAAAGTAGACTGTTCTGAGAGTTTCAGGATCTACAACCTTCTTCAGTTCTTTGAGAGCGTAACAGATTCTACTAAGTCTACCACACAATTGTTTCACATGTTCTGACCAGCACATATTTTCATCAATGGTAATACCAAGAAAGTTTGTTTTGTTGGCATACGATATTTGAGTCTCATAAAGATTAATGGAATCAGGAAACGCTGAAGTATTTCTGCCATGTCGAAAAAGAATACAGTTCGTTTTAGATGTATTTAGAACTAGAGCATTGTTTTGAAACCAATTTGCAATATTATCTGTGGCACTATTAGTTTTTTCACACAATTGGTTATAGTCTTTTTCTACAATAAGCAAGTTGGTGTCATCGGCATATGAAGTTAAAGTTATAGTTGGGTCTCTCATAATATTTGAAATATCATTTACATACAGTATAAACAAAATCGGACCAAGTCACGCTACCCTGTGGTACCCCCATAGCAATTGTTTTCTCATCTGAGAAATATGACTTTGTATTATGCCTTACGCAAACTGTTTGCTGTCTGTTTGAAAGATAGGATGTAAACCAGTCATGTGCAACTCCGCGAATACCCATTTTATATAACTTACTCAGAAGAATTTCATGGTTCACACAGTCAAAAGCCTTCGACAGGTCTAGAAAAACACCATGAGCAATATAGCCATTGTCCAAATAATGAAGGAACTTCTCAATAAAAGTGAAAATGGCAGTTGTGGTAGATTTTCCCTTCTGGAATCCATGCTGTTTATTTGTAATCACTCTATTTGCACTCAAGAATGGTATGAATCTTCTGCACATGATAATTTCAAACAATTTAGAGAAAGATGAAAGTAAGCTAATTGGTCGGTGATTTTCGACCGCAAGTGGATCGCCCTTATTTTTAAACAATGGTCTAACAATTGCAACCTTCAACTTTGTGGGAAAGATGCCTTGTCTAAAAGATTCATTCAGGATATAAGTTATAGGTTCCAAAATATATCTACTCATATTCTTCAATAGAACATTACTTATTTGTTATATTCTCTCCCTTTTCCAATGGGTTTCATCCTACTATTATTTTTTTCCACTTTTTACCATTTTCAAAGGCTTCAGCACTGGTCTATAAAAAGTATATTTCAATAGGCCAGACATTATTGCAGATTTAAAAGTTAGGATAACGGAAGAAATTAACAACATAATCCTACAAAATATTGTACGAGAATTCCAAGATCGACTTGCTTATTGTCAAGAAGTGAATGGTGGTCATTTTGAACATTTAATTTAATTGTAAAATAAATGGAAAAATTTCCTTCCTTCTAGAAATATCAAAATTTTACATTTTCAAAATAAATGTTCTAGTTATGATTGCACCAAATTTGAAAAACTTAATATTACTGAACAGAGAATGAAAATCCCTTTCAAACAAGGTGCCACAAGACCCTATTCTCATTTAAAATTTTTGAGGGGGTGCGAGAAGGGGGTAATGTTTTTATACTGTACATTGTGTCAGGTTTTTTAAGCATATACATAATAACGCTAAAAATGAATTTATTTCATTCCTATGGACCGCACTATAGATATTTCAAATAACAAGTACATTGTTGCTAATTTATTTAAGAATCAACATGAGAAAGTTAACGATATTGATTGCACAAATTATTAAAGAAAATTCCATAAACATAAAATAAGAATTCTTAGCAATACAGAGCTGTTAACTAATTATGACTATGAAAAAAAAAAAAACAGATGTAACTTCCTTCTAGTTACAGTGTTCTCAATTGGGAAGATTGTACTAGAACAACCGGGTTATCTTCCACCATTTAAGTGTTAATATTAAAATACACCTTTAGGAATATGGAAATTAACATATACAAATTAAAAGTAGAATTATTGATCGATTTGTTTGAAAATACGAAGAGGATATTCATAAAATCAGATGTGAAATAATTTGCGAATGAAAGATAAACTTTAGTCGCTATCTTCCATTGATCAAGAGAATCTCTTGGGAGGTATTCATGTTGAATATTGAATAAATCGATTCAATTGAGAATGTTGTGAATGTTTCCCTTTTCAACATAGAATTATTGAGTTTTGAAAACTAACGAAATAACATGTCCTCAATCGAGGACTGGACGAATGAAAGGGTTAAGGAGCTTAAAAAATAAGAAAATAAAATAACATTGACTGTGTTTTTTCTAACCTACTCCATTTGAAAATTAAATTTTTTTATATCTCAGAAATTCCTTTCACAATTTCTATGAGAGTGATCTCTAACTGGTCAACAATTTGGGATAACTCGTTTTTCGGGAAAAACTCAGGCTAGACACCCACAAAAACAAAAGTACAAGCCCAGAAAATATTTAAGAAAATGCAGTACTAATATAAACAACTCCTTGAATAATATTGGGAAATATTTCACGAGAAACAAACTGATACTTGATGTCAACAAATATTCATAACAACCAGATATAAATAAGCTCCTTAATCTTAGTAATAGCATAATTAATTGATAATATTTATGTTATTACTCAGTCAAACAATGTGCACATTAAAATATCAAGATTGTGTCTGAAATTAAAATACCTTGATTTTATCCTCGGATTCTTTGTCATTACATTACCATTCTGAATACATTATCAAGAAAATATATCTTCTAATCTAAAATTTCCAAGTGAATAAGTATATATATGCATAAATAATTAATATTTGCATTATTCAAACCCATTTCGTTTATTGTGCTTCCCTGCTATTTATATTCAAATTAGAATAAAGTGCCTCTAACAAAAACTTCGTGGAACGTGTATTGTACAATAGAGCTATTGATAATGGTCTTTATTCAGGGTGTTAGTGAATAAGTGCGACAAACTTCAGGGGGTGATTCTGTATGAAAAAATAATGACAGTTTGCCATATAACTTTTGTCCGCAAATGTTTCGTTTTCTGAGATACGGGGTGTTAAAGTTTTTCTTAAAAACGGACTATTTATTTATTGCTCTGAAACCGGTCGAGTTATGCAAATGAAATTTGGTGAGTTTTAAGAGGTAGTTATTACGCATTTTTTGACATGCAATTAAAAATTTTATGTTCATCATTGGCGCGCATACGGGTAATGATCTCAATTTTTTTAAAGAAAAAAATGGTACGCCACTGCGATATTTCAAATTAAAATCATTTTTGAATTCCTCGTTCAATTTGTGACAAAAAATATCTCATGCCTTTTTTTTTGTTTGGGGCGCCGTTTTTATGCAAAAAAATAAAACATCTGAACGCGTATTTGTCATTACTTTAATACATTATCTAGTAGCGATGCTAGTAGGCTACTGTCAACATTCTGTTAAATACGAATATTTCAACGAAATGTCAAATTACTGTTTCTTCAATTTTAAGCTTTTAGTTTGGTACAACATTAATGATAATAAGTAACAAATTTTTCTTTAATTGAAAAGAATGGAAAATTATACAAATGCGGAATCGTCAGACATGCATTTTGTCTATGGTCGAAGTAATTGAAATGGTCGGCAAGCTCGACGATTGTATGCTGAGTTGTATCCAGGACGTAGTGTACCCCATCACCAACGTTTGCGCGAAAATGGTACATTTAAGAAACAAACGGCTGACTGCGGGTGCCCTTGAGAAATACGAACTGTGCAACTAGAAGCAGTTCTCAAGTTAATTGTGGAGTCACCTGAAACAAGTACTCGAAAAATTGCCAACATACTGAATGTAAGCAACTTCCTGTATTTAAAATTCTTAAAGAACAGCAATTGTATCCGTTTCATATTCAACGTGTGCAAGCTCTACTACCTAGAGACTTTTTTCCGCGCCTAGTTTTTGCCATTGGATTCTTTATCAAATCGCTCAAATTCCTAATTTTTTAAATGGCGTTTTGTTTACTAAGGAGGCTAATTTTGGACGACAGTGTATACGAAATTTCCATAACAATCACCTCTGGGCTGAGGCAAATCCACATGGAATCTTTGAAGCTCATTTTCAGCATCAGTTTTCAGTAAATGTATGGCTTGGGGTACTTGATGATCATTTAATCGGTCCATATTTCCTCCCACAACGACTAACAGGCGACTCTCACCTTAATTTCCTACAGGAAGAGTTACCTGTTCTTCTTGAACAAATTCCTCTACAGCTGAGACATCCCTTATGGTTCATGCATGATGGTGCACTAGTCCATTTTAGAATTATTGTAAGTAATCACTTAGATACAGTATATCCAAATCGTTGGATGGGTAGGGGAGGTACGGAACATTGGCCTGCTCGATCTCCGGATTTAAATCCTCTAAATTTTTGCATTTGGGGTTTTCTTAAGTCATTAGTTTATTCCACTCCCGTCGAAAATGTTGAAGACCTGTGGAATCGAATTATAGCCGGCTCTGAGACAATAAGAAATACACCAAGAATATTTGCTCGAATACAACAATCAATGATGCGAAGAGTTGAATCTTGTATCATGTCTGAGGGAAGTCATTTTGAACATTTGTTGTAGCTTTGCGCCTATTTATTTATTAGTGTTATTTTCAGTTATTGTTCTGGTTTAACGTTATTGTATTAGATAGTTCTTGATAATGTGTTAAAAAAATAAAAAATGAAAAAATAAAGATGTTTTATTTTTTTGCATAAAAATGGCGCCTCATACGAAAAAAAGGCAAGAGAGATTTTTTGTCACAAATTTAACGAGGAATTCAAACATTTAATTTAAAATATCTCAGTGGCGTACCATTTTTTTTTTAATTGAGATCATTACCCGTATGTCCGCCAATGATGAACATAAAATTCTTAATTTCATGTCAAAAAATGCGTAATAACTACCTCTTGAAACTAACCAAATTTCATTTGCATGTCTCGACCGGTTTCAGAGCAATAAATTAATAGTCAGTTTTTAAGAAAAACTTCAACACCCCGTATCTCGGAAAAGTTATATAGCAAACTGTCATTATTTTTTCATGCAGAATGACCCCCTGAAGTTTGTTGCACCTATTTACTAACACCCTGTATATGTATATCAATTGATATTTGTAAATTATATTAGTTCTTTTCAATAAACTAGTACCACTGCATAAGTTAATATTTTTTCATTTCTTTATAAACAAATTACTGAATATATTGAATAAATTCATAGTTCTAATAAATTATGACATCTGAGAGTCATGCAACAGTTTTCTGGACATTTCTTAAAGCCGTTTCAATAATTCTACGAAGAAAATTAATGACCCACCTGTGAAATTTGCCACATTACTCTGTTCTTTCAAATCCCATATTTTCACCTGGGAATCTCCTGTGCCTGTACCAAAAATGAGCCCATCAGGATGAAGCTGAGCTGTTGTAAGTGGAACATTGGTATTATCTGTAACTTTGGTCAATAAACGGCCTGTTCTTATATCAGAAAATGCCCAGTGTTGATCCTCGGAAGTGGATAAAACATAATCTCCGGTTGGATGAAGAGAAAGCCCAGTGACAGGACCATCATGTGCCCTTAGGAGTAATGTGGTTTGTGAGGTGGGAACGTTCCATACTCTTATTGTGGAATCAGGAGAAGCTGGATAAATGGAAGCATATGGATTATTCTAATTGAAATAGTAAATGTTACAAATACAGGGTGACCCAGGGATGATGCAAGCTCCATAACTTTTTTCTATCCAAGCTATCAACTTGATTTTTTTTAACGGTAGGTCCGACAATGAAGCACATTCAAAAAATATTTCTATTTATATACTGGATGTCCTAAAATAAGATACACAACTGAGTTCTGTTTTTTTTTACATTTTTGGATTAGTCACTAAATTGTAGATATAACGCACCCCCAGGTTTCCACAGACCCATAGAAAAATTCATAACTTCAGAACCATTCAAGATAAAAAGGAAAACATTCACAATTGAATATTGAATAGAAATATTTTTCAATAAAAAATAAGTTATTTTTTGTGAATGTCTAACATAAAACAACTACTTCGTGTACTTTGAATAATTGTAGATGTCTAATTGTTAATAATGAATTTCACTTGTGAAGAATTAGTGAATATGGTCTACTGTATTGGCGAAGCTGACAGAAATCCTTTATTAACCCTTTCACTGCTGATTAATTGGTATACATTACTTGCTGGCTGACTTATATTTTCATACACTTTTATTTGGTTGATCATATTATTAGTTAAATTGGTAAATATTTATGGTTTAAACACAATTTACAACACTATACTGAGTTGCTCAGACCAAAAACATGCGGTTTTTGTCAGTGCTGAACAACAACTGATCAACCATGCTCTACAAATGACGATTTAACAATGTTCCCCGAATGACTTTTGAGGATGTCATGCGCACTGAGGACTCTTGCGCAGTGAAAGGGTTAACAAGCAGAATCTACCATCAAAAGTATCCAGAAGCAAGAACTCCACAGGTGTCTTCATTACAAAAGTTAAGAGTTCTGTTTGAACTCACTGGTAGTGTGTCTTATACCAAAAAGGAAATTGTTGGTGGTCGGATCAATGAGTTGCAAGTTTTATTGATGCTACAGGAAAATCCTCACTTAAGCACCAGGGAAATAGCAGCGAAAATGAATATTTCACAAAAGTGTGAACAGAATAATATTGAAACATAAGTTCCACCCTTATCATCTAAACTACATCAAGAATTGTATGATAATGATTTTGCAAAAGAGTTTTTTGTATTCAAATGAATAGTACGATTGACGAGGATTATAATACTTTAAACAAAATTCTGTTTTCTGATGAAGCAACGTTAAGAACAACGGGTCTGTCAACAGACATAATATGCAATTGAAAATCCCCACTGGTACAAGACTGTTGATAACCAAAAGCGATGGTCGCTTAATGTTTGGGGAGGAATTATTGGAAAACACATTATTGGGCCCTACTTTTTCGACAATGTGCTGAGTGGTGAAAAGTATTTACATTTTATTTGCGAACATCCTCCCAGAATGTTAGAAGTAGATTTGAACACCGGAAGGACCATGTGGATGCAACACGATGGTGCCGCAGTGCATAACCATAAGATAGTGCGAGAATGTTTAGATCAATCCTATCCTAATCGTTGGATAGACAGAGGTACTATTCCTTGGCCAGCATAATCCCCGGACCTTACATTTATGGATTTCTTTCTTTGGGGGTATGTGAAGGGAAGAGTTTTCAGAGATCGTCCAACAACTGCAGATGATATGAAGAACAGGATCACGGAAGCATCCCCTTCAACTGATGAGGCAATGATTTCTAGAGTTCGGGGCTCATTTAATAGAAGACTAGCAGCTTGTGTGGAACATGATGGTGACCTATTTGAGCATTTATAAGTAGCCTTGCGTCAAAATGTTTACATTGTTTCCTGTTAATCATCCTTTCCTGTTCTTGTAAAGATTACTAGAATTATTTCCTTTGTGATCTCCTGTTTCTATTACAATTTCATTTTGTTGAAACATTCTTTTTAGAATTGTATGGATGTGTCAAATTTTACGACAAGCCCTACTGGATTCCTTTCTATTTATTTTTTTTGAAAAAATCTCAAAATTTCTTATTTTACAACAAGTCTCGCAAATTTAGACCCCGTAAATCCTATTTCGGCAGGCAGCTCTTGAAAAATACCATGCAATGATGCAATAAAATATAGGATGTTGCATTTGAAAAACTCAAGTTATTGCCACTTGTAATTTTTCATTTAAAAAAAATCGTAGTTGGTTGAGTTATCTTCAATGGTTTTGAAGTTATGAATTTTTCTGTGGGTCTATGCACAAAGCTATTTTGACACATAAATTGACATGAGTAAAAAAAAACATTTATTGTCTAAACAGGGAGAACCCAACGATAGAAGAAGCTCAAAATTGTTTATTGGGGATAAGGAAGTGATTGTTTGCTATACAATATTTGTTTTTAAAGGAACTTATAGATTCGTTGTAAATATCGATGTTTGTGCAAACCTCATTTGTTTTGTTGCTTATTGAGTGCAGAGGAGATTTAACGAGAATATTTGTTTTGGGTTTTGTTAGGTAGAAGCACATTTCATACCTGCTGTTGATACGTGGAACATGAAAGTTCAATTGTGTTAACAGTTCAGGGCAATCTATTAAGTTATGTACGAGTTTGTAAATGAACAAGCAGGCATAGTATGTTCTACAGTTTTCTAGTGACAGGAATGAAAATTTATTCAATAATATATTGTTGTTGAAACCTTGCGGAGGGTTGACTCCGACTATCTTGAATGACATATACTTCATAAAGAGCCTCTGTACTGACTCGAGCAGATCAATATGACATTTGTAGAGTGGTGACCATATCAGAGAGCAGTAATCCAGTCTTGATTTTACATATGCATTTTATAGGGTGGTGAGGCATTCTTTGTTTTGAAAATCTCTACATGTACGGAATATTAGTTCGGTCATCCTCTTTGTAGAGGAAGTTATGTTATTATAGTGTTAGGAAAAGTTGAGTTTCGGGTCAAATTCAACACCGAGGTCCTTATTTTGTGTCTTGTGCTCTAATGGAGTAGTGTATTTGCATTTTTGGACATTTAGTGGTAGTTTGTTTTCAGTGCACCAATGGAGAAGTTCATGAATGTCGTCCTGTAAAATTATACAGTCATTTAGTGATTGAATTCTACGAAATATTTTCAAGTCATCTGCTAATAGCAGCAAGTTGCTGGAGATATTTTTACCAATATCATTTATAAATAATGAGAATTAGAGGGTGGCTAAGTTGCTCCCTTGTGGGGCGCCGCTAGAGGCGATGAATTGATAGGATGTGTGTTCTCTAAATTCAACAAAGAGTGTGCGGTTTTTGAGGTAAGATTGAAAAATGTTTGATTAGTTGTGAGTCAAAGCCAAGGAAGTTTAGTTTGTTCAGAAGTATCTGGTGATCTAGTTTGTCGAAGGCCTTTGAGAAGTCAGTATAGATTGTGTCCAATTGAGAATTATTGTCAAGTGCAGAACTCGCCGCCTGAGTGAAACTCATCAGATTAGTGACCGTTGATTGTTGGCTCATGAATCCATGTTGGTCATTTGTGATGATATTTTTTAGGTAGGTTAGGTAAAAAACAATTGCAGATAAGTCTAAGAAACCAGGGTGCGTTATATCGACAATTTAGTGGCAAATACAAAAATGTAACAAACATAGGGGGTTACCATTTAAAAAAACAGAACTCAGTTGTGTATCTTATTTTGGGACATCCTGTAAATGAATAGAAATATTTTTAGAATGTCATTGGTAAAAAAAAAATCAAGTCAATAGCTTGGGTAGAAAAAGGTTATGGAAATAAATATGTATGAAATGACAATCAATTCCCTTACTTTCTGAACCTAGGAGTAGGTATCAGTATCAAGAATATTTCAAGTACGAGATTTGAAATATTTTGCACATTTTGGCTATATAAAATATAGATTCATAAATAACATATAATTAGATATTGGATTTAATTCATGATAACAGGCAGATAATTATAAGAGTTCAAATCTGGATGTTATTCGTATAAATGTTTTTTCCTTTTATTTCATGCTAGATTCAAGACTATTAGTGACATACCTGTGATCACAAGATCTTCATCAGGATGGTAAATAACCTTTGTAACTTTTTTGGTATGTCCTTTCAAAATGGCAACCACCTGTTCTGTGTCCTTATTGAAAACAGTGGCATTCTTATCATTACCACCAGTGAGTACTTTGCTTGTGTCAGAATTGTGAACATCTAGTGCTAAAATACCAGGAATACTTGCAGAATGCAAACCCTGTAAAAAACCAATAAATACCAGCGCAACACATTATTTTCTTATGAAACTCACTATTAGTGATGCTAAAGTTTTGAACGATCTCAACTGTTCTTGTGTCGTCAACTCTTCAGGTACTGTACGCCCCCGCTTCTTTCTTTCCTGTGTTAAAACGGTTGCTTTTTCTTGTAATTTCTGTATAACCTCAATACTCATTCCTGCCTGTTCAGTTGGTTGATTAGCCACTCCGCCGGCTTCAGCAGCAACAGCCTGCAAAAAGTTTGTGATGCACGAGAGACCAAAAATCAAAGAATCCTAATCTTACTGGCTGTGGAACTGTAGTAATACCAGCTTGAGGTTTGAGAGTAGCCAAAGCTTCTCTGGCTGCTGTAACTTCTTTGTTTAACCTGGCAATAACTCTGCAAGCGGCATCATGTTGGTACAAAGCGTGACTGAGCTCTTGTCGAGCAGTTTGAAGTTGCTGTCTTTGTGTGAAACTATAAAGCATGACAGCATCCCATTCATCCTGTAATAATTTTAGCGTCGCTGGAATGCTTGTGGCACTTGGAGGTTTCGGTTTTACTATTGGGGGGGCTGAAATATGGTTGTTATGAATCGATGAATGTATGCCTTGGATTCAAACTTACTCTTGATTTCAATCAGATCATCTAGACCAAGTTCTTTCCCGCTAATTGGGTCGACTCCATTTTCTTGTATGTACTTCTCAATTATTCGTTTTTCAAATATGGCACCCGATGAAGGAGATACCACTGGATGCTCCGGCACCTCGTTTGAAACTGAAACAGATATGTTTTGAGGTTATGGCTTGCCGGTATCAATAAACTTGTATACACAAGTTCTTTTCATGAAATATAATTGCACAGTTGAACTTTTATTTATGTTTGATGAAAATAACGAAAAAATCGAAAACTGAGTACTCGTTTACTTACTGGCACAACATAACGCCATTTTCACTGGTAACTGGTAACCCAAATAAACACGGAATATAACAAAAAATGACAGCTGACAGATTTATCACTTCGACATACGACAATTGACAATGAAAATGACATTTTGAAACTGGGCTATGTTCCTAAACCTCACTCTCTTACTGGGAGTCTACCCGCACTGTTCCGAAATTCACCCAGATGAATAGGGAACACGCATTACTTTATTTTAATTCTGCTTTGCCTTAGTTTTGTCCAAAAAAATTATATTTTGTGAAAATAATTTCTCAAATCCTAAAATTTTGTAAAATTTTCAAATTTAAAGGTGCTCTTTAATTGAAATTTGATTTGACCTTCACTTTCCCCAAAAACTAGCACTTATTGTGGTTGTTTCAGTAATATTGAGGTGTTTTCTGGTGCAAAAACGTATTCAATCTTGCATTTGAATACGATTCTACGTGACGTCATTATTATCAGGAACCGCAAGAATTCATAATACGATTCAGTAATCAAACATAAACTAAGAAATTTTCTGTTAGAAAGTCGGTAGACTTTCACGAATATTAGTGGAAAATGGAATGTCCCACTACCAAGATTTATTTGGGGTATTATTATAAATTATGACAATCACAAAACAACGGATTAGGTTTTGAAATTGAATTCGACTTGGTTTCAAAACTCCATGAATACGTTTTGAATCGTTTTATATATGACGTCATCGTTTCAACGCCAGAATGGATGTATTTGAATCACAGGACGAATATGTTTTGAATACATGAGCGCCAAAAGACAATACTATTTCTTAAGAACCAAACATAAATCTAACTTCACTTTTGATGTGATGTTTTAGTAACAATTGTAAATACTATGATAATAATAATATAAGTAAAATATATAAACGAAGACAGATGGAATAGGCCTTTTCACGACTCGTTACGCACAAACGCATCCGCCATGTTAAAAAGCGGGTAATATGAAAATTTCGGAGATTTTTAGTAAATACGGCTGGAAACACGGATTATTACTCTTATCATCAGTGCAATTAAATGAAAAATAAAGATAAATAATGGAAAAATACAAATTATTATTAGTAAAGCTACTTTTACCTGTAAAAACATGCATCATTTGAAGTTACAGCAGAAACTATTACACTAACAATTAAATGGATCAAAAAAATCACCCATAAATCCCATTCAGCACACTTAGGACACATTTTTAGATGTTTTTGTTTCGTTGATTTAATTAGTTTTCGACGATATTCGAGACTGGGCTTTGGAAAATAATATGAGTTCTCCGAAAATGTTTTACTATGTGTATCGTTGCGACATATCGCATAACAAGATGTATAAAGTGTCCGAAAAACATGGCGGAAGTTGAGGCATGCGAACCAAAAAAAAATCAGAATGAGAAGGCCTATTATAGTTGACTGTACCAAGCAACTAGCGGTAAAAGTTTGAACTGTGTGAAATAACGATGTAAACGTCCATCATAGTACATTTTTTAATCTCATGGAAATATTGACGTTTTTATTTTTGAATAGGCGCGATCACAAACTCACAAATTTGCTTCATAGGTACTTGAAGTTGAAATATAATGATAAAATATTATATTTGCATAGTATTTCCAAGAAGATATTGTGTAATATTCGAATAAACGCCGTTCTAAAACTCTCAAATTCAGTGAGACATTCAAACACAGCGTTATTGCCGCTTCTTTTGACGTCAAAGTCCATTGATTTGGCGTTTTCCTGAGTTGTCAGTTTCACTATTTTGCGGAACTTCTAAGATCCGATGAATAAAACAGAACTTGTGTCAGCATTCTCATTTAATAGCTGTTCTTGATTTAGTTATTCTTGAATAATATGTATGTATACCGAGTGCCTATGTCATTTTTTTGGCCTGCTCACATTGTAAAGAAATATTATGAATAACGCTTGACAACGCTGTAATTCCTGGCCTTCTCTGCGATCGGCGAGTTGCCAGTGTCACTATTTTGTGAAACTTCTGAGGAATAGTTATTCTCTGTTTCATCCTATGAATAAAACAGAACTTGTGTCAGCATGTGTTGTATTGAAATGAAGACTTCTCATTTGATATATGTTCTTGATTTAGTTATTCTTGAATAATATGTATGTATATCGAATGCTGTAATTATTTTTTCGGGCTCTTCACATTGTGAAGAAGCAGGGGCGCGCTAACTATGTGGCGAATGTAGGCAAAAGCCACGGGCGGCAAAATCTAAGGGCGGCAATTCGGCTAAATAAACCGTACTAACGACCTCTTCTTTCTAATGCCGCGCGTCGGCTCCAATTCATGTTTAATGCGTGATTCTCTTTCGGTATGCGAGTATCACAGGTGGCTTAGCGGTAACGGTAAGTATAAAACACAAAGACAGTAAATATAGAGAAATGTTTTTATTGCTTTTTTTATTCGAGAAAGGCTTAAAAGCGGTCTGTCGGAAGCCGCAAAAAATGAAAATTAATATAAATATGTCTGGATTTTGTAAAATGGGTCATTCTAGGTTGTTCTGCAAATCAAATTAGTTGATTAGATAGTTAGTGAGGTGAATATTTCAGTGTAAAAAATGGTGAGTAGTGTAACTAAAACTAAATACGGTATATTTTTACTATTCTACGCTTAATTCTAATTAAAATTTCTGAAATATGTTCTATATCAAAACTCAGTAGTTTTCGAGATATTTGTTATTATTTTTTTTTCCATGAAAGGCAATTAACAAATATGGCTAATAATTTCACCTTGTAACTACCAACTACTAATTGTAAAGTATTTTTAGGTAATTTTTTTTCAAGGTCCTGTAATACATACTAATACATATTATTTTCAACAAATATTGTACAGTGTGTTCAAAAAATGTAATCCAATTTGTTGGTAAAGACAGATGTAAAACAAAATTTTTTCAAATAGATCACCATGTGTAACTTATCCTATATTAAAACTCATCTGTTTTTGAGATATTTGACGTTTAATTTTTTTTCCAAAAATTCAAATAAGATTGCTAACAATATGATATTTCCTATTTTAAGGAAAAGGGCAGGGCAAAAAAAGAAAACGATTGTCAGGTCATCAGTTCCGCCAACAAAGACGGCAGAAAATGGAAGAGAAGGAAAAATTCGCTGATTCTTTGAAGAAATATTTGAAACCGTCAGAAGTAAGTGTTCTTCCTGAACTTGAAAATACCGACGATGCTCGCCCTAGTTGTTCCTCAGCCCCAAGTTTCTCATTTGTTTCTGATTGTAATAATATAAATAGTACCGAGGAACATCATATTGAAAACGTTCCAGCAGCGGCAACATTACTATTTTCTAACTCCACCGTAATATCTGATGACCCCGGAGAGTGGCCCGAAATAATTACATCCACAGATGCAAAATTTTTAACGGATAAAGGACCCCATCAAATTACGAATTGGATCTATCCAGTAAACTCACAAGGCCGAAAGTTTTCTGCCAGATGTTTTTATCGTAACCTCACCAATGGAGAGAAAGTTAAAAGGGAGTTGTTGATTTACTCAACAACACGAGATGCGGTTTACTGCTTCTGTTGCAAACTTTTTGGTAAGTCTTTGACCAACTTGTCTAATAAGGAAGGGTGTTCTGATTGGAAACATTTGTCACTAGTGCTAAACAGACACGAAAAGAGTGACTACCATAAAAAAAATATCGGATCTTGGTTAAACTTATCAAATATGTTATCTAAGGGAGTTACTATGAATGAAAGTCAATTACGTTCATTGCATGTAGGAAAAAAACTGGTATCGTGTCATTGAAAGAATAATTCCAGCAAAGCAGTTTTTATGTCGTCAATGTTTAGCTTTACGTGGTAGATCTAACAAATTATATGAAAATAATAACGGAAACTTCTTAAAGTTAATAGAAACGTTCACCAAATTTGATTCTGTAATGGAGCAACATGTTCGACGCACACATAAAAATCAAAGCAGCGGCAGCGGTAGCGGTATGACAAACTATTCATGCGATAAAATTCAAAATGAATTGATAGATTTAATCGGCTCAAAAGTAAGAACTACTATTTTAGATCCAGTAAGAAAACATAAATATTTGTATAATCCTCGTCTGTACACCGGATGTGAGCCATACGGAACAATTAAGTGTAGTTTTGAGGTTTGTTTTATTAAACGAGTTGACGAAATTTTTTTAAATACGTGAGCATTGCATTTCATTTTGCCTTATAGTTGATTCTACTGGTGCTGGCTTGTATAACTATGTGGCAGATTAATTAGTAGACATAAATTTAAGTATATATGATTTGCGAGGAGGATATGATAATGGAGCAAACATGCGTGCAATACACAGTGGATTACAAACACGAATCTTAAATATAAACCCGCGAGCATTTTTTGTTCCTTGTTCGGCACACTCATTAAATTTAGTTATTAACGATGCCGCAAAAATTTTTTTTGAGGTGTCCGGATTCTTTGATATTGTTCAAGAGATATGTGTTTTTTCCGCGTCAACCAAAATATGGTCAATTTTGAAAACGTGCCTTAAAGATTTAACTTTAAAACCACTATCTGATACACGCTGGCCCAGTAGAATATACGCTATAAAACCTTTGAGATATCAAATTGGTGAGGTTTATGATGCTCAAAAGTGATGGATGCATCCGCATCTCCAAAAGATCACATCAACATCACACCTCTAGCTCGATCGCTAGCAACAAAAACCTAAAACTACAATTTTTTATGCTCTGTAGTAATCTGGTACAATATTTGATTTAAAATCAATTCTCTCAGTAAATTAATGCAGAATCAAAGTATAAATCTAAAAACTTGTTCAGACTGTCTAAACAAAATAAAAATATTTTTTTTAGATTTAAGAGATGATAAGGGATTTAGCGAACTTCTTGTAGACGCCAGGGAGCTGGCCGAAGAATTAGAAATCGAACCAAATTTTTTATCTTCACAAACAGTTCGTCAAAGAAAATAGAAAAGATAGTTTGATTATGAAAGTACTGACAAACCAATAACAGACCCGAAAATGAATTACAAAGTAAAAGTATTCTTCTCTATACTAGATACGACCTTATCATCTCTTAATGAAAGATTCAAGGGGTTGGAGCATTTTAATAACATTTTTAGATTTATTTATCAAATGTTCAGCTTGAATGAAGAAGAATTAAGAAACTCGTGTAAAAATTATTTGTTTAAAATGCCACTTACCAGAGCAAAATGAGTTAGATCCTCAGTTAATTCTTCAACACATTTTAGAGAACAATTTAATTTCAAAATTTCCAAATACTGCAGTGGCAATACGAATTTTTTAACTCTACCAGTATCTGTAGTATCGGGAAAAAGGTCTTTTTTAAAATTAAAATTAATAAAAACTTTTTTACGATCAACTATGGTACAAGAGAGACTCAGTAATTTGGCAATTATGTCCATAGAAAGTGACCTTATGGATTGTACTCCTTTAGACGAGTTGTTAAAGATTTTGCCGAAAAAAAGGCAAGAAAAGAGTGCTTCTAATAAGTTATTTTGTTCTTTTTTTCCTGTTATGTAAATTTTTTATTGTTTTGTCAGTTTTGTTGTTGCTTTGCTTTTTTACATTCTTCGTTAATCCTTATGTCTGAGACTTGTCAAGATCTTCTGAATGTTATGGGGATGAGTAGTCAGGTATCATGCTGATTAAAATCAATACACTTTTTTTTATTTGAGCTTTCGGAAATACTCATTTCCTTTATTTGCAAACATCATATGATAATGATGATTTAAAATTACAGATTATACATCATACGGTATATAAATTAACACATATTTCATTTCAAAATTAGATAAGTAATAGCGATTATTTCAATTTTGTGTGTACCCCCTTATCTGATGTATCAGTATCAAAATTAAATATAGGTTTTAGCACGTATTTTAATTTTATTTATGTGTACCCAGCCATGTATAAATTTTTACTAAAAAAGGGGTAAGGGGTGTGAAATTCTATTTTGCCCACAGGCGGCCGCATGGCTTGGCGCGTCTCTGATGAAGAAGTATTATGAATATCTCTTGACAACCCTGTTGCTCTCGGCGATAGATCTGAACTTGTTACGTCACATCCAGGCGCGGTTCTGCAGTGTTCAAACAGGAATATTTCTTTAAAAATTGTTTTTGGAAAAACGACTTCGAAAAAAAATACAACCACTTTTCGCGGTATTTTTTCCAGAAATAAGTGATCTTGCCTATTATAAAAAAAATTTAACATTTTTTTCTATATCTATTTCTAAGTTCGTTGCTGAGCTTTCATGTATAAATCAAAATATTTAAGAATAGCGAAACATGCGTGTTCCCTATTATAGTACACTAAATATTTATCAACTAACAACATTGACAACACCTCATAAGACCTAACGAAAATAATAAATCAGTCTATTATTTTTCAAACGGGTGCTCGAAAAACATTGGGCATGGCCAATTTTTGAATATTGACACATGACATAAATATTTAAGGGTTGGTTATTAATTTGACAGTTCGACCAGAAAAGCATTCGATTGGTAATCGACTCATTTAGTAAAAACAATTTCAAGACAGTTAATTCAAGAAAGCCGTAATTTCTTTGTTACTAAGACCCAATAAAAAATAATATGCAATATGATAGTCCGTCCCTTCCATTTTGAAAAAAATCGTAGAAATTTAATTGATAATGATTTGAAACAAACAAATGATGTTCCGGTAGAAGTCAATATAAAGAAAAAAGGCATTATAATGAGAAAAAAGTGAATATAATGAGAAAGAAGTCATTATAATGAATTTTTTTTAAATAAAAGTGTGCCTTACACCAGGGAGCTTTCCTAAATAATTGATAGAAGGCCGCCCCCTCTTTCGCATAATATGCCTCTAATAGCTATTTTTAGGACAATAAGAGTAAAGCGTAGTAGCATTTACCTGGATGTTGAGAACCCGAGGAGCGAGGGCCTCAACCAGGTGAGTGATTAAATGCGCTTTAAAATCTGATTTTTTCCATTTTCGCAGAAATTAATTAATATAACGAGATTCTTATGCGATTTATAATAGTCGAGGACATTGCTAGGTGACGAGGCGTCAGCCGAGTCACCCGTAATGTCCGAGACGGTGTTAAATCGCTAATAATCGAGTTACATTCAAAGCTTTATCGTATCATTGACAACGGCGATGCGAAAATAAAAGCAACAAGGTATTATGTCATTTCATTTTGGCATTTCAAAAAGTCATCATTGAAATCATGCAAGATTTTGATATTCCTGACTATATATTAGCTGGAGCCAACACTATAAGGTTCAACTTGCTTCCGGACAAATCTAAAATCCATTATGAAAAAGAATATCGGCAGTTTTGTAACTCTCTTATGATCGTGGACGCTAAAGGCAAAGGTGTATCCATCAAATTTGAAAACTGTCAAAATATTGTTTTACATGTTCATGAAAACTAGTTCTAATATTATTTGGTATCTAACGTATTATGCTTCCGTAACTAACGTATTAAATGATGGTAACTAATGTATTATGAGTAACTAAGGTTTTATGTAGGTTTTGGTACGTTTATGATGTTAATAATTATTAATAAAGATTTCATATAAAAATGTCTTAATCTTCAATGATACGATAAAAGAAATTATTTTGCAATTGTTGCATAATTAACTATTGTGTCATTGATTCGTCGAAAGAAAATTGCAACCAGCCTACTAAGAATAACCGTTGCTTGTGTTGCATTTAATTTGGAAACCAGCCTACTCGATACGAATAATTCGACACCGTTGCTGTTCTATGAGGTTGTTTATTGGTAACCTAGGTTACACTTTTAATCACTTGTGAATAAAATATTTCTAATCACTAGTGATTAAAAGTACAACTTCTCTCACTAATTTGAGTTGAAATATGTCATATTTCAGTCACGAAAATGGAAAAAATTATTTAATTAATTCTTTATCAGGGCGCAATTTGTCATTTTTACCTCTTATGGACGTAAAATATAAAAGTGGATGATTTTTGTATTTGAGTGTCAAATTCATACTGGGAGATTCATCTCGGGAAATACATTTGTTTTTAATGCTTTGATAGAATAAAAAATACATGATTTTCCGATGATTTTTTTATTTAGATATATTAATGTAATTGTACTAACTAAATGACAATTCCAATACATGTAAACTATGTCGAAAAAATGGAAATAAATATTGATTGATTGATTGATTGATTGATAAGTGGAATCAGAAAATATCAATTTTTCATATGTTCTGTACCGAAGGAGGAAATGGATAGATTTTCTTAGATACATTTGAATAACCTGAAATTATTTCGGGCATGAATAAACTAAAGCATATGTATGCCAAGGCGTTCAAAAGTGTAGGTGTGAGGGCGGTTCACACTATATTTTCCCCGGTCGGAATTTTTGAGTAAGTCGGAAAAAATATGCCTTTTTCGATTTTTACAAAATCATTTTATATTTTCTTTCCGCATATGCATTGCATAAAAAAATAATCTCGAACGTCATGGACTGGGGTTGAAATAGCCAAGGTTGGTCATATTTTATAGAAAAAATTATTACTAGAGATATTAAAAGTAAAATAGGCGCAAATGCTTCTATTTTTATCGAAAAATGGTTTTTGAACGTTGAATTGATTCACAGCAGTACATTAGAATCATTTTGAGAAATCAACAACGATGCCAAATAAATATATTGACTGAAAGCTCTGTTTCACGTAAATCGTAAAGGGCAATTATTTTTCCCATTATATCGGTCGTTTCAGGAGAATTTCAAAATCAGAATAAGAAATCCCAATTGATTAATTTCTAATAGTGCTGATCCGTTAGTCCTGTCCAAATTTCTATATTCCCTAACATTTTTTTCCTGAAAACTCTCGTCCGCGCAGAATTTCTTTTTTCCTAAGTTTTTCTTTGTGTTGTTTAATCTAGGTTATGCTTTTGACTCTGCCCGCTTCCCGTTATCCCGTTTTTTCGTTATCCCCTTATCCCGTTTTCCCATTATCCTGTTTTCCCGTTATCTCGTTATCCCGTTTTACCGTAATGTATATATTATATACTCCTAAAAACTTTTCCACAACCAAAGAATTACGCTCGATTCATCTTATTTTCTATCACTTTCTGGACATTTCAGATTTTGGAATTGGTGGCTTTTTATCATCTTTCAACTAAGAAAAAAATCTAATATTTTCTATAGTTCTAGAAATTTTTAGGACTCATATTTTTTGTTTCACAATATATCTAAAAAAATCCTTATGAAGCAGATAGATGAAATCTGCAATAATTCAATATTTTGTAATTTTTCACCATCGAAGTAATATTAACATTTCTGCAAATTCTATGTGAATTCAATGGAAAACGTTTATTAAAATTTGCAACTCCCTATAAGAGTGGCAAATTATTGTATAAATTTTTTTTATGTTATACAGTTGCAAAATGATTACAAAATTATAATACATTATTTATTGTTAGGGTTGTAAGAACTATAGGCATTGTTTGGAATTTGGCTCTATGAATTGGTTTCGAAATGTTAATGGTTATTATTATATAATTCCACTTGAAGAATTGTCCACGTAAATTTTCTGAATTTACAATCACACTTGAGAACAGTTTGATTCATTATCTTTTTCTCACAAACTATTGCTGACAAATATATCTCGTTAATATATCTCGGAAACGGTATGAGACGGCCGCGTTTTTGTTTCGGATTCTTGTCCAAGAGGCAAAAACACGTAAGAAAAGTCAAACAG
This sequence comes from Gonioctena quinquepunctata, assembly GCA_018342105.1. Taxonomy (NCBI): domain Eukaryota; kingdom Metazoa; phylum Arthropoda; class Insecta; order Coleoptera; family Chrysomelidae; genus Gonioctena; species Gonioctena quinquepunctata. The sequence continues at coordinate 101,173 of JAFIRS010002519.1, forward strand.
CTATTTTCAGGGAGCATGAGCATTATTTTAAATAATTCAAATGTATCACTTAAATAACACTATCTTAAATGGAGGTTTGATGTTTGTCCCTACCACAAGTGCTGCCTCTCGTGACAAATTTGCCACACTATTCTCAGGAAAAAGACTCATTAAATAATCACCGCATATTCCAGCCCACACGTTATCGGAAAACTGCTCCTGGGGACGGAATTCCAAGATTGCATGTGGGTTTTCTTCAGCCCAAAAATGATTATGGTGAAAGTTTTGGATGGCGTTTCTGGAAAAATTGGCTTCATCGGTGAATAAAATTGCAATATCAAATAATGGGTTTTCATACTCTTTTTGAGGAAACCATTAGCCAAAAGTTCAACCGTACTGGAAAGTCGCGCGAGTAGCGCCTGAACCCGTTGGATATGGTAGGGATATAATAAGTCATGGATAATTTTCCAAAACAAGAATATGTGAGATATTCAAATTGTTCCCAATTTTTCGTGTATTCAATCCGGGATCTTCCTCAATTGAATTCAAAACCGCTACCTCAATTTCTGGTGTTCTTACAGTACGTTGTACTCCTTTTAGATGATTGTCTGGTTGAAAACTCCCCTTTTCGCACAACCTTCTATGAATGTTTGAAAATGTTCGTGCATCCGGAATATTCATACAACCACCTGGCTTCCAGTGCGTTACCATTAGCAAGCCCATTCATGTAACGCATATCTGCAAACTCAGAATTAGTAAAATGGACCATGTTCTTTCAATAATATTGTTAATTTTGACTTAATTAAATACGTGACAACTAGACTAGGTAGACAACTGTCAAAACTGTTTGTTTACAAAACAAAATGTCCTTCTTCCCTACTAGATAGGGGAGGGGGGCATAACGGGGACGTTAAGGGAAATAAACAATAAAAAAAATAAGACTTCAAATAAGTGTGGCTCGAGTCAACACAATATATGCATAAGACATCCTCCTTAACATTTTCTCCATCTGAGCGAGCTTTTTGAGTCTTCTGTTTTTTTGAGTTTTTTTTTCAACCGGGGATCATTCGGATTTGAACACTTCTTCGCGTTTTCCCACACAACGGGGTACCCCATTGTGCCCCATAGCCATGTCCCCGTTATGCCCCCATGTCTAACAGAATTTTAAATAAGCAACAAAAAAATGAATTCAAGGTCAGAGTGATTTTGCTTAAAACATATCAATAGTTGATGTTAGTAGTAATACACATTAAAAAAAAAACTATAGTAGTAATCTAAACACTTACTTTTTCAGACGCGTTTTGGTAACCACTCAAAATTAGATGAAATGTCGCCGGAAAAAAGAATTGGTCGTCAAAAATAAACGCGTGCACTCTGATCGCCGGTAACTGCCGCACTGAAGGCCGATGCGAAATGCCCTCTTATTGGCGAAAACAAAACACGACTAGTGTGCGTAGTTACTTGTATGTGTGGGTGGCCCCGTCGCGCCTCGCGTCCCCGTTATGCCCCTCCCCTACGTTTTTAATCCTTGATAATACCCAATTTCATATCAACATGCAAATGAATGAATTTTATTTTTTTATGTTGAAAACGGATATCAAACGAAAAGGTATCAGAAGACCAGATTTGTTCAGAAAAATATGAGGAATTCAAAAATAATTTTTACTTCAAGCAAAAGCAGTGGCGTATCACTTTTCTCTTTAAAGTGGTTCAGTGCAAATCCCGCACGAACGCCATAAAAATATATATTGTACAGCAGAAAATGCCTTTTGATACATAGAAGATGCGTACTACGTTTCACAAAAATATCTAGGGTCATACCAAAGTTATCATAAAAAGAGATTTTTTTCTTAAAACTTTAGCACCCTGTAGTTCTAAAGTTAAGACCTTTAGGACATATGAAGTTTTTTCTCAAACTGGATCCAAGAATAACCTCCTTAAATATTATCATGTTATTAAGAAACACCCTGTATATTTTAAAATGAACTGAACAGTATAAAAAAACTTTTTAACAAAAAATCAAACCGACGAAAATAGAAACTGAAAAGTGAAAAATAAAATAAACCTTCTTAGTCCTGATAACTAAGCTCCTAAACTAATATAAGGAACTAATTTTGAGTCGGCGCCAAACAAACAAGCAAATTTTTTGTGAAGCGTAAAATGATGGCAGCATGATGCGCGGCGGCGCGACCCTTCGCCGGAAATTGCCGAGCGTTCCCGAAGTTAATATTAGCAAGACAGCTACCCGAACGAGTTCACACGTGAGGACACACGTCGTTGCGAGTGGTTGTGCGAGGAGCGCATTTTTGGAATGTTTATCGTTGGAGATTCGACGTTGCATTTTTATGTTATTTTGTTTTGATTATTTCTTTAAAGTAATGAGCATTTTTCCTCAAGTACGAAAAATTGCCCCCTAGCAGCGCTAGTAGTCGGGTAGGGACAAACATTACCTACCTCACATTAAAGTACATGTAAAAATAAAACATAAAAAAAGTTTTTGACAGAAGACGACGTTGCAGGAGCCAAATCAAAATTTGGCAACATTAAATCGGTGGCTTGCTTGTCGAAATCCTAAAATGTCCGGTAAAAAAATTGAATTAATTACAGTGAATATGATTCAGGAGGTCATTTTTAGGCACCGTTTTCGCGCACAAAAATCAAGCAATGCCTCCTTTTTTTACCAGCTTGAACAACAAACACCAAAAATCACTAATTTTCGGTACAACTTTGCACAAAATGTAGCCGGTTTTATCGAAACATTTACATCTAACATTCACTAAATTTCATGTGTCAAAGGCGAAAAGTTATAATTTTTTCGATAAAACCGGCTATATTGTGTGCAAAGTTGTACCGAAAATAAGTGATTTGGTGTTTGTAGTTCAAGCTGGTAAAAAGAAGGAGGCATTGTGAGTGATATTTGTACGCGAAAACGGTGCCTTAAAATGACCTCTTGAAGAAGGAGAAAGTCAGTATATCTCGGAAACAGTATGAGACCGCCACGTAAAAAAAGTCACATTTACCTAACCTACCTTACTAATCGTTGCAGAAACTGGATCAGGATTCTCGACCAATAAAATGAACATATGAATATTAATTGATTGGTTGGTTGAAAACTGACGAGCCAGAGACAGGGTTCGCACTTAGCTTCCCTTGACACTGCGACCAGCTGGGGTCTATTGTATCACTCTGTCGTCAGTGGTTCCTCATTCAATCAGGTTTGTGCCTTTAATTAGGTTTAGTAGCCTGTTAATAAGGTTCTTCGGATCCATGCCTATTTCCGGGCTGATCTCTCCAAAGGTTCTGTGTCGCCTTCTACTTAGGGCGTCACAGTCGAAGATAATATGAGAGGCTATTTCCTCCTCTTCATCACTTAGCCTACACTACACGGTTTTCCTGCGTACTCCCATTATGTTTAGGTGTTTTCTTAGGCCGCAGTGTCCAGTCAACAGACCTACTATCATACGTGCCTTCGTTCTGTTCAGGTTCAGAAGGTCAGCCGTCAGGGTCCGGTTTGGGTGACCTACCATGACTTTGCTGTGTATTTGCCCGACAGTTTGATCCCAATATTGTTGGTGTCTTCTTTTTATCCACTCATCGATCGGTTTTTGCTAATCCCATGCACAGGTACTGGCCCTGTGAATAGCGTTTCAGATGCTTGTCTAGCTAGCTGGTCCGCTTTTACGTTGCCTTCAATGCCTCTATGACCTGCACCCACACCAAGGTGACCTTGTTGTGTTTTGCCAGTTTAGACTTCATCTGTATAGAGTTGAGGGCTTTGATAGCACTTTGACTGTCAGATAGAATGTAGATATGTTTTTTCCTATAACCACTTCTGAATGCATACCATAATAGCATGTGTTTCAGCTTGGAATATCGTGGAGCATTTGCCAAGTGGTATTATGTAGTCCCTTCTTGGCCTTACCCCATGTATTCCTGCTCCCGTTCCTTCATCTGTCTTTGAACTGTCTGTATACCAGACTATTTCCGCAGTTGATTGGGATTCTATACTCGGAGCCCATCCAGATCCGTCAATTCGTGTTTCGAATGGTTTTTCGAATGAGTATAGGGGTTGCATGTAGTCTGAAATCATTTCGAGTTCGTCGATGTTGATTAGATGAGTGATTCTGGTGTGTCCAGTTGTTCGGATTCTCCAGTTTTTTGTTTGTTTCAGTCTGTATGCACTCATCCTGGCCTCTCCAAAGACATAGTAAGTCAAGGGGTTCGAGGTTTAGGATGATTTTCATTGCAGCTGTTGGAGTGCTATTCATTGCACCCGTGTTGCAGAGATAGGCAAGCCTCTGGATTTTCCCAAGGTTGGTTTTTGCCTGTCTTTGATTTGTTTTTGGCCAACATAAGAGTGAGCCATAAGTTACTCTTGGTCTTATTACCGCTGTGTAAAGCCAGTGCATGGCTTTCGGTTTGAGCCCCCAGGTTTTTCCAAAAGCTCTCCTGCACATCATGAAGGTTATCTTGCTTTTATTGGTTACATGTTGAAGATGCGGGTTCCAGGTTAGTTTCTTGTCAAGAATCAGCCCTAGATATTTCACCTGCTCTACTACTTGTAATGTTTCGCCGAATAGTCTGGGAGGTATGAGACCTCCATGTTTCTTCTCCGGGTGAAGGGTATTAGTGTTGTTTTGTTCGGAATACTAATTTATTTTTTCTTTTGTTAAATCCACTCTCTTCGAGGCATGGATCCATTTATTATATCTAACCTCATCAATGTGAGGTTTTACGAAGGGTTTAAAAAAACACTTTTTCCTCTGGATATCAGTTATACAGTTCGCAAAACTACAATGTCTTGTTGGCATTGTGGTCATTAAAAAAATATTTTTTTCATTTACTCAATTATTTTAAATAACTCAACTACATCACTTAAATAACACTATTTTAAATGGAGAAGGTTTGATGTTTGTCCCTATCACGTGCTACCGCTCGTGACAAATTTGCCACACTATTCTCAGGAAAAATTCTCATTTAATGATATTGGTTGATTGTTTGTTTGGCGCCGACTCAAAATTAGTTAGTTACATTAGTTTGGGAGTTTAGTTATAAAGACTAAAAAGGTTTTTTTTTTTTCGATTTTATCTTTTAATTGTTTGTAGGTAAAATCTACTAATTACTACCTATTTAATTTTTGATTACTTTTAAAATATTTACCTACCTTACTTTAACTATTAACTGTTACTTATTATGAAACAAAAATCTTTTTATACCTATAAAAAAATGCCTACCCTTAGGGGTGGCATTTTTTTCAAATTTAAATGGGACGACCAACTTCGAGGTATACCATATATTCAATAAAAAAAGAATCATCTAAATCGGATAACCCAGTATAGTCAAACAATTCACAATTGCAGAAGCATGAAAAACAAGTTTCCCAATCATGAGGCGGAATCCTTTGAGCAGCAGAGGCGGAGATAACTAATTTAAATATTTTAAAAATACGTTAAAATACAAAAATATGCCATAAACGAGGAAGTATGTATTAATAGGCAATCGGATCATCATAATTTCAATTTCACATGGTCGAAAAAAAGCCATACTTTCCAACAAAACACAACGCAACTATATAACTATATTTTAAGACCTTTTTCGATCCCAGACCAGAGGCGCAACTGGCTTTCATTTACTCAGACCTCCTGGAACACGTATATAACTGGTGATTTATTATTCTCAACGTATAAACACACCTACAAGCATTATCATTGGCTTGCGGTCCGTTTTGATTGGCTGCTGAAAATCTAGACAGCTGTCACTCAAACCCACGTTGACTATCGACTCTTTTGATCTTATTTTGGTGTTCCGTCCGCCGACGGATAATGTTTACGAGTAGTATAGTATTTCTAATCCCAATTGGACCGACATAAAAAGTTTCGTGAAGGGTTTCTCTTTCCAATTGCCGCCTTGACATAGGCGTCTGTATATTATTTTCCAGTGGTATTTTTTCAGTTACTTATTCTTACAATCATAGCAATTGATCACCCCATGTAAAAGTAGACTCATGTTATCTCAACAGAATTTTATTATTTGTTTCGAAAGGTCTCCAGAAAGCCATATTGATAAAATTATTTTCAATGGATAATTCCTAACCTCACCAACACACGGCACTGATTAAGAAATATTGTGAACTGCGTAAATCATGCGGATTCAGATAACAGATGTCCAATCCAGCTAGCCGAGCTTCTATTCCTCAAATATATTTGATAGCGCCTTTACTAATAATCTGGGCAACTAGAGACACGCGCCAGAACTTTTTTATGATTGTACCAGGAACGCTTTGAAAGTAAAAACACTATAAATTTCCCATTTGCCGAGCGGTGCATATGAACACTCCTCGTATTTTATTGCCGTTCCAATAGGGATTAGAATAACTATACACATTATTTTTCGTTCCGTTTCTTCGCATATACGCTCGTGTTAGCCAAGTGAGTTTTTGATTTGCTCCCTATAGAAACAGCTTCTGTAATTTAAAATGGTTAAACTATACAAAATTATGCGTGGTAGAATTGGTTAACCAGGTAAAAATTCAGTGAGTGAATAACCAATTATCCCCTATATTTTCCTACACTTGGGGGTGGATTTGAGATTTTTGCGAATAACTCTTGAAATACGCATTTTTAGAAAAATATTTCGAGTATTTTTAGTATATTTCAACATTTCCTACAAAAAAGGTAACATGTAATTTTCATGAATAATTAGTATATCCGAAGATATAAATAAAAATAGAACGCCATTGATATGCTCTACGTTTTTCGAAAATGTGATATGGAATATTGCATAACAGTTTATTACAATCTCTGAAAAAAAAACAATGAGGAGATAAAATGAATTGTGATGTTTTTGGTACACGCGTTATATTTTTCTGGAATTTTGAAGTCTTTCAAATCAAAATTATTTTGACAATGTCAGTTGCAATCCGATATTTAAATTAATTTGTTTTGAAAATTGAGTTTGTGTGAAAAATGGAATAATAACAATATTCATGGGCCAATGTTTATCTAGGTAAGACCTTTATTTTCTTAACCGATTTTATATCAATGAGCAGCGGTATTTGAATTCCGAACACTTAGTCAGATTTGGGATATTCCAGAGGAGCTACATATGTTAAAGCAGCATCATTGGCTGTATCAAAAATTCCTATTGGGGTGTTATTATGAATGAATATGGTCTAAGTTAGCCGATATCTTTGGAACATACTTCCGGTTATTTTTGAGATTTTTATGAATAACTCTTCAAATATGCATTGCTCAGGAAAAATGCAAGTGTAGCTTTGTGTAGATAATAACATTTTCTACAAAAAGGTGCAATTTGATTTTTATGAAAAATTAGTATATCCAAAGGTATAAACAAGAATAGAAACAATACGACAAATGCTTCTTTGCGGGAGAGTTTGATGAAGAGAATGCTACTGATATAATTCACGTTTTTTTCAAAAATGAGCTACGGAAATGAATCTCTACGCAATATTGGTTTTTTTTTTCGGAAACCGAAGCTACAATTTTCTACTTCCGATTCACCCTGCCGTGATAGCTTTTTTGCGAATGAAATCAAAAATTCTTTAAATATTTCTGCTTATTCTCTTTATATTGGTCGTACAATGGAACGAAAGTCTAAATTATAGGTTATGTCTGCAGAAATAATACGTGCTCATGCAATACTGCAAATCCATATCCTATTTTCGAAAGTGACGTTCCATGCTTCAAGCTGTGGAATTTTTTTGTTTCGATTTTTTTTCTTTGAAAATACTTATTTTTTAGGAAAATAACATGTAACCTTTTTTATAAAGAATATTTACAGATATATCTATAAAATCCTCGGTAAACATTTTCTTGTACTCAATGACGAAGGATATCTATGGTCGTCGCTAAACTCTAATGGAAAAAATAAGATTGAACAAAAGAGGTTGGTTCCATTATGCCATTGAAATGAGAAGTGTTTGTATTTGAATTATTCCTATAAGCTAAAATCAACGATTAGATGTCCAAACGCAACTTATTTTTTCACGCATGAATTTGATATACTCTTTGGAAAACAATGTATACGCCTCAATTATCTGCTCTGAATTGAATTAACACACACCATGACCCCCTTGCCCATATTATATCCCCTTCACGCTATGTGTGAACGGGAGTTATTAGCCACTTACCATCCTCCCCCGCTCCTCCTTGGAGCGGTCCTCAACTAGCAAATTGGCACCTTCGCAAGATTGACATCGTACCTCTTTTGGTATGAAGTCAGCCTCTGAGTGCTTTAAACCCCTTTTTGTCGCGTATTGTGAGTTTTCCTGACTTGTGCTGTGTGTGCATGTGGGAGATGTTCCTGATGGGTGAGTAAGTGTAAGGTGTGATGTTTGTGGGTGTGTGGATCTTACGTGTTTTGTGTTGGTTTGGTTACTCACCTGATACGCCGAAGTGCTACTCTCGGTAGACTGTCCGCGTGTATTTATCCCTCTCTCTGAACCTGGGGTGGTCTAGGTTCAGGTTTTCGTGGATGTCTTGGATCACTGGGTTCTTATGGGTGTCTCCTGGAATGTTGCGTCGGCGTGATTCCGTAGATAGTCGTCTATAAAGTTTGGATTGACATTCAGGTCCTTGTAGATGAATCTATTCGAGACGTATCTGGGAGCGTTCACTGTCATTCTCAAGCGGTATATGCGTACAGGATGAAGGGGGCAGTTTCAACTGACGAGGAGCAGTTTAAACTGGAGGCCAAGGTTACTTCTGCGTCCTATGAGGGGGTTGAGGTTTCTTCTGGCTGCCTTCGCTAGTCCGAACCTCTGTGCCACGTGTCAATATCTTGTCCAGGGTGACTCCTAGATATTTGGCATCGTTTGTCCATGGGATGCGTTGGTCGTTCATGATGACATGTCCTGATGGTTTGATTCATCTTCTGGTGTATAGGAAGGCTTGGCTCTTATCTGCGTTGACCTAGATTTTCTATAGGTTGAACCAGTCTTCAAGTCTGTCGGCTTATTCTTGTAACCTGAGCTGCATTTGCTGACCTGGCCACAAGTGTTGTGTCGTCAGCAAATAGTGCCAGTTTGTTCAAAGTTGTTTTCTGGCTTTGGAATGTCCGCTGTGTGCGGTACTCCTGCTTCTAGTGTCCTTCCTGTGGAGACGTTGCTGCTAACTTCACATTGGCACCGCCTTCCCAGCAGAAAGGAGTCTATCAGTTTCACTATGGGTATGGGGTATCCGAAGTCTGTCATTTTGGTGATTAAACCATCGTCGAAGGCATTGAATACATCTGTCGAAGGCATTGAATACATCTTGGAATAGGGCTCCTGTGTAGTGTCATCTGCCCAGGTTGAAGCCTGTTATTGCAGGATCTGCATTTCCATAGAGTGTTCCAACTGCTCGTCTGGTAGGACGTTGAGTTCTTCCGTCAGTGATTCCAGTCTCTTCTGGATGACTCGCTCTGCCACTTTGCTCATCGAGGGTGTGAGGCTGATGGGTCGGTGGTTTAACGGGATCACAGGGTTTTTGTTGGGTTGCGGGATCATGATGACCGTGGCTTCTTTCCAGGGCCGTGGAAAGTGTCCGAGCCTGAGCACTGCATTGATGATGTTGGTCAGTGCAGCTATTCCTTTTCTCGGTAGAGCCTTGAGGTAGAGCCTATTCGGGATCTGGTCTGGTCCGGATGCCTTGCGTGTACCAAGGTTTCGGATGATGTCTTCGACTTCTTCAGGGTGTGCTCGATATCATTGATCAGTCTTATACTTCTGACAGTCTGACTGGCTCGAAGTTCCATGTCCTCCACTTCGTCGTTTAGGGGGACCCGATTGTCTCTGCACTGGCGTTCAAAGGCGTCTGCAAATGCTTCCGCTTTGTCATTGTCAGTGTAGACCAAGCCTCCCTCGCCGTGGAGCGGTGGGTATGGTTTTCTTCTGCCGTGTCTAAGAACTTTTTGCATACAAAGTTGTCTTCTATGTTCATTTCTGCCAATCTGTTTGTCCATTGTTGTGCTTGAAGAGTCAGGAGTTCCTCTCGCAGTTTCCTGCCTGCCTGGTGCATCCTCCTCTTGTCTTCAGAGGCCAGCGTTCTTTGATACCTCTTCTTGAGGCGGCGCAAGTTCCTTACTTATAGTTGAACCTGGTTGTTGGGGTGATTTTGGAGCTGCGTTCTATGGCGTCCTGAATGGTTTGTTGCAGCTGATTGAATTTCTAGGTGCCAAATAATCATTTTAAACGAACCTTAAAACGCGCTAATCGTTCTGAGAAGGAGGGAGGAGGTGGTAGGTAAACTTTAATATGATGAAGCGGATTTTTTCAATCTTTGTAATAGATTCAAAAAATTGTATCAATTATGAAAATTCCTTGGTCGCTATCTCAACTGTTAGCTTCGTTTTTGAAATATCTGGGTTCTTATTGAATAACCAAAAACATTCAGTCAAAAAGGGCAGACAATACATTTTTTGAATTTTGTTCTTTTGTTTCTCTATTCTTAAAAATAAAGGAATTACTGGCCAAAGAAGTTGATGTTAAGGAATGTTTTCTTCTTATGCAGAAGTGATATATGTGGGAATTGCGTGAATTTTTGATATTGTTTAGAGGAAGTGTTCCTGATTAAAAGACCAATAACCAATGCTTTGGGAGATATTGGCCAATGATACTGGATTATCCCATGTTCGATCCCTTTTTCATTTTATTTTTACAATTACAAGCTTTTATTTAGATTCACCTGTTCCGGTGTCTGTCTGTCTGTCTGTAATCAAATCTTGCAAATTAAATTTGACCCACGTCTAGTTTCCCCGATTAACGTGAAATTTGGCAGGTGTTAATCCCGTGAAAATGCATTATGGAATTTTTGTTAGAGAAAAAACAAAATGGCGGCTCTAAGATGACGAGATTTGTGTTAATGGTCCGATTCGACTTACAATTGGTATGTGGGGGTTTTTGGGGTCGAAAATTATGAATTTTTTGTCAAAATTTGAAATAAAAATGGGGGCTCAAATGGCCGAAGATCTCTGTGATTATGGTCCGATTTATTCAAAATTAGAATTTTCATTCAAAATTAACAAATTCAAGATGGCGACACCAAGATGGTGGACACGTTTTGTAATTATGGTCCGATTCGATTCAAAATTGGTATATAGGTTTTTGGGGTCGAAGATTATGACTTTTTTGTCAAAATTTGTAAAATCAATATGGCGGCTTCAATATGACGGACGATCTCTGTGATTATGGTCCGATTGTATTCGAAATTGGTATTTGGAGGTTTTCGGGGTCGGAGATTATGATTCATAAATTCGAGATGGCGGCTCCAATATGGTCAACAAGTTTTGTGATAATGGACCGCTTTTATTCAAATGCGCTAAAAATAAAAAAAATATTGCTTTGGATGTGCGACGTAGGTTATTCCGTGAGTTATAGATTAAAAAGCTTGTCGCTTTTGTATTCGAACTGAAAACTTTGCGCGACATCTATGAAATGAAATGAAATCTTTATTTGAAGTAGGAGTCCTAATATACAAAATTGATAGTAAAGAAATATACACAGTGCATGATAGTAAACACATAAATCAAGTTTACGAATATCTACACATACATACACATATACATATATACACACATAACACATACATACATACATATACATAACACACATACAAACATACGCACTCACACACATGCACACATATATATTCAAACATATAGACATACAAAAGTTAAAATTATTGTAACAATAAAATTTAAAATAAGATCAAATAAAATAGAATAAGATAAAAAATAAAATAATATAAAATAACCATCCCAAGAAAACAACAATTTACCGATGGGTATGGATACTGACTAGTTGTTAGTTGTTATTATATATTATATTTACATTGGGAATTAACTTTATTCAGAATTAAAAAATACAAAAGCAAAGTTTTAAATATAAAATAATATCAAGATGAAAATCTTGATTGAAGCCCGGGACTCGAAGTGATGGCGCATTTGCTGTTTCAGTTGGAGGAAAACCCGGAAAAACCCACAACACCATCAGAAATCAGATCATCAACTTTCTCATAGAAAAGGACACATGCTCCCTGGGAGCTGAGAGAATCAATCTTGGAAAATACACGGCAGTCATCGAAGAGGTGCCAACAATTAGAATAAGGGTGTTTGCAATATGCAGTATAGTGTCCATTAGAAATGCTGCCGCTATGATTAGATATGGCGTAGATATCATAAAGAGTATTCATTCCATCCTGAGCAGATTATTGGTCCAAATTCAAATTTTGTATGGGAAAATTAATCACATTGTCCAATTTACTGCCATCAGTCGAAGAAACACGTTTTAAATGTATAACTAAAATTTTACTAATTTAATGGATGAATTAGCTTTCTCAGTTGGTTTTTGAAAATTTGTAAGGACACACTATTTTTTACTTTAGTGGGTAGTTTGTTGAAGTCGTCCAATCCTTTGATAAACAAAGATTTAGTACTACTTCCCAATCGTGTTTTAGGAATATAAAAGTTATTTGTGCTTCTGGTGTTATAATTATGTATCTCATTGTTATAAGTTACGAAAGGGTCCAGATAATCAGGTAGTAGATTTTTAGTGAGTTTGAAAATAAAGACCATGGCCATGAAGTGTAGTCTTTTTTCAACACAGTTCCAATCTAGTATTTCCAACATAGATTTTATTGAAAGATAAACGCCATGTGAAGTGGAATAAATAGAAAAATCGAATTAAACGGCTTTCTTCACATAAAAGATTCAATATAAATTGAACCAGAAAATGGTAGATCTCAGGTGAAAAACAACTACTTTCCTGGCAAATACCACGCAGAACGTTGAATGATATTCACCTGAAAATCCATGCATACCTCCATATAAATGGACATTGAATGCAAATGTTTTTTTCTGATAAGCTCGATTATGTTTAATTTATGTCGTGTTCACCTAACAATCCGCATACCGGTTTCAGGCTTTTTTGGACCTCATCAGTACGGAGTAGTCAACCAGCCAAAGGTCCGAAGAGCTCTGGCTGAAGCGAGACACAACATAACCAAAACCATCATCGAGTCTATAACACCTATAGGTACGCCGAAAAAGAAAACTTTTAACTGGCGGTACCTAGTGACAGAAAGAAACACTCCAAAAATCTCCCACCTCGATAGATTTCTAAATAAAAGATTCCTTCTCAGTAGGAGTGGCAAGCCCGACTAGCATATAGTGAAAGATAAACGCCATGTGAAGTGGAATAAATAGAAAAATCGAATTAAACGGTTTTCTTCACATAAAAGATTCAATATAAATTGAACCAGAAAATGGTAGATCTCAGGTGAAAAACAACTACTTTCCTGGCAAATACCACGCAGAACGTCTTTCTGTCACTAGGTACCGCCAGTTAAAAGTTTTCTTTTCCGGCGTACCTATAGGTGTTAGTATTTATATTTGTGTCTCGCTTCACCAGAGCTCTTCGGACCTTTGGCTGGTTGACTACTCCGTACTGATGAGGTCCAAAAAAGCCTGAAACCGGTATGCGGATTGTTAGGTGAACACGACATAAATTAAACATAATCGAGCTTATCAGAAAAAAACATTTCATTCAATTCCATTTATATGGAGGTATGCATGGATTTTCAGGTGAATATCATTCAACGTTCTGCGTGGTATTTGCCAGGAAAGTAGTTGTTTTTCACCTGAGATCTACCATTTTCTGGTTCAATTTATATTGAATCTTTTATGTGAAGAAAACCGTTTAATTCGATTTTTCTATAGATTTTATTGGTGTGTATCTATTGGATCTCAATATGATTCACATACCTCTGTTTTGGAGTTTTTGCAATTTCTGCAACTCGTTCTTATTCATTACATAAAGTAATGTTGGACAGTAGTCAAAATGTGGTTGGATTAGTGTTTTATAAACCATTATTTTACTCTGAAGAGATAGAAAGGCGGCAACTCTGGCAAAAAAAAAATAGTTTCTTAGAAATTTTCTTACAAATATATTCGCAGTGGACCTTCAATGATAAAGTGTCATCAACTATGAACCCTAGGTATTTAAACTCACTCATCCATTCAATATTATCATTTTCAATTTCCAACTCCAACTCACTGAATAACCTACGTCGCACATCCAAAGTAATTATTTTTAACTTTTTAGCGCATTTGAATAAAAGCTTGTCTTTAGAAAGATTTTTGTCAAATTATTTTATTTAGATTCTAGAACTATTAACATTTAAGAAATTAAAGAAATTATAAAATCGGGGAGAAATTTATTCGTCCCAAAACAAATCATTTCTCAATTTATAAGGAAAAAATTTAAAAAAACTGTTAAGTGCGGGGTGGTTCGAAAATATTACCATACTTTAACGTAGGTAAGGTTTTTATGTACTTTCGTACCTGTTACCTGTAAAAGGGCCCCGCTTTTAAGCTAGCAATTACGCTTACGTTCTCAGCATCTAGCACACTATCCATACTCAACATTTCAGCTTTGTTAAAATGACGTAGGTTTGCCGACTCTGGGGTCTCACTCTATGAGTAAATATGTTTATGATCGCTGTGTGATGTCGCACGATGATAATGACGGATTTGCTTTTACACACATTTTGCATAAGTTGTCTATTGAGAAGATGCATCCAAAGCATATAATGATATGAGCGGTTGACTGTAGATGATAGAAATTCGACGCGCCCCACGATTTTATTTCTGAACAATGCCTTGTATTGATGAGGAGAGTGGTGTGATGACTGGTCTAGTCAAACCATTTACAATTGCAGAAGCATAAAAAACAAGTGGAAGTGGAAGTATGTATTAATAGGCAATCGGATCATCCTAATTTCATTTTCCCTTGGTCGAAAAAAAAGAGCCACATTTTCCATCAAAACACAACACAACTATAGAATATTTCAAAACCTATTTTGATCCCATACCAGAGACGCTACTGGCTTTTTTCAGGTGATTTATTAGTCTCAAGCTGTAGACACACCTACAAGCATTATCATTGGCTTGCGGTCACTCAAACAGCTGTCACTCAAACCCACGTTGACTATCGGCTCTTTTGATCTTCCGTTAGCCGACGGAGAATATTTACGAGTAGTACACATTATTATTCGTTCCGTTTCTTCGCATATACGCTCGTGTACCTACCTAATTATTTTTTAGCTTTTAGTACATTATCTGCATCATCATTATGTTTCTTTACAATAAAACCATTTGACTTAAATTTTGTTACTTATTTTATTTCAAGTTTTTTTTTTATTTAGTTACCTAATATTTCTCATTCTATTTAGTTCATTTAGTGCCTTATTATTACAAGGTTTCTTGTCTGTCAGTTTGTTGCAATCTAACTCCTTAATACATAATCTTTCCAAAGACTTTACGATGGTGTACCGCTAACGACGTATGATTTTTAGCCACCCTAACGCCACACAGTTTTCGACCCGATACGAAATCTTGACTTGGGTGGGGGATTCATGCTCGAATCACGATTCTAAGTTGTCAAAGTCTTTTGTTTTGATTATATACCTAGATTTCAGTTTTAATGTATTGACTTTCTAAATTCTATGATCTGCCGTTCTGTTTCGGACGCCATCTTGTTTTTTTATGGGGACTGTATTCTACTAGTCAAGCTCTTTCATTTGATATCTATATTGAGGGGGTTGTATTGACTGTCTAAACTCTATGATCCACCATTTTGTTTCGGACGCCATCTTGGATTTGGATTTTTTTCATGGTGTACTGTATTCTACTAGTCAAGCCCTTCCATTTGATATACATATTGAGGGGGTTGTATTTACTGTCTATGATCCGCCATTTTGTTTCGGACGCCATTTTGGATTTGGAATTTTTTCATGGTGCACTGTATTCTACTAGTCAAGCCCTTCCATTTGATATACATATTGAGGGGGTTGTATTTACTGTCTATGATCCGCCATTTTGTTTCGGACCCATTTTGGATTTGGAATTTTTCATGTGACTGTATTCTACTAGTCAAGCCCTTCCATTTGATATCTATGAGGGGGTTGTAAAATATTAATCCGCCATTTTGTGATGACGGCCATATTGGATTGAAATTTACAATATGTCAAGCCCTTTCTTTTGATATCCGTAATGAGGGGGTTGTAAAAAAAATATGTAATCCGCCATTTTGTGATGACGGCCATATTGGATTGACAATGCTACTGTCATCAGAACTTAAGGTGTGTACCAAATTTCAGATCAATCGGTCAACAGGAAGGGAATAAAATTTCAATTACTAGATTTGACCCACAGAAGACAAAAACAAGGCAAGGCTAAACTGAAATAAAAATTAAATTTAAAACCATTTAATAAAAAACTGTCTTTCTCCGGTGAAAACATGTTTTTTAACAAAATTAAAAATTGATAACATTTTTATTTATTGAAACATGAAAAAAAGTTTAGATATAATAGTTCTAGGAAATTTAATACCCCACAAATTTTAAGTATGCTTTTCTGGAAAAATAGGTATTTTTAGGCAGTAACTAGTTTATTATTAACGATAGCGAAACAAAAAATTTTACCCTCTAAAATTTTTGTTTAAAACTTTTTTGGCTAAGATGAAGAGGAAGCGAGTTATTTCCAAAAAGTTAATTTCAAAATGGTGGTCGAACTAGTCATTTTATTACTTTTCCCTAGATGTCCCTATTTCAAAAAACCTAAATAAATCGTGGTTTTTTTGGAGGCAACCCTTTTTTGTCACGACTCAAATTTTAATCACTAATCTCTATGTTCCTGAATAAGACATCTTTAAAAAGTATAAAACACACTTCACGATTTTTCTTAAATTGTGTTTACAGAGCTTCAACACGTATTTTGTACAAAAGCTCCATTAGGTAAAATAAAAGTGTTGTACAGCCGAACAAATGTGCTTTTGTAAACCAAATCAAGGTAAATAAAAAAATTGTATTTTTCCTCTTAAGTTTCTCTCCCAAGATTAAAATTATCACCAAATCAAAAGAAATATTAAGTTTAAAAAATAATTCTTGAATTCGTAAAGTTTTATTTTTTACTACTCAAATCCTTTTTATATTTTATTTAAAGTGTTCCAATGCCTTTATGTTTTTTTTTAAGTAAAATAGGAAAAAATGGAGGCACAAGCAACATTAATAATTTGATGAGCTGAATATTTTCTTCTTTCGTTTTTGTAATCAAAAGTAAATTTCAAATTACGAAAATTTTTATTTCAATAAATAATCATCCAATGCAACAGATAAAAAAGTACAAAAGTATAAATCCTATGCTAAAGTTCAAATGTGCGCGTCGACTTCGTTTTCTTCTGTTTTATCGTGAGCCTTAGTTGCCTCTACGGTGCCTTCGGCCTGGCTCCATCCACTCGCTGATCTATGTTCATCTTTCTGTTCATCTCCCGCTTGTCTCCAACTACCGCCAAGCCTCTGCTCATTTTTGTTCGTATCTTCCATCGCTAAATCCGCGCCCCATGGACCTCCGGCAGCTCTCTGTTCAATTATCTCCTCCATTTTTTGCAAGGTGTGGCTCTCCTTCTCGTCTTTCTCATCCTTGACTCGGGCCTTCTCATTATCCATCACTTCAGCCGCCCTGTATGTACCAGGAGGCACGTACATAGGAGATGGGGGCTTGACAACTCCATATTCGGGGTTAAGGGGAGGATAACCGTGGGGCTTGTACTCGGGAACTGGTGCGGGAGGAGAGGAGTATGTTTGAGGTTTATATTCGGGGGATAGGTATGCTTGGTCTGGTTGCGAATATGCTGGGGGTAAGGCGGCTGGAGGGGGGGGTGGGGGTGGATAAGTCTGTGCTGGCGGTTTGTATTCTTGGAGATATGCAGGGGGTTTGTAGGGTTGAGATTTGTATTCCGGGTTTGGATGTACTGGGGATTTGTAGGAAGCTGGAGGAGCTGAGAATGTGGAGGCTGATTGAGGTGAGAAAGCAGGAGCTGGTTGGGGTGGGAATGCAGGAGCAGGTTGTGGTGAATATGCAGGTGGATAGGCTGCGTGTGGGACTTCTGCGGGGTTATTTGGTTGGGCAGATTGTTGGTAAGCTGGGTTAGGTTTGTGCTGGAATGCAGGATTGTAGTTCGTTTGGTGTTGATAACTTTCATGGGGCTGCTGTTGTGGCCTGTACGGTTGATAAGGACTTCCGAATCTCCCGCTCGCCGATCGGTAGTTATAGCCGGAAATTGGCACTGATGCTGGTTGATGCACATTTGGATGGGCGTATCCTGCAAGGTTGGGTTGACACGTGATATATAGTCCATTATTTCCATGACGCGCGGAATGTGGATGGTGTTTATTTTTGGGAGCCATTGGGGCATATGAAGGAGGAGCACCGTAACTGGAGCTGTATCCATCGAACGCCGTTCTCATGTGTGGGTCATTTGCTTGTCGGTTCGTGTCTTCATTTTCCGCTTCTTCGGAAGAGCCGTTTGCCATTGTCATGAAATGGGCATCTTTCTCTTCAGCCATATCTACATCATCTGCTGTTCGATATCCCCCATATGTCATGTGGGTTTGATATGGTTTACCAGCTGCGGCTGGTGCACTAGAAGGGGCGCTGAAGGTTTTCACAGGGCCTGAGTATGCAGCTGCGGGCTTTTGGGGCGAAACTTGAGCTGCTTGCGACTGGTAGGGTGCTGGGTGAGGTTTTTGTTGCTCTGAGCCTCCATAGTTTTGGGTGGGGTAGTAACTCTGCGGGGCTGGAACTCCATAGCCTTCTTTATTTGCGTCCGCTGCTGGCTCACATACTTGGAAAGATTTTTGATCTTGGCCGCTTGGTCGGATCTCCACACAAAATGTCGTGGTGGCTGATTTCTTTTTTCGCAACACATCGTCTATATCCTGGTCATCCAAATCTTCGACACCCCCAGAAGCTAGGGCTTGGAGTTCTCCGACAATTGCTTCCGGTGATTTCGTTTCAATGGCGTCGCTAGATTTTGATTCGACGTCCGTTTTTACTTTTTCGGTTTTTTTCTCGGCGGGAATTGCACTTGCCGTGGCGATTAGAAAAATACTAAGTTTGATTACTAAGACGCGCATAGTGCTCGTCTGTAAACTGACAAGTAAACTGATTGAAGCATTGTTGTAAAAGTGCTGACTTTATATGTGCACAATTGTTTTATTTGCGAGTCAGCGTTATACTTTTGAAGTACTCATAGAAACAAATAATTATTGAGAAATCGATGCAACTAACGGATTTTTATAATCTGGCATATACAGTATGTTTTTACATTGAAAATTTATAAATTATGTAAATAATCACCAGAAAGTGGGCAGAATATTTTTGTAGCATATGGAAACGTGTTTGTATTTTAATTCATCAAAATACGGCCAAAAGTTCAATGTGGGACAATAATATCAGATTTTTTGAATTGTTTTACAAACTGTTCTCTCCTGGATACATTTTTATAGCGTTACAGGATGTTGAAGAGGTTACTGTGTATATAACTTCGAAAATAATGAATACTTTTCCTTGAATGTTTCTGTGTCAAACATTCATTTTCAACATAAAAACTTATTGGTATCAGCCTTTTATTGACAAACAGATACATTAAAAATAATTTTTCTCCCAATTAAAAAAAAAATAAGTTTATGTTTTTATAAAGTGAGTTCAACTTGAGACTAAATGGCACACGTAATTATAACCCAATTTTCTGATTTGTTGAAAATATAAACAGGATGTTCATAAAATCAGATGTGGAATCATCTGCGACTGAAAGATAAACTTTAGTCACTATCTTCCATCGTCAAGATAACCTCTTGTGGGGTATTCATGTTGAAAAGGAAAACATTCTCAATTGAATATTGATATAAAGATTTTTCTGTGAATTGAAAAATCCACGATTAAAATGAAGTTATTTTTTGTGAATGTCTAACAGAAAACAACTACTTCCCCGGCTAAAGCCACGCTGGACATTGAACTACATCTGATAGATATTCTGAAAGGGCCCTAACTCAAAAGAAAAACTCGAAAATTTGCATTTTTATTCAGATAGTTATTTGATTTTCTATTCCAGTCTTAATTAAGAACTCATAAAGATGAATGAGGCAAAGAAGAATGTTTTCCAAAAGAGAGTACTCACCAGAAATCATTCGTAACATTGACGCAGGAGAAACATCGCATTCACTAGGTCTTCAATACATTTTTGTCGACGAAAATCTATTTCACGCTTCCACAATCATCAGGAAGACCGGAAGAAATGGGAAACACATTTTCAAGAAGCAATCTCACTTTGCAAAGATGGAAAAAGTTAGAATCATTTCTTTTGGAGAGACACTTTGAAATTAGTGTTTTCTGACATTAAAACCTGTCATGGGGTATGATAGATTAATTTGTTGAAAATATAAACAGGATGTTCATAAAATCAGATGTGGAATCATCTGCGACTGAAAGATAAACTTTAGTCACTATCTTCCATCGTCAAGATAACCTCTTGTGGGGTAATCATGTTGAAAAGGGAAACATTCTCAATTGAATATTTATAGAAATATTTTTCTGTGAATTGAAAAATCCACGATTGAAATGAAGTAATTTTTTGTGAATGTCTAACAGAAAACAACTACTTCCTTGGCTAAAGCCACGCTGGACATTGAACTACATCTGATAGATATTCTGAAAAGGTCCTAACTCAAAAGAAAAACTCTAAAATTGAAAATTTGCATTTTCATTCAGATAGTTATTTGATTTTCTATTCCAGTCTTCATTAAGAACTCATAAAGATGAATGAGGCAAAGAAGAATGTTTTCCAAAAGAGAGTACTCACCAGAAATCATTCGTAACATTGACGCAGGAGAAACATCGCATTCACTAGGTCTTCAATGCATTTTTGTCGACGAAAATCTATTTCACGCTTCCACGATCATCAGGAAGACCGGAAGAAATGGGAAACACATTTTCAAGAAGCAATCTCACTCTGCAAAGATGGAAAAAGTTAGAATCATTTCTTTTGGAGAGACTTTTTAAAATTAGTGTTTTCTGACATTAAAACCTGTCATGGGGTATGATAGATTGATTTGTTGAAAATATAAACAGGATGTTCATAAAATCAGATGTGGAATCATCTGCGACTGAAAGATAAACTTTAGTCACTATCTTCCATCGTCAAGATAACCTCTGTTAGACATTCACAAAAAATAACTTCATTTTAATCGTGGAAATTTTCAATTCACAAAAAAATATTTCTATCAATATTCAATTGAGAATGTTTCCCTTTTCAACCCAATTTTCATTCTCAAAATTTAATGTTTTCAAATATATACTGAAATTTATAAAATTCTAGGTTTGGTAATCCTTGTTCATTTCGTCGAAGACCATTATACAAAATTAGCATCCTAATATGACGCATTAAAAAATCATAAGAAAAACAGCAGTATTAACAATAAGTTTTGTTTAATCAGAAATTTTGAATTATTGGACTTTGGTTTTGGAATGAGTGAAAAAGATTTCTATTATAACAGCAAGGAACAATTTAGTCCGTTCCTTTCTGATCCTATTCCGAAAAGTCCGAGCACAATTCCCAAAAAGTCTCTGATACGATGTCTCTGACACGATGTGAACCGCGACAACCACAAGTTTACCAGAAGTTTCTTGATCCAAAACTATACCTGGGGTAAAAATTATATTATGTATTATTCAAACATATATTTCAAGAGGCTAAGAGGGCCAAGGAAAAAAAAACTCGATGTTTGATGTACGAAATGGATGTTTGCGTAATGTAAAACTATAAAAGGCAATTCAATAGAAAAACCAAACAAAAATTTGTGAATTTCGCGATAAGTTTTACCGATCTGTACTTCTGTCGATATCGAAAAGTTCTGAATGGAAATTGATATAAAAAATAAAAGCTTGTAAAATATATTCATGGAACCATCAGTTCCGTTTATACCGGATATTGCTTGCATCTTTCTTTTCCAAATGTCATATCTACTTTTTAAATATACTTGAAATATCAATATAATTTTTTACCGACGAAAAAAAAGGATGAGATTCTCCCGTCGACACGTAGGTATATATTTTTTTTATTTTTTTATGTATGACCACGCATAACTTTTTACAGAGTAGCCCGATTTTGATGATTCTTTTTTCAACCGACGAAATAAAAAAGAAGGAGGTTCTCTAGTCGACGCGTATATTTTAATTTTTTTATGTATGAAGACGCATAACTTTTTACAGAGTAGTTCTTTTTTCATTGGATGGGGAGTACTTCGAAGTTGGTCCCATTTGAATTTGAAAAGAAAAATACTCCCCTAAGGGTAGCAAAATGGAGGATATTGATCGTTCACCCTCTGAATTTTGGTCCGTTAACCGATTCTATCAGGCATAACTTTGTAGTAGGTTTTCCGATTTGGATGATTCTTTTTTATTAGATAGGGTATACCTCATAGTTGATCATATTGGAATTTGGGATGGAATAATCCATCCCTATGGGTAGAAAAATAGGGGATGATTGATTTTTCAATTGTGAACATTGGCACACATATGTAGATGACATTGACAGATTGCTATTGTCATTATTTTTATTCTCCTACATCCGTCACAATAATTACATCCTATGAAAAGATGGAGTTATATACAAAGTGATGGAATAAACTAACCAGAACTATCAAAAATAATTTATATTATACAGGGTGTTAGTGAATAAGTGCGACAAACTTCAGGGGGTGATTCTGCATGAAACAATAATAAAAGTTTGCTATATAACTTTTGTCCGCAAATGCTTCGTTTTCCGAGATACGGGGTGTTGAAGTTTTTCTTAATAACTGACTATTTATTTATTGCTCTGATACCGGTCAAGATATGCGGATGAAATTCGGTGAGTTTCAAGAGGTAGTTATTGCGGATTTTTTGACATACAATTAAGAATTTTATGTTCAACATTGGCGCGCATACGGGTAATGATCTCAATTTTTTTAAATTCCTCGTTCATTTTGTGACAAAGAATCTCTCCTGCGTTTTTTTTGTATGGGGCGCTGTTTTTATGCAAAAAAATTAAACATATTAACGCGTATTTGTCATTACTTCAATACATTATCTAGTAGCGATGCTAGTAGGCTACTGTCAACATTCTGTTAAATACGAATATTTCAACGAAATGTCAAATTAGCGTTTCTTCATTTTTAAGCTCTTAGTTTGGTATAACATTAATAATAATAAATAATAATTTTTTTCTTTATCGAAAAGAATGGAAATTTATACAAATGCGGAATTGTCAGACATGCATTTTGTCTATGGTCGAAGTACTGGAAAGGGTCGGCAAGCTCGACGATTGTATGCTGAGTTGTATCCAGGACGTAGGGTACCCCATCACACAATATTTGCTCGTCTTCACCAACGTTTGCGCAAAAATGGTACATTTAAGAAACAAACGGCTGACTGCGGGCGCCCTCGAGAAGTATGAACTGTGCAACTAGAAGAAGCAGTTCTCGAGTTAATTGCCTGAAACCTGAAACAAGTACTCGAAAAATTGCCAACATACTGAATCTAAGCAACTTCACTGTATTTAAAATTCTTAAAGAACAGCAATTATATCCGTTTCATATTCAACGTGTGCAAGCTCTACTACCTAGAGACTTTTTTCCGCGCCTAGTTTTTTGCCATTGGCTTCTTCGTCAAATCGCTCAGATTCCTAATTTTTTAAATGGCGCTTTATCTATATTAAATTTCCATAACAATCACCTCTGGGCTGAGGAGCATCAGTTTTCAGTAAATGTATGGCTTGGGATACTTGATGATCATTTAATCGGTCCATATTTCCTCCCACAACGACTAACAGGCGATTTTTACCCTAATTCCCTACAGCAAGAGTTACCTGTTCTTCTTGAAGAAATTCCTCTACAGCTGAGACAACACTTCTAGTGATGGTGCACCAGTCCATTTTAGCATTATTGACGTAATCACTTAGATACAGTATATCCAAATCGCATGGGTAGGGGAGGTACGGAACATTAGCCTGCTCGATCTCCGGATTTAAATCCTCTAGATTTTTTGCATTTGCGGTGTTCTTAAGTCATTCGTTTACTCCACTTCCGTCTAAAATGTTGAAGACCTGAAGAATCGAATTATAGCCGGCTGTGAGACAATAAGAAATACACCAGGAATATTTGTGCGAATACGACAAATAGTGAGGCGAAGAGTTGAATCTTGTATCACGTCTGAGGGAGGTCATTTTGAACATTTGTTGTAGCTTTGCGCCTATTTATTTATTAGTGTTATTTTCTGTTATTGTTCTGGTTTAACGTTATTGTATTAGATAGTTCTTGATAATGTATTAAAGAAATGAAAAATACGCGTTAAGATGTTTTATTTTTTCGCACAAAAACGGCGCCCCATACGAAAAAAAGGCAGGAGAAATTTATTGTCACAAATTGCACGATGAGTTCAAAAATTTCAATTTGGAATATGTCAGTGGCTTACCATTTTTTTCTTAAAAAAAATTGAGATCATTACCCGTATGCGCGCCAATGATGAACATAAAATTCCTAATTGCATGTCAAAAAATGCGCAATAACTACCTCTTAAAACGCACCAAATTTCATTTGCAAATCTCGACCGGTTTCAGAGCAATAAATAAATAGTCAGTTTTTAAGAAAAACTTCAATAGATACGGGGTTCTCGGAAAACGAAGCATTTGCGGACAAAAGTTATATAGCAAACTGTCATTATTTTTTCATGCAGAATCCCTTATTCACTAACATCCTGTATAACAATAAATAATTAAAGTAGATAATCATATTATTTAACTGTTAATAGTTGAAGTAAGGTGGGTAAGTAAGTATTTTGGAAGTAATCAAAAATTAAATAGGCAGTAATTAGTAGATTTCAGCCACAAAAAATTGAAAAATAGAAACTTTTTAACAAAAAATCAAACCGACGAAAAACGGAACTGAAAAGTAAAAAATTAAATAAACTTTTTTAGTTTTAATAAGCTCTTAAACTAATGTAAGTAACTAATTTTGAGTCGGTGCCAAAAAAACAATCAACGAAGATCATTGAATTCAAAAAAATTATGAAAATGTAACCGCGCATCTCGATGCCATCATTTTACGCTTTACCCAACTCATTTGCTTGTTTGTTTGGCGCCGACTCGAAATTACTTACTTGCATTAGTTTAGGAGCTTAGTTATTAAGACTAGAAGGTTTATTTTATTTTTTGCTTTTCAGTTCCGTTTTTCGTCGGTTTAATTTTTTGTTCAGAAGTTTTTATTAATGGATAGCATATACATCAAAGTTGGTCCCATTTGGATTCAAAAAAAATTACTCCCCTAAGGATAGAAAAATAGGGGATGATTCATTGATTTTATACCTGTGAACCGACCCTGTTGAAACTTGGCACACATGTGTAGTTCTGATGACACTGCAACATAATAAAGGCCAGTCGATGAATCTCCTCACGGTTCACAGCAGCTACCTCGTGTTTGGGATAATATGTACATATACAGTGCTTCCCAAAAGTGCCCTCCCCCCCTCTTATTTTTGGAACGATTATACATAAACAAGTGAAATTTGGAAACTGAATATTAAAGGTTGTAAACTTCCCTACTAGTGATGATAGATGACGAAATCGTCAAAGATGACGTTACAAGGCCATTGTGACCAATAATTTTAAATGGAACCCTACGGCAAGCGACACCTCTTTTAAAAGGTATCGAAAAAACCTATTCAATGATACTAAATTTGTTTGTGTTTATGGCAGTTTTAATGGCTCATTAGTATACATTAAAATTTAAATTCCATTCAGTATGATATTAATTACAGATTTAAGAATCAGTATCTACTTAAAGAAATTGCTCGAAGTGACCTCCATTTACTTCCTGACAGTGAAATATCCTATTTTTAAACTCTTCTCGTACTTTTGCAAATGTGTCTGCGGAAACAGCCTCATATTCTGCAAGAATACGTTGTTTTAAAACGTCAATATTGTCAGGTTCAATGGCGTAAACCTTCGATTTAAGGTACCCCCCACAGAAAAAAATCCAAAGGTGTGAGGTCCGGTGATCGAGCTGGCCATTCCGTTGAACCTCGTCGTCCAATCCATCTACCACGATACTCCTCATCCAAATACCGTCTTACTGCACCGTAATAGTGTGGAGGAGCACCATCCTGTTGGAATGTTATTTCCAAATTGCCGAATTCATCTGGATTATCTTCCAAAATTTCAAGGATTGACGGTTCTATTGCGTTTTGCAACAGCTCCAGATAAACCTCACCAGTTAAAGTAGTATTTAAAAAAAGAGGCCCAACGATGTGGTTTCCCAGGATACCTGCCCAAACATTCACATTCTGGGGAAATTGGGTATGTGTTCCACGAAACAGGTGAGGATTTGCGTCACTCCAATACCTCACATTCTGTGTTATTACATTTCCATTTAGATAGAAAGTACTTTCGTCACTAAAACAAATTGTTTTGACATAGTCTGGCTGTTGGTTAATTTTAGTTTCCATATTTTTACAAAATTCTAGTCTTCGGTCTGGGTCGTCGTCTGAGAGTTGATGAACCATTTTTAATTTGTATGGATGAAATTAGTTTTTTTTTCAATACCCTGTGTACTGTACTTCGACTGACTTCATAGGTAGATGCAACGTGAGTGGTTGAAGAAGTAGGATTAACTATTACTCCTGCCAGTATATCAATTTTTTTCTCATCAGAAATTTGTGGTCTGCCAGATCGTTTCGCATCATTAATACTACCCGTTGTTTCAAACTTACGAAGAAGCTCACTTAAATAAGTCCTCGAAACGGGGCGATCGGGAAACCTCTCATTAAAAATGCGTTCTGCTGCATGAATATTTTGTCCAGTTTCACCAAGAATTAGGATCGCTGCCACTTTATGACCTAAAGCACGTACCATTTCGCTTCATGAAGCACTTAAACGTTCGGCTCACAACAGTTTAACAAATTATTAAAATGTACAAAAGTATTAAAAGTACCAAAAGCTTCTAAAACAGTTAAACGTTCGATCAACAATACACAAATTATTAAATGTACAAAAACTTGAACAATTACAAAAACGTCGGATTGGGGAGACTAACAAAAACGTCAGCTTATTTGACAACTATCCAGAGGTGGAGCTTGAATTTGGAATTTTAGTATTAACTGATTTAATTCATCACAGCTTTGCGTTTTTTAAAAGCGAGTTGCCAAAACTGCCATAAACACAAACAAAATTAGTATCATTGAATAGGTTCTTTCGATACCTTTTAAAAGAGGTGTAGCTTGCCGTAGGGTTCCATTTAAAATTATTGGTCACAATGGCCTTGTGACGTCATCTTTGACGATTTTGTCATCTATCATCACTAGTAGGGAAGTTTACAACCTTTAATATTCAGTTTCCAAATTTCACTTGTTTACGTATAATTGTTCTGAAAATAAGAGGGGGGGAGAGGACTTTTGAGAAGCACTGTATAATTACATGTCCTGACTAACTGACTCACTGATTGACTACGATCAACGCCTATATCAAACCGCTGGATCTAAGAACGAAAATTTTGACAGCATATTTTTTTGATATTCCATCCCTAAAGAGGTGAAAAGGTGAAAGGGAAACAGTTGGTTTTGAAATTAGAGTCATGGAAAATAGTATTTGGGCTCTTCTTCACAAATAAAGATAAATGTGTTTCAGGGTTTTTGAAAATTCAACCCTAAAGGGGTAAAATGGGGGTTGAAAGTCTGTATAGTTAGTTTTAAAGTTAGGATCATGAAAATTGGTATTTGGGGGGTCTTTGTTACAAATCAAAAATACGTGTTTTGGTATTTTTGGAAATTCAACCCTTAAAGGGTTGAAATGTGGGTTGAATTGGGATTGAAAGTTTGTATGGGAATTCTGTTAGTTTTCAAGTTGGGCGTTTTTATGACCCCAACTTGAAAACTAACGAAGTCTTTGTTACAAATAGAAGAAATATGTATTCTAGTGTTTATAAATTCCGTCCCTAAAGGGGTGAGTGAATTTGTAATAGTCGTCACAAAAATACAAAGTTCAACGCGGACGAAGTCGCTGGTACCAGATAGTTAGAGTATATAACAGTTATTAGTTGAAGTAAGGTGGGTAAGTAAGTATTTTGAAAATAATCCAAATCAAGTAGGTAGCAATTAGTATATTTTAGCCACAAAAAATAAAACTTTTTAATAAAAAATTAAACCGCCAAAAAAGAAACTGAAAAGCAAAAAATATAATTAACCTTTTTAGTCTTAATAACTAAGTTACTAAATTTTGAGTCGGCGCCAAACAAACAATCAACGAAAATTATTAAATAACTTTAAAGAAATGATCAAAACAAAATAATATAAAAATGCAAAGTGAAATCTCCAGCGATAAACAATAACATTCCAAAAATGCGCTCTCCGCACGACCACTCGCAACGACGTGTGCCCTCACGTGTGTACTCGTACGGGTAGCTGTCTCGCTGATATTGACTTCGAAAACGCTCGGCAATTCCCGGCGAAATGAATCGCCGCGCACTCCGCAGCCATCATTTAAGCTTTACGTAAGTAATTTGCTTGTTTGTTTGTTTAGCGCCGACTCAAAATTAGTTACTTACATTAGTTTAGGAGTTTAGTTATTATACTAAAAAGGTTTATTTTAGTTTTTGCTTTTCAGTTTCTTTTTTCGTCGGTTTAGTTGGTTGTTAAAAAGTTTTTATAATATTATTCCGTAAACAATGTTTTATATCTAACGTATATGGTTTTCGAGATTTATTTTTTCCATAGTTCCTTGTGTAAATTATCGAGAGAACCTTATTCCAACCATTTTAAGAAAAATCATACTGGGTGTTATCTAAACATATTTTTTGCTATTCCGTATTATGTTTTATTCACATAGCATAACTATTTTTATTGTCATCGAAAAATAAGGGTAAAATGTCAAACAGTATCTAAAATATTACTTTATCAACAACTATCGACATTATTTTCAGTATTTTGGGATTTCTCTCCCCCCTGGAAGTAATGAATGTTAATTATGTGTCTAAAAAATGATTAATTTTTTTTAAGACAATGTTTAATACAAATATTTCATGAGAAGCCGATTCAAAATCTTGCCGCGCAAGAATATCTATTTTATATTCGCGGCCAACTTTTGAATCTGCTACTCACAGAATAATCTAGGTCAAACAATCAAATAAATACATTTTTCCTGTTTAGTGCATTTGTATAAAAGCTTGCCTTAGTTTGTTTTATCATTTTCATTGAATTCTTTCAAATGATTCATGAAATCCGTCATCTTATTGAATTCTGACAGAAATTCATAATCTCCAACCCAAAAAAAAATCACATACCAATTTTGAATAGCAATAATAACAAAACACGTCACCATATTAGAGCCGCCATCTTGAATTCATGAATTTTGACAAAAAAATCATGAACTCCGACCCCAAAAACCCCCACATACATTTTTATTGGAATCGGGCTATAACCACAAAACTCGTCTCCATGTTGGAGCCGCCATCTTGAATTTATGAATTTTGACAAACAAATTAGGATCTCTGTGCCGGAAAACCCCCACATACCAATTTTGAATAGAATCGAACCATAATCACTCATCCGCCATATTGGAGTCGCCATTTTGTTTTTTCTCTAGCAAAAATCACAAAATGGATTGTCACCGGATTTGTGAACACCTGCCAAATTTCAGGTTAATCGGACAACTAGAAATGGGCCAAATTTAACTTGTCAGATTTGATTACAAACCCATAGACAGACATCGGGACAGGTGAAACTAAATAAAAGCTTGTAAAAAGGACAAATCACCAAATTTGCCCCGATACTCTACTGCGTTTTTGGTAAAATTTCAAATTTGTCAGTTACGTACCGTTTGAAAATGATTTGCCTAAAATATCTCTCAACAAAACTTATATTGGAAATTATAAATAAAAAACTACTTCCTTTGATTACGTTTCCTTTTTCAAAACTTAGTTATTGGAAAATTAATACAATTACAAATCACACCAGAAGTTTTTCGCAGCGGAATTCGGTGTGACAGAATTTTGTGGTAACAAAACATCCCCGTGTAACAGCATCTCCGGACATTATCAGTTCGTGCACTTTTTCCAAGAAATGCGGACATTATCGCTGCAGCTCATACAGTTATGCATTATTTAGTAGGGAAAGAACTTGAATACTCTATTTTGGAGTAAAATTGACAGATGAAACTTTCAATCGTCGAAGCGAATCCTAATGATTTAGATATGGATATTGTATTTCAACAAGATGGAGCACCACCACATTACTACGGACAAGTAAGAAACTATTTGGATAATACTTTCCCCGGTCGTTGGATTGGCCGTCGCGGTCCTACGGAATGGCAAGCCCGCTCGCCAGTATTGATACCTGTAGACTTTTTTTTTATGGGGCTATTTGAAGCAAAAGGTATTCGAAACTGAACCTGCCTCAATATTGGATATACGGCAGAGAATAATAAATATTTGTAGAAATATCGACGTTACTGTGTTCGAAAATGTTCGTCGTGAAATATCGGATAGGCTGTTCTTATGTCAAGCAGTTCAAGGCAACCATTTCGAGCATCTTCTGAACTGAACTCAGCTTCTTTCCTCAAATTATGAAGTTAAACGTCGATGTATTCAGGCAATTATTAAATGTTCCGCCATTTTCTAGTAGGTGAATTATTGACTTTATATTCTAGGGTTGTGAAGTATTCGTCAGGAGCTTCAAAAGGATGTGTCACAAGACCCCCCTTTCAATTTTTTTTTCCAAATGGCGCCCAGTTGCCATCTTGAAAGTTTCATCTGTCAATTTTACTCCAAAATATAGTATTCATGCATCAATTTCATTATCCCAAGTTTAAATTTTTTGAGTTGACCCGTTCATAAAATAAAAGGGGGGGGCATTAAAGAAAAGCACTGTACAGTTTTGCATTATTTAGTAGGGAAAGAACTTTAGCAAAGACGCTGGTGGATATTATATACAAGTAACTAACTAACTAACCTAACTTTTCGGCAATTTCTTTCCAGGCATCTTTATTTTAATTTCACAATATTTAGGATGCTATTTTTTTCGATAAATTCCTGTACAATTTTAAATTTTCTCCACTCCATACCGTTCCTATAATAATTTATACTGAATAAACGTCAAACGATAAACGTTGTAATTTTTCCACGTGTTCCAGACATGCAAACGTGAGTATCCGACTTTAAAGTCGGAATTATAAAATTTCGACTCTTATGTCGAGTTCAAAGTCGGAATTATAAAATTCGTTTAGCTAACTCCTTGCATAATCTTCAAATTTTTAATATATTATTTCCCGCTTCAAAAACCATGTTCTTGTCCTAGCAATTTAAACTTCCAGCTCGAGCTTTGTATTGTTTTTAGTGTTATTATGCCTGCAATAACTGTACATGTACAATGACTAGTACATATTGTTATAACTTGTGAATTTTTCTTATTTGATCTATGTTATCTTACTACTTTATAACTGTATTATGCATATAATTCACTTCAATCCACCATATTGTATTGACTACTATATAGCACTGTAATATTTTTATCTGAATTGGGCTTGCCGTGAATAAATAAATTAATAGTAAGGAATGTAGGGAGTAGCTATCTTTGATAAAACTCACACAATAGTTCATAGCATTTGCATTGCAATAAAATTGTTAGTGAATTAGATGGACTATTCATGCATCAATTGTCTATTGCAAGCGCCCCACGGTTTTCTTTTTAATTCTTACAAGTATTTTCATAGCTATTAAAATCACAATCACAAATTTTCAGAACAATCTGTTATAAATCTGCATGGGCTAGGAGATATTATTTTATACTTTTTATTCCGTTATAAAAACAGAAAATAATTACTTCCCCAGCTATACTCTATACTACATTATACAATTGAGAATGGTTTCCTTTTCAACATGAAAACCTCTGCTACTTGAACGATGGAAGATAGTGACTAAAGTTTATGTTTCAGTCGCAGATGATTCCTCATTTGATTTTATGTAGATGCTGTTCATATTTTCACTTATCTCCCTGCCGGAAATTTTTTGAGTACATGAATTTTCTTTAAAAATTCATGTACGAGACAAATTTACCGCAATTAATTCAAGCACGTGGGGGATTCGGTAAGAAAATTTTATATCGGAATTATATTTAAATAGAAAACATTAAGTAAATATTTATTTTGACGTTATTCACAAATAGGGGGAGATTTTTTTCTGATTTTCCCCGTTCCCTAGTAAAATAAAATATATAATATCAGATAAACTATTCTGTAAAATTATTTGATTTCATACAATTTTCTTACTAGATTTCAGGGAAATGTTAATATTGACTAAAAATGAAAGTGGATACGTTCGTATTGCGGGAGAAATTTTTTGATTTTCCCCGTGCCCTATTAAAATAAAATATATAATATCAGATAAATTTTTATATAAAATTAAAATTGATTGTTTTCATATAATTTTCTTACTAGGTTTCAGGAATGAATTTTAAAAATTAAATTTTTTTTTTTGTGAAATAAAATTCATAATATCAGATACATTATTATATAAAAATAATTGATTTCATATAATTTTCTTACTAGGTTTCTGGGAAATGTCAATATTGACTACAAACGAAGGTGATATACAGCAAAAAATATATAACTATACCTATACATATATACTTAAATATTTTTCATATTCTTTTAGGTTTAATTCTAAGAAAAATTAATATCAGCGGTAATAATTTGTTTTTCAAATAATTCAGGAAATCGGGATATTTTATCCTTCATTCTAAATAGAATGTTGTTGGCGTATGTTGCCGGTTAAAAAAATATTTTGTAAAGTTAGCCATGGATTTGACATTCACTACTCCTGTCAATCAATATTTTATTTGTGGCACTATAAGTTCCTCATAACATTGTATACAATGATAAGTTAGTAAAAAAGTGATAATAAAATGAACTTTCAATCGTATGAATTGTGTTCCTTTTGCACAGCACATTAAAATGTACCATAAAAATGTAAAATATCTAACATACCTAGTGGAAGAATCTTAATTAAATCCTGAGCAAGAAAACGTATTTAAAGAGATTGGCAACATTCTGCGTGATATTGTGCCTTCTTTTGGACACAAATCTAATACTCAAAGAAATAAACTGGTGTCTCAGTATTATTTTTATTTTATGAAACACAGGCATATTGTTAAAAAAACACCGGTTCTGTGTTTTATTCACCACTTAGGAAAGAGGAGGTAGAAGTGGAATTTTTGGAGAATTTAAAATTAATTAATGATATCATAGAATGTACACCTTAAGGTAGTTCCGCCACGAGACAGTTGAATTAGGAAACTATTTTCGACGGAATCGAAAAATTTCAAAGGACGTTTCGATTTGAAATGCGGAAATATTTTTTTTTGAAGTGGGGCACTTGCCCCCCCAATCGACTCAAGAAAATGTCTTCCTTATAGAAAGTCGGCGACTCAAAAAATTGATGTCCCCGAAAAGCGCAGCAAAAAAAAAATCAGACCTGGCCTCCCCCCTCCCCCCTCACTAGAAATCATACGTCATGGGAAAAAATTATCGTTTTTCGATAAAACTTCAATGGACTTTTTTGTAGTACTCTTTTTGATCTTTTTGGGGAGGGGGGATGGTATCGTTAAAATCGATGGGGTCAACTAGGAGAAGGAGTTTTTTTTCGCGTTCAGACCCTTAAATGGACCCCCGTCCTTCTTTAAAAAGTCCCCGGGCACAATCCGCATTTCTCTACGACCCCCCCTTTAGGCTGTGCGCTTCCCCGTGGACTATTTTGAATAACGAGAGTAGTTTTGATTATATCTGTCAAACTAGATGGTCAATCACTTTGATTTTTTTTTCACAATATCTGTGATATCCTTCTTTAGCTCCTCCTCGTTTTTCATAAACTTCTTAATTTTAGTACTAACGGTAGATTTAATAATGTGCTGTTTGCCTATGTCACGTGTTAATTGAGTCAACTTCAATTATATATATCTCGGGTTCGGGATGGTGAAACTTGTTAAAATTTTATAGAGGTGTTGTTCACATGTTAAACAATACGTATGCCAATTTTAATAATTTCCTAATTCAACTGTCTCGTGGCGGTACTACCTTAATAAATTGTAATATTTCCAACTTATAAAGTAAGTAAATCAAAAAATTGTCAATATTATTTCAATATTATTTTTGTCTAATTATATGATAGCTGTCATGTGCCGGGAAATTTCCACTTATTTATTTTACGTCTACATGCTAATGTAGATGAAAAATTTTCAGAAAATTTGCTGGTTACCATAGTAACAATGTCGAAATAAAACATCTGATTGGTTGAAAATGAGTGGTATAAAATCTTTAATGCGGGGTTCTCTCAACTCTCTAAGCTGAACGCTTCAGATTTCAGACTGCTGTGATTCCATCATAATTTTCGGAATGGAATATTAAAAGCATTAGAGCATTGCAGGGATTTAAAATCAAAGTCGGATTTGGTAAATTATATTATTTTGTTGGACTTCAGACCACGTAGACCTCAAAACTGCTGACAAATGCAGTCATTATATTTGCATAGATAATATGTCAACTTGAGAAAAGTGGATGTGTGTTGAAAATTGTTTGTTTTAGTTTGTGTAACAATAACAATGACAATATTTAATTTCGATTTGTACCTCGTTGATGTAGGAATGGACAAAATATTGATATCCACCAATAATTGAACAAATATCATGAATATGCTTTTTACTTTTGGGGATTTTAAATAATCAAGAAACAACACTTATTTTGAAAGTATGAAAAATATTATTTCAATTTTTGTTAACACACAATCTTTGTCATTTTCATTTATTTGCGTTACTTTGGAGTTTTTCAAATCAGGGAAAAGCAAAAAAAATCAGAGTAATCCCGAAGTTAGGGTTTGGGACAAAAAAAAAGTATATTGCCACTGAGTGATTTTCAGATTGTCTCTAAGATTCACCTACAAGGTGAAGTGTTGTGACCTGGTTACAGTAAATTGTAAATTTTGTTGGGGCAAGGTCCGATAACTGAAACTACTATTGATTCTTTACCGACGTTTCGACTACAATGTAAAATGGGAATATAGAATATATGAAAATGAAATGTTGACAGATCAGAATGGTGATAAAAAAATAAGATACATACAACATACTAAGAGTAAACATAAAATAAAATACATATATTGTAATTTAAATAGCACATTATATGTAGAAAACAACATAATTTTATACTCACATCAACACTAGGTTTCTTTGTCGAAGAAATGAGAAAAATAATAGGGACGTTTACATATGTTAACAGGAGGTTTTTTTGTTTCCTTCCTTTTTAGTCTAAGAGCTGGCTACGTAAATTAAAAATGATAAGGTACAAGGAAAATTTTTACATAGAAACCTTCCTTACTAGCTGACAAGTGTGTAGCTCTGCAGGCAGAAGTCAGACCCGGGGCTGAAATCGGGGGAGGGTGGTCAAAGATTCTTACAATGCGCCGCCCGGCGCTCAGATAACACCAAACACTTTATCAATTCATTCAGTTCAATTCATTCAGTTGATAATCACGTAAATTCGTTTCGGAAACTGTGCTGCTTGCGTATTTTGGATGGTTGTCAAAAATATTTAAGTCATCGACGCTATGGTCTATGTATCCGATGTTGAGAACCACTTTATCGATTAAAAATAATATTGATATCCCAAATAACGTTCTTTTTTGTAACCAAAATCTGATGGTTTTGAAAGTCAAAAGTCTAAAAAAATTTCTTCCGATGAGATACCCACTTTCTTAAAGAATTCACCCGACTCCAAATACTTAATGACTAAGGTAAGTTAATTACTTTATTATTGCGACAAATTCTTAATGATATTAATATCAACGTTTGTAGGAAGCCTTAGTTTTTGGAATTTCGGGGGCTTGTCGTTGCCATGAATTAAAAGATTTGACAGTAAATTATGTAAAAGATACCAGCAGTATTATTAGTTACAATACGTAATACAAAAACAAAAGTACCGCGTTCCTTCCACATTTCTGGGCTCTTCTACGAGATTTCTGAAATATATATGAACCTCCGTCCACTAGATATGACAAAATAAAATCAAGATTCTTCATTAACTACCAGAACGGAAAGTGTACTAGACAGGTTGTAGGAATAAATTAATTCAGTAAATTTCCTATGCAAATAGCTCAATATTTAAACTTGCGTGATCCCCAAAAATATACTGGGCATTGTTTGCGTAGAATTTCCGCAAGGATGCAGGAGGTGATTTACTTCAATTAAAAAAGCATGGAGGCTGGAAATCTAGTAACGTTGCGGAGGGGTATGTTGATCAATCAGTTAGCAGCAAAAATAAAATACAAACCAAAATTTTACAATTCACACAAAATACAACGCTATCCGCATCTTCATCTGGAGTGACATCAGTTAACAACATAACAGATGTGGCATCGTCTACCTCAATACATAAAAATCTTGATTGTAATACTCCTATAATTTTGAATAATTGCTCGAATGTAACAATTAACCCATATTTAAATCATAAGTAATGTTTAAAGAAATTCTGTTACTTTTAATATAAAATAAAATATTTGCTCATCGTTCTTTTTTAGCATATTATTATGATATAAACAGGGTTGTAGAAAAAGTATAGTGTTTCACTCGTCGAAAACATTTTTTAACCACCGAAACCAAAAAGGAGGAGGTTCTCTAGTCGACGCGTATATTTTTTTTTTTATGTATGATCACGCATAACTTTTTACTGAGACGTCCGATTCCGATAATTATTCGGAGTTGGTCCCATTTGAATTCAAAAGATGAAATCCACCCCTAAAGGTAGCAAAATGAAGGATATTGATCACTCACCCTCTGAATTCTGGTCCGTTAACCGATTCTATCAGGCATAAATTTGTACTGGGTTCTTCGATTTGGATGATTCTTTTTTTAATAGATAGGGTTATCTCATATTTGGATTTCGAATGAAATTATCTACCCGTATGGGTGGAAAATAAGGGGATAATTGATTTTTCACTTGTGAACATTGGCACACACATATGTAGTTGACAATGACAGATCGCCACTGTCATTATTCCACACCCGTCACAATAATTATATTCTATGAGAGGATGGAATGATATACAAAGTAATGAAATAAACTAACCAGAACAACAAAAATAATTTATATTACAACAAATAGTAAAAATAGATTATTTAACTGGTAATAGTTGAAGTAAGGTGGGTAAGTAAGTATTTTGGAAGTAATCAAAAAACAAGTAGGTAGTAATTAGTAGATTTACAATGCAAATTACTAACAAAAAATACCGAGAAAAAGGAACTGAAAGTAAAAAATAAATAGCCTTCTTAGTCTCAATAACTAAGCTCCTAAACTAATGTAAGTAACTAATTTTGAGTCGGCGCCAAACGAACAATCAACGAAGATCATTAAATTACTTCAAAAAAATTATCAGAATGTCACCACGCAACTCGATGCCATCATTTTACGCCTTATCTAATTCATTTGCTTGTTTGTTTGGCACCGACTCAAAATTAGTTACTTACATTAGTTTAGGAGCTTAGTTATTGAGACTAAGAAGGTTTATTTTATATTTTACTTTTCAGTTCCGTATTTCGTCGGTTTAATTTTTTGTTAATTGAAGCTTGTGAACATTACCAGCCTCGGCTGCGCCTCGTCTGTTCTCTGTTCTCTCGCTTCAAAAAATGTTACTTTCGTCACTCGAAAAACAATATACTATTATATATGGTATAACTGAAAATGAACTTTCAGAATAATGACAAGTTGGAACTTCGAATCATATAACATATTAAAAAACTCATGTGATCCAACCCTGATTTGTCTTTTATATTAGTTATAAAATTTCAAATTGATTTTTCTGAAAAAAATTATCAATTTTCATCATGACTTCTTATAAATGTCCACTTCTGAAAGAATCATCCTGTTTTGTTAATTTCACCTTCCAATAAGGGATTTATATGTACTTAAAATATTACTCGCAAAAGGGTTTTTCTGCCAAAAATACTACATTAATTTAAAAAAAACTGAGTAAGCTTTCAAAATGATTCAGAATTTTGTGTACAATTTCCATATTTCTTTTTTTTATTTTATGTTATGTTGTATGGTAACTCCCATTGACTGAGACAGTATGATAAAGCCCAATTATTCACATAATGGAGCATATATGCATTTTCAATTCTACTTTTGAAACCCTGTATCTAAGTCAGTAGCAGTTCCCCTGTACAACATACCCAATATAATTGGACTTTGATATTTGAACCGTGAAATCTGTGTTATCACTTGAATGAAAATAAAAAAGACCAGAAGAGGATCAAACTTTAATTAATCAATATTATATAAAAAGTAAAAATACATAATTATTCAAATCATCAAAAACCACCTATGAAAATTATTACAATACACTCAGGAGCCCATCCAATAAAGTATGCCCATTTTTGGAAATTTTTGAAGAAATTGTTGGTTCGGAACTTTGTTCGTTATTTCCATCCTCCATTTTCGCTTCATCCACAGGAGCTTCACCAGTTTCTTCCACAGAAATTCCGATTATTATTTCTTTTTCCACGGGCGAGACTATGGCGCGTGCAGTTGTTGTTTCGGTCTTGGGACTCTTTTTCTTCTTAGTAATTGTTTTCTTCTTATTACGTTTTTCTTGGGTCGGTTGTTCACTGGTAGTTGCCAGAAGCAGGACACTCTCTGGATTTTCAATTTCAGGCATAACTAATTTTGTGTTTTCAGTTTCCAGCTTGGGATTCTCCATATTTTTGGTTGACTTTGTGTTCTTGTAGAATCCTTCTTCCAAACCCAAATCATCACGGTTGGCTTTGTGGTCAACTACCTTAA
The DNA here is from genome assembly GCA_018342105.1 of Gonioctena quinquepunctata. Lineage (NCBI taxonomy): Eukaryota > Metazoa > Arthropoda > Insecta > Coleoptera > Chrysomelidae > Gonioctena > Gonioctena quinquepunctata. The sequence goes on from JAFIRS010002519.1 coordinate 139,892, forward strand.
AATCTTCGGTAGCTGTCGTTTCTGTAGATGGAACAGTCGTTGCAACTGATGTTTCTTCAGAAGGTCCACTATGAAGTCGTTCAAGTTTCTTCTTCTCTAGGTCTTCGTCTATATCACTGTCCTTTTCTATTCCATTCCCCAGCGGATTGCCTGCATGTGGAGTTTCTTGCATTCGAGTTGTTTCTATATCTCTTTCGGGAGATTTGCTTTGGCCATAATTTGTAACAGAAACTATGGGGTCTCCGTGTTCAATCTTCTTAGGTATTGCTGTTGGCGCTAACGCAGCTTTAGGTACTTCGATGGTGTAATTTTCATTCTTAATTTCGTCATCGATATCGTCCTGGAAAGCGATTTCGTCTTCACCATCTTCCTGCTGGGCAAGGGCTAGCTCTAACTTGATTTTACGAAGCTCTTCCATGAAGTCGGGCTGTTTTTCCTTTCTTGGCAGAACGTTGTTCACGACGAAAGTGGGTGCCTTACTGTATCGCGCAGGTTCTGAAAGGTACTTCTCGTCTATTTCTGCGTCGCCTATGTCTAAAGCTTCCTGTGTCATCAGGTCGGGTACTTGGGGAGTATCGCTAACCACAAATCTTCCCAGTTTCATTTCGTTGTCGTCCAGGAAACTGGGGCTTGGCTGGATTTCTGGAGGTGTGTGTTGTTCAGGTGTCAGCATTATATCGGGTAGTACCTTAGGGGCTCCGACAAAAGTCTTGACGTCGTTCATTTTCCAAACGGAAACGGGCTCCGATGGTTTCTCAGGAAGATAGGGTGATCCAATTTCATCCGACGTCATATCGATCAAATCTCCCACGGAAGATATGGGCTGGTTGAGGTATCCAAAGTTGATGTGCTTCATTATGTCTTCTCGTTCAGGCTCGAAAAATATGTCATTTCTTGAGTTGATCACAGGTGCAGCAAAATATGCAGGTCTTGGAGGAATGGAAGTTTCCGGATCTCCAAATCTTGTTCTGGTGATTTGTATAATGTTTGGGTTTTCTTCAAACTGGCAAACTCCATCTCCCACTGGTTCTCCGCAAATGAATCTGTTTGTATTATACAAATGGACTGGTGCTAAGAGTAGCGATAAGTATAGCAAGGACTTTTGCGCCCCCATATTTTTTAAAAGTAGTGTGACGATATGTATGTCTTGCGGTTTTATATCTCGACAAAGAACCAAATGCATGAATACATCGAAGGTTAATTCAATCTATCAATAATGAAACGTGATTTTTCGATTATGCAATATATTTGACTTTTCGTAACCTAACGTAATTTCTAGGTCGTAATTTGTTATGAAATTAGGGAAAACAATTAGAAAAGTTGAGTGTGCCGAACGCTTCACTGGTTTTTGCCTCCGAAATGACGAAAAAAAATGGAATGGAAAATGCAATTCCATAAAATATATTTGAATCATATAATAACCATGACTTCCATTGTAAGCGTGTTTCAAAAATGTTTACGCATTTAATTTTTCACGAAATTACTGTAATCAATTGGTTTCTATGAAAGCGTCGGAATCAACATGAGTTATTCTTTGAAAATATTGGAACAAAATTCAAAAAGTTCAATTCTTGTGATTTGACAGCATATATCGTGGCAAAAATTGAACGCTTTCCACATTTTGTGACTAAAAAAGTTGCATTTTTTCAATTTTCCGTTGCAGTTATTCCAATTGAAGGATATTTTGCATCTTTAAGTATTTTTAGGCAATATTTTCAGAAAATACCATTCCATAAAAATATCTTTGAAATCACATTTAATTACCTCGATTTTCAATGCGACACATATTTTGAGCCATTTTTAATTTTTAAGAAATCACTGTAATTAATTGGTGCCTAAGAAAATGTTTAAACAATAGTAATTTACGTAACAAGTCCGGAAAATAGGGTTTATTTGGACGAATAGACAAAATTCTAGGACGAGCCGTAGGCTAGTCCTGGAAGTCTGTGAGTCCAAAAAAACTATTTTCTGGCGTGTTGCGTACAATATTTTTTCGGCAACCGTGTAGAATAACAAATCAATGAGACTACATATTTCTTTATTTCTTTATTAAACATTTTAATTCTTATTTGAATTAAACAGAACAGAACAGAAAATACTACATATTATCAGAAACATTCTAATTCTTATTTATATTAATGTGCTGTAGCAGCAGCTGCTATATTGGAAATTTCCCAAGGCACATTTTCAAAGTCACTATCGCTGCTGCTTTCCATATTTTATTGCGAATTGCGGTCAAAAAACATGCAAACTTTTGACAACTAATTTCATATGAACTGTCAGCCGTTATTTCGTTGCTATGGTAATGATCAACTGCATTTATCAAAACCATACCTACCAAGATTTTCATATTTACAATGACAACAACGACGTGATTCTTCACGGCCTAGTCCGGGAAGTACGTACTTCCCGGACTAGGCCGGAAAATGCTACTTTCTCAAATAAAAGGCGTCCAGGAAGTGGGTACATCCCGGACGGTTGCCGAAAAAATATATTATTCTATGAAAATATTGAAAATTTCCGAAGGAACATACAAATATTCGAATGAAATAAGAAAAGTGAAATTATTGTGATCTGGCATCATATACGAAATCGTGGAAAACATTTTGTGGTTGAGAAAATTGCATCGTTTTGAAATGTTTTTGCAGTTACAGTTTTTTCGGTGGAAGTATATTTTGTACCTTTTATTATTTTTAGGGAAACTACCATTCCATTAAAATATTATGAAATTACATGTAATTACCTGGATTTTCAATGCAACGCACAGTGATCTGGCTTGGCCGAAAAAATGGCCAAAAGTTGTTTTTTCGTTAATATAGAAATTTAGAAAAAAACGATTTTTTGGTTTCCATAGGTATTTCCTTGTGAATGTTACATATTTTGATTTGATTTTTTTAATTGCTTATATTTTCGAAACCAGTAATCGGATTTAGATATTTTTTTTGTGCATAGAAAGCTAATTAACTGTAAATTTAAAATCAGTACAGATTTATGAGATTTTTTTTAAACATAATATGGCGGACAAGTTAGATTTTTAACAATATCAGTGTACTTTTTTTAAATATATTGAATCAATTTATGAGCGATACGCTATGAACAAAAGTAATGTTTATGAATTTAGCGTTTTATTTCCATAACTAAAAGCGGTGTATCATTCTTCAGTTGAAGAATTGGATTTTTGTTAAATTCTGGAAACGCATGTTATTGTAGTTTTTTCAAACCAATTTCAGGTAGATTGCAATAGAAATACTACCTACTACCGTCATCACAAGACTTTCAAAAAATTTTGATATATCTTCGCCGATCATGTTCCCCAGAACCTCAGATCAATAGATTTTTTAAGCCCAGAACCCAAATATTTTCACGGTTGCAGTGTTGCCACATGTACTTGTAACTAATATCAACTTTCGAATTTCAATTGGAACATCCAGTATTTCATTCTGTTTTTGGATTCTACTGACAAATACGAATAACGTTTACTGAGCATGCCGTGTACCTATCTTATGGAATATTGATTATTTTGTAATTGTTTTGCTAACAAAATGGGACCAACTTGAATTCGAATACCTCCTTATCTGTTACCCACACAGGACTCAAATTCAACTTTCACCCAGAAAATATTGAATAATTTCAGTAACATCGAATGATTTGACCATATTTTATGCAGGGTGTCTGAAAAACATATTCTTGTAGGTAATTAGGAAACACGGCCATAAGTCATTTTATTTCAAAGGGACGCTCTGTATATTATGTCATATTCGGATTCTACTTAAAAATAACAATAACTTTCACCAAGCATGTCCTATACATATCTCTTACCGTTTCCTAAATAGTAATCGTTTTATATTTTTCTATCGACTATCGAAATGAGTACAAATCGATTTGTTGAAAATATAAACAGGATGTTCATAAAATCAAATGTGGAATCATCTGCGACTGAAAGATAAACTTTAGTCAGTATCTTCCATCGTCAAGATAACCTCTTGAGAATGTTTCCCTTTTCAACATGAGTACAAATCGTTATGAAATATCTTCACAGGACTCAAATTTGTTAAATAGTTGATTCATGTGGAATAGTCTTCTGGAAATTAAATGAATCGACTATAGCAGGTGCCTGAAAAAGAGCTGTTGTCAATTTAGAAAAACGTTCATAAATCTTTTTTATACTCCCCTAGTCTGATACATATTTGGCATAGATTAATAACAAAAATATCTCAGAAATAGATATGAGTCATACTCGAAAAAAAAGTCAGATTAGGGAGTAGAATCTGAAACTGAAATGATACATATACAGGATGACCTGAAAAATAATAACTAATGGACGTTTTTTCGAGTATGACTCAAACCTATTTCCAAATTTTCCTGAGAGATTTTTTTAATTAATCTTTGCTAAAATTGAAATGCATTATTTGAGAGTTAGATAAAAACTCAATTTTCAGCTGTATCTCCAAAAGTATGAACATTTCAAAAGGGTAATATTACCTATTTCGATTTGTTATACTGGGAAATGAAAATGGTAGTAGTGTGCCGTGACCAAAAAAATGCAAGACAATCTTTTAGTATGACAAAAAGTTATTTTCATGGTGTTTCTGTCAAAATGGATAATAATACATATTCAAATGCAGATATTTTAAATTTGTATAGAGACTTGCTTTTATTTCGGAAACTAGACTATTTAGGTATAGAATTATGATACATCATTTGAAAGGAACTTTAAATATCTTTCAGGATATTAGATAATATACAGGGTATTCCATTTAAAAACATGTACTTCTCACAATTTTTGTATCTAACTTAAAAATTACAAATTTTGAACGACCCTGTATAATAGAGAACGAATTCCTTTATACATAACTAATGCATAAAACATTGGTAAACTACACCCAAAATATCAGTTTTGAACGAGTCCAAATACCGCAGTAACAAACGTTTATTGGAAGCTATGTTTTGCACAAAAAATAAGGAAATCAATGAATTTCTCGAAAAACGCTTCAGATAGGTATAGGGAAGTATCATACAAAAATGATCGTAAAGCAATAGCAAAGCGAAAAATGCAATAATATACAGGTTCTCTTCGAATTATCAAAGTTGTTGCTACTTTTCAATATAAGCGGCAATGCCGCAACGATGAAAATTTTCAATATTCCTGTTTCCCGATCTCCAGAAACGTCTAATAGGCCATCGAGTTGATATATTTATGGGATATAACAAAATTTGTCAACAAAGTAGAAGCCACATTTTTCAACTAAATGGAACAAAATTCGGCAAAAAAATATTTCCATTAATGCCTGGGATAAATTGGTCTGGTAATTTCAAAATGGCGGCAGTAGAAAGATTAAAAAAATCTCAATTTCAGAATCAATGAATAAATTCTGAAATCTATAATTATTATGTTGCTTTCAGATTTAAATTTAGTAGATTTTAGGAAAGGAGTAGAAAATATTATGTTTTTGAATTTTGATATGGTTGCTATATATAAATGCAAGAAATTATAGTCAAAGAGAAAAATGAATTTTCAAAACAACACGAATTTAAGTGAATATATATATATATATATATATATATATATATATATATATATATATATATATATATATATATATATATAATTCTACTGTACGTGTGTTGTCACTGAACTCCTCCTAAACGGCTGTACCGATTTGAATGATTTTTTTTGTATGCGTTTGGGTGACGCCCTGGATGGTTTAGATTCACAAATCATCCCCCTAAATGTTATTTTTTTTCTTTTTAGACAAAATGTTTTGTTTTTATTTTTTTATGATACAGCATTTAAAAATACATACAACCCTAAATTTTCACCCTTCTACGATCAACCCCTATTTTTTTGGCAAGATTTTTATTTTTATTTTGTCATGACTTTGAATAAAGAAATTAATATTACTCTTAATTCACCCTTCTACGATCAACCCTTATTTTTTTTTTTTTAGGAAAACTGGATAACGGGGATAACGGGATAATGAAAAAACGGGATGACAGGATAGGGGAATAACGGGAAAAAACGGGAAACAGGAAAAGGGAAACGGGAAAAGAGAAAACGGGATAACGGGATGACAGGATAAGGGGATAAGGGGAAAACTGGATAACGGGATAAGAAAAAAATGGGATGACAGGAAAACGGGATAACGGGAATAACATGATAACGAAAAAACGGGATAACGGGATGACAGGATAAGGGGATAACGGGATAACGGGGTAAAGACAAAAAGGGGTAACAGAAAAATTTTCGGGAAAAACATTTTAGGGAACATAGAAATTTGGACAGGACAACGTCTGTCGGGTCTGCTAGTATATATATATATATATATATATATATGTATATATATATATATATATGTATATATATAAATATATATATATATATATTAATATATATATATATATATATATATATATATATATATATATATACTAGCGGACCCGACAGACGTTGTCCTGTCCAAATTTCTATGTTCCCTAAAATGTTTTTCCCGAAAATTTTCCCGTTATCCTGTTATCCCGTTATCCCATTTTGTCTTTACCCCCTTATCCCGTTATCCCCTTATCCTGTCATCCGTTATCCCGTTTTTTCGTTATCCCGTTATTCCCTTATCCCGTTTCCTGTTATCCCTTTTTTTATTTATCTGTCATCCCGTTTTCCCCTTTCCTGTCATCCCGTTTTCTCGTTATCCCGTTATTTCCGTTATCCCTTTATCCCGTTTTCCTGTTATCCCGTTTTTTTTTCCGTTATTCCCCTATCCTGTCATCCCGTTATCCCGTTTTTTCGTTAGCCCGTTATTCCCGTTGTCCCGTTATTCCCGTTATCCCGTTTTCCTAAAAAAATAGGGGTTGATCGTAGAAGGGTGAATTAAGAGTAATATGAATTTTTTTATTCTAAGTCGTGACAAAAAATAAAAATCTTGCCAAAAAAATAGGGGTTGATCGTAGAAGGGTGAAATTCAGGGTTGTATGTATTTTTGAATGCTGTATCTAAAAAATTAAAACAAAACATTTTGTATGCGCCACCCAAACGCATACAAAAAAATTCATTCAAATCGGTCCAGCCGTTTAGGAGGAGTTCAGTGACAACACACGTACAGTAGAATTATATATATATATATATATATATATATATATATATATATATATATATAAGATATATATTATATACATTTTTTTTTGTAATTTCTTTGTTTTTCAACCGATTTTTACAACTGATACGTCAAACCACTTCTGATGGAAAGCTCTCCCATTCTCATCATGAATACTTGTTACAGTTTATTTTCAGCATTATTCCTTAATTTTCATAGAATTCAGTGAGAAAAATATCAACCATTGATACCCCTGTCGTTGTCAGGGCGGGTCGGACGGGTGAAGTTCCAAGGTAAGCCTATACACCAGCTTGTTGGACCAAGGTGGCCCTTGAAAGATCTAGCCTATGAAGCTTGCATATTTCATTTAGAAATTCTCTAAAAATAAGGTTATTTATATTTTTTATGCAAAGACCAAAATGACCCAAACATTTTTTTCTGTACTAAGTAAAAGCACAGTCCTTACGCTACATGTAGATGTATTTGGTTCCTTCCAAAAATGAATTTTGCCTTTTTCAACTGTTTCTACTTTTTTCTTCAGACGTATGGTCCTTACGCTCCAAAATTATGCAATTTCAACCCTCTATTACTTTTAGAAAAAAAGACTTAGGACTTAACTTACAATGCAGCGAATCCTTGGGGTCATTCAAAGATTCAATTAGCATCTTTTGAGGATGATATGAGTATGTCGGATTTGACCACTTTTGGCCGTTTTTTGGCCAAGCCAGATCACTGTATTCCACATATTTTTAGTCATTTTTAATTTTAACGAAATTACTGTAATTAATTGGTTTCTAAGAAAATGTTAAAATATATTGAGTCAACATTCTATGAAAATGTTGTATATTTTCTAAGGAAAACACAAACATTCGAATAATATGAAAATAAAACATTAAAAATGTATTGTGATCGGCATCATATACCAAATCGTGGCAAAAAAAATCAACGTTTTTTACATTTTGTGGTTGAGAAAATTTCATCGTTTAAAATTTCATCCTTTTGATATTCAGTTGCAGTTTTTTCAATGGAAGTTAATTTTGCATCTTTAAATTATTTTCATGGGAAATATTCTCATAAAATAAAAATATATTTGAAATCAAATTAGGCTAAGAGCGGGCTGCAGAAAACCTGACCAATCGATTAACAGAATGAAATGTTTTTAAAATGTTAGTACTACAGCAAACATAAGAAAAATCATTGACTGTCTGGGCAAAAGTGGCGAATAAGTTTTTTATGGCCTTTTTTCGGAAAAAGCAACCATAACGATGAAATACATGTCCGAAATACGTTTGACACTTACTATCTCTAAGGTCTAAGGAGCTGGTTCACGAAATGGATCGTGGGTGAGCGTTGGTTCAAACCCCAGCTCAAGCAGCTTTTTTTTATTTTTTCTTTCGAAATTGAAATATGATTTGTTTGGGGCGAATATTCGTCCCAAAACAAATCATTTCTCATGTCTGAGAGCTGGCTGCAGAAAACCTGGCCGATCGAGTAACACCATGAAATGTTTTCACAAGCTTTCATTTAAATTCATATATGTATGTTTAGTTCAAATCTTGCAAGTGAATTTTTACCTACTTCTAGTTGTCCGATTGACGTGAAATTTAGCATTACGCAATTTTTGCCAAAGAAAAAACGAAATGGCGGCTCCAATATGGCGGACGAGTTTTGTAATTGTAGTTCGATTCTATTCAAAATTAGTATGTGGGGGCTTTTGGAACTGGACATCATGATTTCTTTGCCAGAATTCATGAATTCAAAATGGCGGCTCCAATATGGCGATGACTTTTGTGATTATAGCCCTATTCCATTCAAAATTGGTGTGTTTTTGGGGTTTTTGGAGTCGGCCATCATGATTTCTTAGTCAAAATTCAGGAATTGAAGATGGCGGCTCCAAGAAGACGACGTGTTTTGTTATCATGGTCGGGATTATCATGATCAATTCAAAATTGGTATGTGGATTTTTTGGGGTCATAAATTATCAATTTTTGTCAGTATTCAATAGAGTGAAGAATTTCATGAATGACTAAGAATAATTAAATAAAAATGATTGAGAAAATAAAAACTTTTTAACAAAAAATTAAACCAACAAAATACGGAACTGAAAAGTAAAAAATAAAATAAATCTTCTTAGTCTGAATAACTTAGCTCCTAAACTAATGTAAGTAACTAATTTTGAGTCGGCGCCAAACAAACAAGCAAATGAATTAGGTAAGGCGTAAAATGATAATTTTTTTGAAGTAATTTAATGATCTTTGTTGATTGTTTGTTTAGCGCCGACTCAAAATTAGTTACTTACATTAGTTTAGGAGCTTAGTTATTCAGACCAAGAAGATTTATTTTATTTTTTACTTTTCAGTTCCGTATTTCGTCGGTTAAATTTTTTGTTAAAAAGTTTTGATTTTTAAATTTTTTGTGACTGAAATCTACTAATTTACTGACTGCTTGTTTTTTGATTACTTCCAAAATACTTACTTACCCACCTTACTTCAACTATTACCATTTAAATAATATGATTATCTACTTTTACTATTTGTTGTAATATAAATTATTTTTGTTGTTCTGGTTAGTTTATTTCATTACTTTGTATATCATTCCATCCTCTCATAGAATATACTACCTATGTGTGCCAATGTTCACAAGTGAAAAATCAATTATTCCCTATTTTTCTACCCGTAAGGGTGGATAATTCCATTCGAAATCCAAATATGATCAACTATGAGGTATACCCTATCTGATAAAAGAAAAATCATCCGAATCCAAGATCCCAGTACAAAGTTATGCCTGATAGAATCGGTTAACGGTTCAGAATTCAGAGGGTAAGTTATCAATATCCTTCATTTTGCTACCCTTAGGGGTGGATTTCATCTTTCAAATCCAAATGGGACCAACTTCAAAGTACATCCTATCCACTGAAAAAAAAAAAGAATTATGGGAATCGGACGCCTCAGTAAAAAGTTATGCGTGATCATACAAAAAAAAAATGATAAAAAAAAATATACGCATCGACTAGAAAACCTCATCCTTTTTGGTTTCGTCGGTTAAAAATTAAGACGAACTTTCATACAAATGCACCAAAAAGGAAAAATAATGTATTTACTTTTCCTAGATTAAGTTTTTAATAATTTCATCATTGTATATATGATAAAAATGTAATTGTATTATGTATATATATATATATATATATATATATTTATATATATATATATATATATATATATATACCTTGTGAAATATTTAAATATATGAAAAAAAAATTATAATTGTTCATTGGATGATTATTTGTTTATCCCTGAATACTTCTCTAATTAGTAATAGCATATAAGACTTTGAGAAATAGAGAGTCTTGTGCCAAGTATTTTCAACAGGCATAGACGTGGCACTGATGTTTCTTTATAATATAAAAATGTTTGAAGTTCAACTTGGTAGTAGTTTGAAGCTGTTACTCGATAGATATAGTAATAAACCAAAAAAAGTTTGATGACAAGGCATTAGAACAAGATTTAACGAGGCAATAAAATATATAATTGTTTTACTCTGTAAATACTGAATTTCAAAAGTAATTACTCCATTGGTATGGTTGCAGTACGAACAAATTCTGCCCAGACACGAAATTATTTTTCTTATGGTCTCTGTGAGTGCTTTTCCATTTTAATAAAAATCACTAAAAAAATTACAAAAAAAAAGGAAAAAAATTTTTTTTTCCTTTTAAGATTGAAAATATCTTGCCACACAAGAATACCTATTTTATATTCGCGGCAAGCTTTCGAATCTGTTACTCATATAATAAATAACCTAGGTCAAACAATTAAAGATTTTTTTTTTATAAAAACTTTTTTTTTCAATAATTTTTATTTAATTCTTTTTAGACATTCATAAAATCCGTCAGCTTATTGAATTCTGACAAAAGTTGATAATCTACGACTCCAAAAAAACCCACATACCAATTTTGAATCGAATCGGGCCATAATAATAAAACATATCGCATTCCTGAATTCATGAATTTCGACTAAAGAATCATGATGTCCGATCATGATGTCCGACTCCCACACACCAATTATGAATGCAATCGGACTATAATCACAAAAGTCGTCGGCATCTTGGAGCCGCCATCTCGAATTAATGAATTCTGGCAAAGAAATCTTGATGTCCGATCCCAAAAATCCCCGCATACTAATTTTGAATTGAATCGAACTATAATCACAAAACTCGTCCGCCATATTGGAGCCATTTTGTTTTTTCTTTGGCAAAAATTTCGTAATGCATTGCCCCCGGAATAATGAAAACCTGCCAAATTTCACGTTAATCGGACAACTAGAAGTAGGTCAAAATTCACTTGCAAGATTTGAACTAAACATACATATATGATACAGAAATGATTTGTTTTGGGACGAATATTCGCCCCAAACAAATCATTTTTCAATTTCGAAAGAAAAAATTTAAAAAAACTGTTTGAGCAGGGATTTGAACGCTCACCCACCCTCCATTTCGTGAACCAGCTCCTTAGACCACTTGACCAACTGGACAGATAGTAAGTGTCAAACGTATTTCGAACATGTATTACATCGTTATGGTTGATTTTTCCGAAAAAAGGCCATAAAAAACTTATGCGCCAGTTTTGCCCAGACAGTCAATGTTTTTTCTTATGTTTGCTGTGAGTACTAACATTTTAAAAATATTTCATTCTGTTACTCGATTGGAAGGTTTTCTGCAGTCCCCTCTTTTTAGACTATAACGGTAGGTACGGGATAAAACAAAGATAAACATAGAAAACACACAAATTCTAAGATCAAAGCGAATGTCTATTTCTAACTCTATGATTGCATGCTATCCAATTGCTTACAAAAATGAGAGAGGGTGATCCTAAAAAGCAAGAAAATGAATAAAATTTCTGCGTTTGTTGGTCCGTAGCATGCCGTAGTTTTTTTATAAATATCTGCAGATATTTAGGGTACTTGAAGAGATCTTTTCCAAAATGTAAATGAATGTAGTACTTTCATAGGGTCAATATTTTGCAACAAGTCAATCCCAAAAAAGTCAATAAAGTTCACTTCTTTTTCAATTTTTTTTTTCTGGTAGTGTTTCCACATGCTCAATAACTAGTTATGGAATAACTAGTGTGCGAGCAGTCGTTCTCTTTTTTTTAATTTTTATTCAAAGGGGTTCCTAATTACATTTGATACCGGAATTAAGAAATATTTTTGATTGCTTCCTTAGCCTTCCTATTTCTTCGATATATTGACTGTATAAAGTTTCCTTAAACGAATTTGTCCATTTTTTAACCTGGCACGTCTAATAAAAAAAGTTATGCGTGATCATACATAAAAAAAATATACGCGTCGACTAGAAAACCTCGTCCTTTTTGGTTTCGTCGGTTAAAAAATGGGCATAAATATGATACATATTTCACGATGAATATATTTTTATTTCGAATAAGCACTATTATCAGGTGGTCTACCTACAGCACGTAATATTTGTAATCACCTTGGAATTCGCGTGTTGCTGAGTGTTGCAGTTTTGCTTCAAAAACAATGCAATTTGAATCTTGATTCTTTGAAGTCAAAAGTGTTTAGAAAACATTTTGAAGTGAGAGTTATATATTTTGATCCCTGTTTGTACAATGACCTGAATATTTTGTAACTTGGCAATTTCGTGCAATGTAATTATTGACATCCTGAACTCCTGAGTTATTTACAAATATATCATAACCCACTTTTAATTTTATTATAGGTTTCAACACCAAATCAAATATATTCCAAAAGTACAGTGAAATGCAAATATGCTATCAACTTCAAAGAAAATAGAATTATAGTTTGAAAAAACTAAAAAAACACGCATACCGGGGGATTCAAAAGTACTTTGACAAACTTCAGGAGGTGATTCCTCACAAAATTTTAATATGAATGGTCCAAATAAATATATGCCCGGAAACGCTTCGTTTCCAAGATACAGAGTGTTATAGATTTATTTTTAGTTTCGTTTTTTTTAAATAACTTTCGAAATACTGACCTTAATTAAACGAAAATTGGTATTGAGGAATTCTTTGAGGTGTCGAATTCGAACCTGATGTTATTATTGCTCTTACTCGCAGAGGGCGCCACCTACAGTCTTTTTCTTTTTTGAAGATTCATAACTTTTTTGAGCGTACTTCTAGCACATTTTTCAGTAAAAAAATCAATTCCTCCATCATATCTACGGAAAAAAGCTACCCCTGTTACAAGTCGCAATAAGCAACCGTTTTCTAGATATTTGGACTTGAAAATTTCAAGTCGATTATGTGATAATCGATGCGTGTTGAAGTTATTACCATCATTTTGCATTTTTCACAAGAATGCTTAAGAGATGAATTTGACGTTTAAGTAAGTAGTTTTGTTTTTTTGTAGGGGGCGCCACCTATTCTATTTATTTTTACTCGTTTAAAATAGTTATTTTTGTATCAAGGGTGCAAAATCTGTATTTGTTTTAATAAAATTTGCAAGAAATATCAACATTTTATCTCAAGAAATTTTGAATATGTAGAATAAAATAAATAAAGGAAACTAAATTGTATTCAAATAAAGTGTCCACCTTCAGCGAAGATACAGGCATTCAGTCTTCTAGTCATTGAATCTCGTACCCGCTCAAAAATTAATGGTGTGTTTCTAATTGTTTCACAGGCGTCTACTATTCGGTTTCTTAGATCTTCCTCGTTCGCTACTGGAGTTTTATAAACTAGTGACTTCAAATGTCCACAATGATAAAAATCTAGCGGGCTTAGATCTGGGGACCTTGGTGCCCACGCCTGGTTAGGTTCTTCTACACCCCTACCGATACATCGATTTGGATAGACAGTGTTAAGGAATTCCATGGCTACAACGCATAAACCACATGCGGATACAAATTTCTAATGGTACATTCTGAAGTAGCAATTCATTTTCTAAAAAGTCTCTGTAAGTTGCGCCATTCAGTCGGAACGGAAGAAAGAAAGGAACTATCAAGTAATTATCAATTATTGCCGCCCATACATTCACAGAAAATTGATACTGATAATGTCTTTCACTAACTGCGTGCGGATTTTCCAGAGCCCAAACATGGTTGTTATGAAAGTTTGTGATAGCATTTCGGGAGAAGTTTGCCTCGTCCGTGAAGAGTACATATTTTGAAAATTGAGGATTTCCAGCCAATTTTCTCAAAAACCACTGACACATAGTAATGAGTTGGGGAAAGAGCTTGTACCCTTTGAATTGTTATGGATACAACAATTGTTGATCGTGGATAATTCTCCAAACTGTGGACTGAGTAGAATTGAGAGCTTCAGCAATTATTCTTGTACTTGTTTCTGAATTCTCCTCGAGACCGTTCAAAACAGCTTCTTCCAAATCTGGGGTTCGGACTGCTCGTGGTCTTCCAATAATATCAGCTGCCCTCTTAAAGCTACCTGTTTCTGCCAAACGACGGTGGAGACTGGTAAATGTTGGAGTTGAAGGCAGTACTCGATTAGAAAATCGCTCCTGGTAAATACTTCTTGCTTCGCGCGCATTGCCATCCGCAAGGCCATAAACGAAATGCATATCGGCTAAATGAGCATTATTGTTTAAATAATCAATTTTCAAAATTAGTGTTTTAAAACTTACAGAAACTTCAACAAAACAACAAAACGTTTAACTGTCACATAATATGTAATTACCAAAACTTCTTACTTAAACGTCAAATTCATTTCCTAAGCATTCTTGTGAAAAATGCAAAATAATGGTAATAACTTCAACACGCATCGATTATCAAATAATCGAAATTTTTCAAGTCCAAGTATCTAGAAAACGGTTGCTTATAGCGACTTGTAACAAGGGTAGCTTTTGACAGAAAAATTGATTTTTTTACTGAAAAATTTGCTAGAAGTACGCTAAAAAAAGTTATGAATCTTCAAAAAAGAGAAAGACGTTTAGGTGGCGCCCCTTATGAGTAAGAGCAATAATAACATCAGGTTCGAATTCGACAACTCAAAAATCCTCTCAATACCAAATTTTCCTTTAATTAAGGAACTTTTACACCCTGTTTCTTGGAAACAAAGCGTTTCCGGACATATATTTATTTGGACAATTCATATTCTGAGGAATCACCTCCTGAAGTTTGTCAAAGTACTTTTGAATCACCCTGTATAATAAGGACTAAGAAGTTAAAAATAATAAGAATAAAGTCATTGACCAAAAAATTTTCTTTTATGTAAAAAAGCGTGAGGTGCTTGATATCATTATAAAAAGTGAATGACGCTTTTTTACATAAACGAAAATTTTTTGGTCAATTACTTTATTCTTATTATTTTCAACTTTTTAGTCCTTATTACCTTATTTTTTAGTTTTTCCCCACACGAGATGGAAGTTATTAATAACTAAATTTTGGCGAATATGCTGAGAACGGCCATACCTCTGAATTGTAAATTATGCTGAGAACGGCCTCAGTGCATTCACCATATTTCACTAGTAGCCACTATTCACCTCCTGACTCCATCATCAGATCAGCTTCAAGATACCAAATTATAGCATTGTCATCCAAACTACATATACAAGTTTCATTTCTATACGACAATTAGAAGTAGGTTAAAATTGACTTCCAATATTTTATTACATTCTTCGTTACAAGTGAACCAGAAAGAAAGCATAAGTGTTCTCATCCAGACACACTTTACTGGGTCCAAGGTTGTTGAAGACGAACTGCAAAGTGCTCAGCTGGAAGGGGTTGTCACCAACCCCAACAGAACCAGCAGGAGCCTAGCGGGGAAAATCTTCACCACCCAAAAGATCGAATGAGTCATTAAGAGCTTCAAGCATCTTAAATCGGCCGGAAAGGACGCCTTATTACAAAATGGCATGGGACATAATAGAGACCTCCTTGGAAAGACTGTTCAAGGCCAGTTTCATTTTCGGTCACATACCGAAAGCCTGGAGGGAGGCTGCAGTGGTGTTCATACCAAAGACTGGGAGACGTCCAGCAGACGAAACAAAGGCTCATCACCCCATCAGTCTCACCTCTTTTCTCCTAAAGACAATGGAGAAAATTATAGGCTGTTATGTAAGAAGTGACATCCTTTTGGACAGACCGCTTCACAAAAACCTATCTAGCAGACAAATCAACGAGAAATGCTCTAAAATGCTTAGTTGAAAGCATTGAAGAGACATACTTGGCCAAAGAAATAGCTCTATGTACATTCATAGATATAGAGGGTGCTTTCGATAACACCTCACATGACTCCATAATCAGATCGCTAGAGGAAAGGAATAAACACTGATCATGCAATGCTGAAAAGCAGAATCATTGTAGCTGCTCTCGGAGAGGAAACTGTCGGAATGATAGCGGAAAAAGGTTCAGATCAGTTGGATACATGCAATGCTGAAAAGCAGAATAATTGTAGCTGCTCTCGGAGAGGAAACTGTCAGAATGACAGCGGAAAAAGGCTATCCCCAAGGAGGGGTTTTATCGCCTTTGCTGTGGTCACTGACCGTAGTTAATCTGATAGTGAAGCTACATGAATCGGGAATTACCACTCAAGGTTACGCCGATGACCTGGTTGTCACTATTAGGGGCAAACATGAGGGGATGATATCCAATCGCTGCAGACAGTCCTAAATATAATCAGAAAATGGTGCGCAAAGGAGGGACTAGATGTGAATCCTAGCAAAACAGTGCTGGTTCTATTCACAAAGAGGCGTAAGCATGAACTGAAAGCCCCAACCCTGAATGGAACTCAGCTAACTTTTTCCAATGAGGTCAAATACCTGGGCGTTATAATCGACCAGAGATAAATATTCTTTCCAAGGCTACAGTGGCAACCGCCGCAGAGTTTTTGGCAAGACAAAGTGTTTGAAGACGAAAATGATATACTGGTTATATCAAACGATTATCAAACCCTTGGTCACCTATGCCTCATTATTGTGGTGGCCAAACAGCACTCGGTACAAATCAAGTTGCAGAAAGTGCAGCGGTTAGCCTGTCTGGGAATCACAGAGGCAATATTCACGTACAGCACTAGGGGTAATGCTGAATCTTCCCCCACTGCACTTGTGTGTAATGAAAGAAGCGGCAAACAGTGCCTTCAGAAAGAAGAAGAAACGGAAGCCCCGAGGGCGCACTTCGGACGCCCGTCCAAGTTCCTTTCCCCATATAAACCCACCTCCCAGCCTTTCGGCTCATCAATCTCCTGAAGGAGGTTTAGGGTCGCAGGAGGATCCGGATACGCCGAATCGGCGCGCTAAGTAATCCTAGCTACCGTTATAGCTCAGCCACGGTGGGGCCACTTGATAAAACAAGCTACTGGCTATGGGATGTCAGTGCTCGAGCGGGTTAATAAGCCGCTCCCCGCCGAGTCGAGCAGGGAATACAATCACTTCAACCCATAAGTGAAGGACTTCTCCGTCTCTACCGAATTACGGTATTGTTTTGCATTGTTCCACTATCTAGCACCACGCCCCCCCAGAGTCCAAACACCATGTGGAGAGGCACCAGCGAACCGGTCACCGCCATATCAGACTTTCGCAGACTCTGCCTGATATTACTCGTGTGAATGTTTGACGAGTAACCATTCGAGTGAGAATTCGCCCTGTCTTTCGCCATGACTACTAAACACGCTACCATGTTACCGAGAGAGGGACCTGGACTTTGCCCAGAGGTGGGACCAGCTGGGATCATCGCAGATAATCCCCTCCCGCCGGCCTAGTCACATGGTGGGACTAGCCCAAGTGCCTTCAGACTACACTTGAAGGCTGGAAATCTGATTGGACATCTGAAGATTCTGGAAAATATTCCCCTAGAATCCAGGTACAAGCCATCAGATATTATGCCAGCTAGGCACTACTTCGAAGTGAATTATGAAGTGGTTATAAACAACCACATATATTCACAACGAACGAGCCTCAACTAGAAAGGAATTCATCAGTATGGTATACTGATGGTTCCAAAATGGACGAAAGGGCTGGAGTGGGAGTAACGGGTCCCAATTTTGGGCTCTTAAAATCCGTAGGCAAATCCCCTACAATTTTTCAAGCAGAAACCCATGCAATAGAAATTTGCGCCCAATAATGCCTTGAAAGAGGCTTCAGGGGGACAAAGATCTATATCCTATCAGACAGTCAAGCAGCACTAAAGCTCTAAAGTCACAACTTGTGAGTCTAGACTGACTTGGGACTGCAAACTCTCCCTAAGACAACTGGTACGAACAATCAGGTTACTCTGATGTGGATGCCAGGTCACAGGGGAATCAAAGGCAATGAAGAATCGGACAGCCTTGCCAAGGAAGGCGCATACACTCAATTTTCTGACACGGAACCCTTTTGTGGTCTTTCCAAACCCCACATCAACGAAGAGTTTCGGCGCTGGGAAGCTGACCAAATTAAAACCCACGGGAGTAAGGTTCCAGGGCAAACACAAGCGAAAAGGCTTTTGAGCTCATCGCCAAAAAAAGCTGAACAGTTTCTCGAGTTGGACAATAAAGACTTGAAACTGGTAACGGAGGTATCCCCTCAAAAAAATGGATAGATCAGACAATGAACTGTGCAGTTACTGCGAGAACTTCGCTGAAACTGCAGAACACCTGCTTTGCGACGGCCATCAGGAACTTAGCTCTCAGGAAACTGATACGCTTCGTAATGAATCTCGGAATCCCGGGTCTTGAATAGTACAAAAAACCTTACAGGTCGTTGTACGAAGAGCCATATCGACCCCCCTACAATCTAGTTACAAGTGAAGCTAATAAAAGCGTGTTAAAAATAGGCAGGCAACTGTAACCTTCGCCCTGATGAATGTCCGTAGATATTTCCACGCCATTTAGGTTTACTAGTAGGGATGCGGATTTCAAGAACTTGTCTTGAAATAAAAACATTATTATAATCCCAATTTGTCGAGCTTACTGAGCAAAATAAAACGTTTTAGACTGATTTCATTGATCATATGAACAACTCAATTACCGAATGTCAACGAACTTGATTCATTATTTTAGGAGTTTGATCCTGCGATTGATAGAAAAATGAATTTAGTACATCCAATTCTTATGAAGCTTGTTGACATCTCCAAACAGATAACCATAAATCATGTGTTAAGAAATGCCCCTGGACATCTGCATGCTTTAGGCAGAGACAGACTTGTTTTCTTGATTTGTCATGAAATGATATTTATTTGCCCAATACTTGTTGGCCCATCGAAAATAGATATTATTCCATATATATGATTCAATTATGCCATTAAGCATTATTGTGTTAATATTTCTTGTTATACTGTCAATGTTGAAGTCACCACATATGAATATAGTTCCATATGTTCGAAAAACAATGAAAAAATTCATCAAAAACTGTATTTGTTGAATATCCTTTTATTCGCCGAAAATTTAAAAAACGGGGTATAATCGATTTATTTCAGGAATCAGGTACTTAGCAAAACAAAATTGAAAAATAAAAACTTTTTAACAAAAAATTAAACCGACGAAAAAATCAACTGAAAAGCAAAAAATAAAATAAACCTTCTTAGTCTAAACGATAATTGAGCTCCTAAACTAATGTGAGTAACTGATTTTGAGTCGGCGCAAAACAAACAATTATCGAAGATCATTATATTACTTTGAAAGAAGTAATCAAAATCCAGCCGTGTATCTCGCTGCCATCATTTTACGTTTTACCTAATTCAATTGCTAGTTTGTTTGGCGCCGACTCAAAATCAGTTACTCACATTAGTTTAGGAGCTCAATTATCATTTAGACTAAAAAGGTTTATTTTATTTTTTGCTTTTCAGTTGATTTTTTCGTCGGTTTAATTTTTTGTTAAAAAGTTTTTTTTTTTAATTTTTTGTTGCTGAAACCTACTAATTACTACCTACTTAATTTTTTATTACTTCCAAAATACTTACTTACCTAGCTTACTTCAACTATTAACTATCAAATAATATGATTTTCTATTTTAACTATTTATTGTTATATAATATAAATTAATTTTGATGTTCTGGTTGGTTGATTTCATCACTTTGTATATAATCCCATCCTTTCATAGAATGTAATCATTTTGACGGATGTAGGAGGGTCTGTCAATGTCAACTACATATGTGTGCCAAAGTTCACAAGTGAAAAATCAATCATCCCCTATTTTTCTACCCATAGGGGTGGATCATTTCATTTCAAATTGGAATATGATCAACTATGAGGTATACCCTTTCTAATAAAAAAAAATCATCCAAATCGAAAAACCCACTACAAAGTTATGCCTGATAGAATCGGTTAACGGTCCAAAATTCAGAGGGTGAACGATCCTTCATTTTGCTACCCTTAGGGATGGATTTTGATGTTCAAATTGGAATGGGACCACCTTCGAAGTACACCCTATCCAATGAAAAAAGAATCATCGGAATCGAACCGCTCTGTAAAAAGTTGTGCGTGATCATACATAAAAAAAAATATATATGCGTCGAATAGAGAACCTCCTCCTTTTTGGTTTCGTCGTTTAAAAAATAACCCCAAATAGTGGCTGCGAAACTGATGACTGAATGACCAAAGTAATACTTGAATAAATATTTGAATAACTGAAACCTGGACATGAATGAAAAAGATGAAGTTTGATCGATCGGGGATATTAGGTGTTGTTTGAAATCAGTTCTATTTGACTTGATGTCTTTTATAATATTGCTCGCTACATTATTAAAGAAAATATTGAATTCATCCACCCCAATTTTAGTTGAAAGGGTGCATATGATTTATTATTTTTCATTAACTTATTTTGTGAGTTAGAAATGGATTTGTTATTAGCATTAACAGTTTTTTACAGCGTTACATTTGTTTTGTATGCGCTTTTTTGGTAATTTACTCAGCAAATTTATATATTTCTATCAGCAAGTGCAATCTCTCTCATATCCTATGTATGTATTGCGTTAAATTATGACAAAGTTGCGGAAATCCTTAATGAATGAAATGGTAAAAGGAAATACAGGATAAAATGTTCCTTTCTAAAAATATTTTCATTAAAATTAGATTTATAATTTTTGTTTTTTTCTTTCCCGAGTTTATCATTAGAGACGGAAAATAGAAAGCACTTTATCGTTGCCCCAATTTTGAAAATCTACAAGATAGCATATGTGGATTTCAACTGCAACGTTTCGTCTTCTTGGGAGCATCATCAATTTCATTTTTTCAAATGCATAAAAAACTGATTTATACAATTCTTGAAATCACATGTTCATGCTGAATACAATCACATCTTCAGTTTTTTGGAAAATAGACAAAACTGAGAGAACCATGTTTTATTGGAGTTTATTAAACTGTTGAAGACCGACATCAGTTTAATAAAGTTGAATGAAAATCCTTAAAAGTTTGTTCTTTAACAGTTTCAATCGCTGCCAACAAGATTTGGAATTCATTACAAGCTTTTATTTAGTTTCACCTGTCACGGTGTCTGTCTGTCTGTCTCTAATCAAATCTTGCAAGTTAAATTTGACCCACTTCTAGTTGCCCGATTAACGTGAAATTTGACAGGTGTTCATAGTTTCCGTGGCAATATATTATGGATTTTTTGTTAGAGAAAAAACAAAATGGCGGATCCAAGATCTCTGTGATTATGGTCCGATTCTATTCAAAATTGATATGTGGGGGGTTTTCGGGGTCGGTGATTATGAATTTTTATTCAAAATTCAAAAATTAACGATGGCGGCTCCAAGATGGTGGACGAGTTTTGTAATTATGCCCCGATTCGATTCAAAATTGGTTTGTAGGGGGTTTCGGGGTCGATATTATTAATTTTTTGTCAAAATTGTTTTATGGAAAATAATAATTTGTTGTCAAAATTCATAAATTCAAGATGGCGGACGAGTTTTATAATTATGGTTCGATTCTATTCAAAATTGGTGTATGGGGGTTTTCGGGGTTGAAAATGCTGTTTTTTTTGTCAAAATTCATAAAATTAAAATGGCGGCTCCAAGATGGCGGACGATCTCTGTTGATTATGATCCGCTTCTATTCAAAATTGGTCGGGGTGGAGATTTGAAGTTATTGTAAAATTTAAAAAAAGGGCCATGTGGAGGTAATCGATTATTGATTTTTTGTCAGAATTCATAAATCAAACATGGCAGCTCCATGATGGCGGGCGAGTTAATATTTAGATGGTCTCTTCATTGAAGAACTAGATAGCTCAGAACTTACAGGAAAAAGGCTCATAATGACGATGCATTAACAAAAATGCATAGATTAAGGCGTACTTACTAAAAAGCACAAAATAAAATATTTAATAAAAAACCTTTTTATTAAGTATTCGAATTGAAAACTTTGCGCGACAAGCTTTTGAATCTATAACTCATGGAATAGGAATAACCTACGTCGCACATCCAAAATAATTATTTTTTACTTTTAAGCGCACTTGAATAAAAGCTTGTCTTTAAAAAGTTAATTATTATACAAGGAAAAAAGTATTAAATTTCAGCTCGAGGTTGTGTTGTCTCCTGACGCGAAGCGGAGAAAGACGAAAAACCGAGAGCTAAAATCTAATATTTTTCCCGTGTATAATACACTATTTTTTTCTGTGACGGGAAAAATGACGATTTAATATTGACAATTCAACTCATGTATAAAAAATCGCATATGCCACAGTGCAATTGTCAGTTTGACAGCGGCAAAAGTTAGCTGCAACTTTTACAGCGACAAATGCACTAGTGGTTTTTTCACTTATTCATTTGTTCATCAATTATCGCGGTGTTGGTTGCCAAAATAAATAAAGTTTCCATTGATATGTTTCTAAATTTCTTATTCATTAAATTGTCCTGCCGAATTACACTCGATGTATGTATTGATATCGGGTAAATTTGTTTTGTTCAAATTCTAAACTGTTTCCTTTAGCAATTTGACTCGAAAAACTGTCAACCTAAAAACGCTCCACCGTCGGTGTCGCGTTTTTAATAGTTGACAGTTTTTCTCGTCCAATTGCTAGGCAACAGTTTCTCATTAAACAACCCAAATTTACCCGATAAAATACAAACCTCTCGTGCAATTATAAGTGAAAAAACATATTGTTATAATATATTAAAGTCAAAAAATTATCGATGTGAAATTTGAATTTTTAAACTGGTAGGCTATTGTACTTATAGCGACAATTATACCTGCGTTGCTGAGGAAACCTTTAAAGTAATCAAATATCTGTCAATTTAATTCTGTGATTTGATTTAAAAATTGTGAACTTAGTGGTTGTTTAGTAGTTATATTGAATAATATAAAGTAAAAAAATGTCTGATTCCGAGTCTTCTCTGATTCCACCGGAGTTAGTAGATGTAGCGAAAGTAGCGTTACAAAAATTATTGCCAGCCAGCGTATTCAAGATTTATGGAATGCAAGATGAAAAAGACATGCAGTTCTTTCTCGGAGACGGTGTTATTGGCTTATTTTTCGGAACTGGCACAACAACAAAAGCCATCAACAGTGTGGTCGAATTATTTAATGATTAAAAGTATGTTACAATCCAATAATAATATTTCAAACTAATTACATTTCTGAAACAAAAAGGGAAAGGTTACAAGCCCAAGAAAGCTGCGATTTTTACGAGTACACAAATTAGTGATTTTTTAAATAATGCTCCCGATGAAGTTTATTTAATGGCCAAGGTTCCTGTTGTACTTGGGATTGCAGGAGCTTGTCGAATTTGTGAAATCAGCCAGGTAACATTAGATGCTATTGAAGATTCGGGAACGTTATTAATTGTGAAGCTTAAGCAAACAAAGAATGATGTAAACAGGAGATTTTTAGTTATTGAAGAATATATTAAATTTTACCGAATGTATATAGCCCTTCGTCCAGCAGCAGCAAAGGATCGCCGCCTGTTTTATGCATATCGCAATGGACAATGTATCAAGGTTGTTAACTAATTTTTTAACTTGAAAATTAACTCATTACGGTCTTATTTGAAGATCGTCTGCTACACTTTTAGTTGAATCTGGGGGAGACTTGATGACACTAAAGAAACATGGCGTTGGAAGTCATCAACGGTCGCTGAAGGGTATGTTGATGAATCGGTAGCACACAGGACAGAAATAGCTAATAAAGTGTTTAGAACGTGTGGCAGTGCTGAAATAACACCCGATTTGCGACCAGGTACATCAACGGCAGTTGTGTCCATGGCAGAAAAAAATATAATTTCAACACAAGAAAATTCGACTGTTGTACCGAATAGTTCAAGGAACATGTCATTCATGCAATGCACATTTAATAATTGTACTTTTGATATAAAGGAAATGTAACTTTTGTATAATAAAATATTCTAAAATTAAATATCTACCTTTACTTATGTGTATATATATCCGGGAAAAAGTACTATTTTTTCCGGGAAAAAAGTAATTTCATAAAAGTGATATTTTGTTACCTGTCAACAGAGATAAAATGTCAAACTTTTTTCCCGACACTTTTTTTATTTTTTTTCAATCATATAGGACTGGTTTTTTCACAGTTTCATGAAGAAATATTGGGTGTGTCAAGGGTATCAATGATGGAATCGAAAGACGTATGATCAGTATTGTTTACAATTTCCATAATAAGAAACCGTCAATGTTATTACTATTAACTGATTCTGATATCTGAGGTTCAGCTGTATTTTGAGTATTTAGTCCTCTTCAATTGATCAAATATAATCCCAATCGATTCAAATCATCCGGTATTGTCAACAATAGTATATTATGATACAAGTGTATAAGTGAGCGTTTAAAGCACGCGCAACGAGTTTGAGGGCACGACGCGGAGCGGAGTGCCCACAACGTTGCAAGTGCTTTAATGGCACTTATACATGTGTATCATACGCTATTTTTTATTATACCTGCATTATAACTTCAAAAACAATTCTGGAAATGAATTTTAGATCAGGATAATGTTCCTTATATTTTAAAACATCTAATCAGGTATGCAATGGATATCTTGTTGACATGGACAGAGCAATTGTTGTTTACAGCTTATTTGACAGTTCATATGATTGATATGAAAGTTTGACCTTTAAAACATGGCGTGTTTTAATCTTGAGATTTCGCAAGTTTTTTCCTTTAAAACACGGCGTGTTTTAATATTGAGATTTCGTACGCTTTTTAGTTCATAAAACAAGGATTATGATGCAGATATGATAAAAATGTTTTTATTGATTGAATCGACTTTTTTTTTCAAATCCATATCACTCAAAAATATAGTAACATTTAATTTCTATTCAGGCTGATACGTAATATTCGATGCCTTGGCGAAAGAGATATCATATCCGATGGAAGCTTAGAAGCGGTGCGAGAAGTTGTTGCGTCTTTAAGGTCAAGTAAGTAGGGATGAGTAAGTATACATGTATATTTCAAAATAAAGTATCTATTTGGAAAACTCATTCTCAATAAAAATACATTCAACTCAACCAAAATTATCAATCCAATCAACAATAGCAATAAAATTTTAAGAAACTTCACTAACTTAATGGAATTTTCAATAAGGCCAAAAAAATAACAGCAAGGCACAGCTAAAGATTTCTCCATACTTTTCAATAGATAGCTGCCATATATGTGAGACGTAAGCGAGCAGGTCACTAGTTGATCTCTGATGGCGGAAGCCATATTGCCTATCGTTGACAATTCCTGAGTCTTCCAGATATTTCATGAGCTCGATGTTGATGGCTTTTTCCATGACCTTTGAAATATTAGATAGCAGTGCGATAGGTCTGTAGTTGCTAGGTAGGGCCTTTTTGCCTTTTTTAGGGACTGGCTGTACTCTTGCAATTTTCCAATTGGACGGAAATACCCCCAAATTGTAAGAGTGGTTGAACAACTTGCAAAGAACAGGTGTTGCTCCTTATAGAAACAGCTTCTGCAATTAAAATGGTTAAAAGAATTTTTTATAACGAAAATTCGTCGTGTATCCAGTGATATTACATTGAACTAATTCAAAAGAATAGAATAATCGGTTCCCCCTTGAGGATATATTCCTGTGACCTTGAAAGACAAATATTCCAAGTTTTTTTTTAACAGCTTCAATATGATGTATGTGACAATTGTAAATTGGATACCATATCAACACCCCATATTCTAGTTCAGACCTCACATAAGCGTTAAATAGTGCTATATTCTTGAATTAAAAACCTAATATTCGATTTGCTGATGAAATAGCCTGATCTATTTGAGAAATAAAAGTGAATTTATAATCAAATGTAATTCCAAGATCTGTCATTTCATTAACTCGATTAATTGGGTTATTATCAATAACATAAGAAAATTATTGTATTCCTAGTGAATGATAGGATGTAGCATTTCGATATATTTAAATGTAAGTGATTTCTGGAGCACCAATCGAATACCAAATCGATTTCATTTTGTAAGTTTACGCAATCTTCATAATTATCAATTATTTTGTATAGCTTTAGGTCATCAGCGTAAAGGAGATTTGGGCAGTTTACCTTTTTAGCTAAGTCATCGATAAAAAGCAAGAATAAAAGAGGCCCCAAATTCGAGCCTTGTGGCACTCCCGAACTAGGGGTGTGTAAAGAAGACTGAAAACTTTCATGTTCCACGTTTTGTTTCGTGTCAAACAAATCGCTTGTAAAAAGCTCAATTAGACTTCCAGAAAAGCCAAACGCTGATAATCGCTGGAGAAGAATGTAAAAATCAATTTGATCTAACGCCTTTTGCATGTCCGTATAAACTACGTCGACCTGTTGTTTTCGACCTAGAACATCTGATACATGTTGTGAAAGGAATGCAAGATTGGTCACACACGATTTTTTTCCACAAACCCATGTTGATCGTCAGAAATTATATTTCTGATCGAGTTATAAATAAAAGAATACAAAATTATTTCGTAATGTTTCGGGAAGTTGCATAATATTGAAATAGACCTATAGTTTTTCAACAGGGTTGCGTCCCCTTTCTTTAAGGTAGGACACACACGGGCTGTTTTCCATATCTCGGGGAATGTTGAGGTTTTCAGTGACAGGTTGAAGATATGAAGCAGAGGGGTTAATAGGGGGTGGATACAATCTTTCACCAGAAAGCTCTAAAGGGTGGCCATAATAACATCCATTTCGTTAATGTGATCCATATTTATACCCGGAAAATGTTTTGGAAAGTTTTCGAGCATACTACACAGGAAGCCATCCGATATGATATATACGCTCTTGGAATAATTCGCAAAAGATTTCTTGAGGTTTGGAATAGGTGTTATTGTCATCCTTCATAATGCCAGGAATCTTAGAATTGCATTTTTATTCTGAATAAAATTCCAAAAAGTACTTGTACGTGTACGTGTATATTGTTTTCACTTTCAACGATGAAATTTGTATAGGCTTCATTTATTTATAGTTTAACTTCAGCTCTCAGCGTGTTCACGATAAAAAGATGTTACTTTTTTAAGATTTTTTATAATATTTGGTGTGAACCAGGGCGGGTATCTACGGGTATAGTCTGTCTAGATATATAAGAAGGTCGTAAATCACCAACCACTTGAGTTAACAGCAGGCGGTGGATTCTACGCAGAGTTGTACCTGCCCTAGCCATTAATTTTGTTTTATAGGTAGGTATAATGATATTGGGTTAAGATAATGATTAAGAACCACATTTTTCACGACACAAAAATCGTATAGACCCTTTAAAATAGACACAACTGACACAACGGAATATTAGGTAGGTAATGACTAAATGTTGTTTAACTTTTCCCCTTTTATTCCTGAAAATGGAAAGCGGTCAGTTCTCAAAACAGTCTTGTTTTCCAAATCTGATAGGTAATTTATTTTGTAACCGTAAATAGACCATTATCGCTATAATCTCGTTAATAGCCCATTAGTACTGAAAGTCTGGTGGCCAGGTAAGTAAATTTTATTATTTACACACATTTAAACATATCCTTACAAAGTGTTCTAAATCAACCTTACGAGATTTTTTATTATCAAATAAATTTAAATACAAAACTGTCAACAAAAGCCAAAAATAATGGAGAGCCCACTATTATTAAAATTCCAAACTATTTCATGAGATATTTTAATCCGGACCAGGGAATCTTTCAAGGGACAGACATTTTTATTGCTTATCTATATTTCGAACAATAGGTAATAATGAGGGTCGTCGGCTAATATTGATTTACGACCTTCTTGAATTTCTGGTGTGACACGATTACATTTTATAGGAACAGTAACGCCGAAAATGTTATAGAGAGTATCGTTCAAATGCTGGCATGCAGTGTTTACATCAGATTGTTCTAAAACACGTCTCCAATTTTCATTGGCGACAAGTTCATACATCATAGAAAAATTGGCTTTTCTGAAGTTATAGTTTTTTGATACGTCACAAGAATGAATGAAGAAGTTATTAAAACGATTATGTAAGGTTACTATATTGAGTAGTATAGACGGGTGATGTTTATCTTCATTCACTAGTGGATCTATGTCCCTATCAACATTAAAAACAGTTTTTGTTAGAACGAGATCTAGAGTACGGTTATTAATATTTAAAATTTTGTTACATTGATACAGTTCTGAAAACTCCATAGAGAAGAGGAATATTGAAATCCCCAAGTAACACAACATTGTCATACTGAAGATACTCCAACAAACTAACGTTATTAATAAATTCTTCAAAATTTTCCATAGAAACAGCCGGTGAGATATAAATATACAGAAGGTTGATTCTCCTATTACTTTTCCACCAACTACATCTATACAAGGTGTTGCAGAAATGATGTGGGATAAGTTCAAAGTTTTGAATTTCACATTAAACTACTCCGCCTCCTTTTTCTGTACTGGTTTCTCTGAATTTTCTGTCACAACGGTTTTGTGACAATGTACATTTTAAAGATTTTGTAGTCAACTATTTTTAACACTATAGTT
Source organism: Gonioctena quinquepunctata (assembly GCA_018342105.1). Taxonomy (NCBI): domain Eukaryota; kingdom Metazoa; phylum Arthropoda; class Insecta; order Coleoptera; family Chrysomelidae; genus Gonioctena; species Gonioctena quinquepunctata. The sequence continues at coordinate 168,789 of JAFIRS010002519.1, forward strand.
TGTGAAATATTCCTCTTCCGATTGGACGCGCCATCTAATTTTTGTCAACTACTACTGACGTATATAACAAATATATTTCTCGTTACTAGATGTGAACATCATAGGTCACGGCTGGTTATTCAGGGCCGGAGCCGCACTTCACCAAGGCGTAGTTCAGGAAATATTGGAGGCCATTGTCAAAGGCGATAACAGAACTATTCGGAGCATGTTGGCTGCTGGTTGGAGATTAGAAGCTTCTCAAGCTCTCTATACATTCTTGACTAGGCTGGACCAGCCTTTGATACCACCGTCGATCCAGTCTCTAGTTTTAGGTAAAAATAGTTGTTAGAATTTGTTTGATTATGACATTGGTTATGGATATGATAATGTTGAATGATGCAATATTTTTTAGTTTCACACAGTGGGTCAAAAAAACCGCACCACTCCATTAGAGTGTCAATAGGCACACAAAAAACAGTCAAATTAATTTCATGAAGTATCGAACATATATTTTTTTGCGAATATTTTGCTTTGATGACGGAGGAATATTGTTTGAATTAAAATTTCAATACAAGCATCTGTATGATGCCTCATAACCGGAAACGAAAAAAAACTAACCATAGTTTTTCGAATCTCGTGCGTCATCTGAAATGAAATTTAAACATAAAAAATATCCTATTCCTAATCATTAGTTAATGACAGTTTGATTTTCAATACAATTGGTTCAAAATAACACTTTTCGCCCAATAAGGCAGAGCATAGGATATTATATGAGTGATACAATCTCTATTTGAAACCTATTTTGTGTACAGGGTGAGTAAACAGACTTCAAATTTGTTTTTTTAGTGTTTGAAACCTCATGTCTAAAAATGAATGGAACACCCGGTACCGATGAAATGGGAGCTGAATCCTTGAAAGAGATAAAAAAATGCGATCTCTAGCATTTCCCCTGACCAACATTAGTAGAATAATGGAAACAGCAAAGCTCTTAAAACAGGGGTTATTAAACTAGTTTATAAAAAAGGAAACAAAAATATAGTTCTAAACTACAGACCAATTACACTAATTTCAAACAGCAAAAATATTAGAAAAAATTATTAAAAGAAGAATGGTTTCTTACTTTGACAAACATAAAATCATTTAGGAAAATCAACTCGACCCACACTTAAGCTTGAGCCAACACATTGATTACACTTGTAAGAAAATAGGTAAAAAATTGGTTTTCTACATAGAATATCTTCAAAACTTTCTACTTGGAGAAAAAGAACTGTGAATAATACTATTAGTTATCCACATTTTACGTGTTGCGCTTCATTGTTATTCTCATGCTCCAAGGAAGATATAAACAGGTTGCAAATCTTACAAAATAAAGTTGTTAGAATTTTACAGAGGTGTAATAGATATACAAAAGTAAAAGATATGCTGCAAAGACTAACATTTTTAGATGTCACTCAAATCATAGAGGAATCGTGTCTTACGTTTATATACAAAGTAACAAAGTACTACCTGAATATTTGTCAAAATTATTAATTAAACGAGGCGATATGTTGGAATACCACCTGAGAAGTAAAAATAACTACCTTGTGGAGAAATTCCACAAGGCTGTATTACCAAAATTCCTGTTTGTAGAAGGATTAAGAAGGTACAATAACTTGCCGATCCAAGTTGAAGAATCTACAAATGTAAGAGTTTTCAAAAAAAGACTTAGAAATATGTACTTTAACAACTATTTATATTGATATTCATCTGTATTTATAATTATTAGTAGTAAGTCTATATTACATTCCTAACAATGTAAAATGTTTAATCTTTATGTACTAGCAAATTCATGGCTAAATAAATAAATTTATTATTTATTATTATACAAGGATAATACAAGACATAAAGCCAATGCATTTCTCAGCACGGCATGAACAAAAACAACAAGAACAAATTGTTACGAAAATATGTGTGCGTGATTATCAGAAGTAAGACGAGGTAACAGTCGGGGATTTTCGAAGCAAACATGGAATTCCAGGTATGTGACGACTGATTGGCCGACGTCACGCTGGGCTTTCCAACGAATTATCTCGATGTTTCCACAAACCGACAGAGAGGTGCTCGAAGCTTCTGGATACTATGAACGAGATATATATATATATATATATATATATATATATATATATATATATATATATATATATATATATTATCTGTCGGTTTGGACATAAACAACGGCAGTAGCGCACTGTATTCTTGATTTTCAACATGCTGTCCCTCAGTTTGTCTATATATATATATATATATATATATATATATATATATATATATATATAGACAAACTGAGGGACAGCATGTTGAAAATCTACTACTGCCGTTGTTTATGTCCAAACCGACAGATAAATCCCAAGCAGGTAACGACCGATCGCATACGACTTCATAGAAAGGTCCTTCTCGAAGCGATCACCGACCTTTCTAGTATATTCTACGGTTGGCTGACAACTATTCAAGGCTGTGTCGAGAGCGAATCAGTACAGTACAGTACAGTACAGTAGAGAAATATTTATTCGGATAGCAGTGCAGTGTCAAGCAAAGTATTTTGGACAGTGTACTGTAATTGATTTATTTAGTTGTCAGAGTACATTATTGTGTTGTAAGTGTAATAAACGGGCAATAATAAGTTCAGTATTTTCAATAGTCATGGACCCCAATTTCGTAAGAATAGAATACGTTGTTTTCCACTATGTGCGAAAAAGGTCAGATGTCACCCACTATAATTGGCTCGCACGGGCCACTATGTCAGAGAAATATACCCTAAGAAAGCTCCTAATTGTTGGTCCTCTATGGGAGTGCGTGCGATCTAACCTAACTTATTTTGTATATCTACCAGAAAACAAAAAATAATAATACCTTCATTACTCAACATTCAACAGAAGACTAACGGAGACTAAAGAAATATTGTTTTTGATGTAGTTCTACTGATTTCAATCGTCCCTAGAGCCGATCAAAAAGTATTTTTTTAAATTATGTTGCGGTGTAGCCAAGTTATTTTAGTAAATAAATGTTTTACGTTTTTAACTTCAAATTATTAAATGAAATCGACAATAATGCTAATTCTTGATTTTTTTTCAGATGATACTGGAAATGTCCCAATAGAAGTTGTTGCAACAGATGTCTTAGGACTTATGAAACAAGAATTATCCGAGAAGCATCTTCAGTTAACTTCGGTCCTGCTACATCTTTTGGATACAATAATAAAAATTTCACCTGCTGATGAACTTCGTGGAAATACTCTGCCAATATCCATGCTTCCATTATTTTTCAATATACAGGTTAGATACTTTCATGTATACATATTTCATTCTATACATATTCATTTGGAAGCACTAAAACGTAAAGGTGAAATGTATTTTCAACCGACGAAAAACAGGAGGAGGTTCTCTAGTCGACGCGTATATTTTTTTTTATGATGATCACGCATAACTTTTCACAGTGTAGTTCGATTTCGATTAATCTTTCGATGAATTTGACAAAAAAATGTCATCCTTAAGGGTAGAAAAATAGGGGATATTTCCACTTAATTTTTACCCGTTAGCCCATTTTACAACTAATAACTTTGTACTGGGTTATCCGATTTAGATGATTCTTTTTTTATTGGATAGGGTATACTTCAGAATTGGTCATTTTTTTATTTGGAATGGAATAATCAACCCCTAAGGGTAGAAAAATGGGGGATTTTAAATTTTCATCTGTGAACCGATTCTGTTGTTGTTGTTGGCACACATATGTACAGGGTGTTACCAAATAAGTACGAAAGTTTTTAGGTGGTGATTCCTTGTCGAAAGTTGAAGAGGGTCTTTTATTTAAACAAAAGCTCTTAGGCCTTTCCTTGAAAAGTTACACGTTCGGTCGGGTGCAAATATTTTGCGTAAAATCAAAAAAGTCCGACAAGAAATGGCACGTCGCGAAACTCAGTCTTCGGCATCGCGACAGAAACGATTGCAACACGTTAGAGATCAAATTCGACTTAATTATAATAGCCAATCACCCACAAAAAATTTACCGTCTTATAATCCCAACTAAAAAGTGTAAAAATTTAATAAAAGTTATTGTTTATAATCCAACTGTTAAAAAGTTAATTTGAATTCCGACGGTAAAAGTGTTCTTCAAATATGGAATAAGATGACATATTGTCAGAAAATTATAGTTTTAAGAGGTTAACTATTTTGTAAACAATCTCACGCAGTCGGAGGCAATAATATATCTTCATTGTTAAATTAAAGAAGATGCCTCCGACTGCGTGAGATTGTTTACAGTATTGAGATTAATAGTTAACCTCTTAAAACATAATTTTCTGACAATATTTTCTGGTCATCTTGTTTCCATCTTTTCTAAAGAACACTTTTTACGCAGTCGGGTATTTTTATTGTTTAAATTAACTTTTTTTATATTTGGAGGTCAATCAAGCAGTGAATAATAAAAATGATTACTATGAAATGTTCGGCAAGTTTCGACCTTGAATTTGTAAGGGAGGGTTTACTGATCTGTCGAGTTTGTCTGACAGGAAATGTTCGTGGTGATAAAAGTTACAGGTGGTTCTATAAGCTGTTTCGAAGGGCTTGTGATCCCCTTCAAACCTTTTTTTGTTTTGACAAATAACTGAGATATCTGCTGGACCAAAAGTTCTGAGACACCCGGTATATGAAGAGTTTTTCAAAAATGTGTTACAAACTTGCAGGACAAGTAAGAAAGTTACCATAAATATGTGTTTAAAAAAGTTTAGTTTTTGAGATACTAGTGTCCTGTATCTGTAGCATTCAAAAAAATATATCCTTTTTTATATCTCAAAAAATAATTTTGATAGATATACAACGTGAAATATTTTTGAAATCGTTATAACCGTTTATTTTCGGTTGAAAAATATTCATGAGCTGTAGGCATTATTATAGCAGCTCTGTCCCCTAAAATAAGTTCTTCTTTGAGTATTGCAAGGCCAATTGAATGTTTTAGTTAGAATTGGCCGTGTTGAATAGCCCTGTATTTTCCGACTTTATCGTTTCACATTTCAGTCCCAACACATCAATGAATGGAGGAGAATCGCTACCATTTTCGTGGAGCTTATCAGACAAACCAGCAACCATTTAGAGTTACCCATTCCAATTGACGGAAATGTTCGTACGTTGTTCTGAATGAACATTCCTGAGTGGAAGTTGGCGTACCTTTCACACGGAACATTATCTGCTTTTTCAGGAATGAGAGCACCAAGTGAACAATCCCTGGAAGAGCTGAATATATACGAAACACCCCTAGTCCTTGAGGAAAATATGGTAGTGAGGAGGTATATTTTACCAGTAGGTAAGTAGGCACGAAATGAATGGCTTTTGTGTGGTATTTAAATGTGTAGCGGAAAATACTCGACATTGAACCCAGTAGAACCACTGCCTGATCTTGTCCAAAGTGTTGAATCCCAGATGCCCTCCTAATTTCCCCTCACGGTCTCCTTTAAAACTTCTTCTGTCCTTTTCCTGGGTAAAACCAATTGGGACATCAATGACTACCCATCAGCTGACTCCCCCCTTTTGAGTAGTCAATTTTTCACAACCAGGGAATCCCATTGTGCCCACATTACCTTGAAAATGGAATCTCTGTCCGAAATTTCCTTCCAGGAGGTTCTGCCAGATCCGTTCTCTTTGGTAGACCTGAGCTATGTTTAATATTGAAATGACCTCTGTTGACTTGGATGACCCATTGATATTCGCTTTCACTAGCCAACAAACTCCTTGATGTATTTTATATCTGCCCGAGAACTCACAAGATGATCCGGTCCCCGTTGATGAGTAAGAATGTCGAGATGTTCTCATAGGTGAAGACGAACGTGGTAGTTACCTCATCCTATAATCTCTCTTGAAATGTCCACTACTACTGCTACTAGTACATCTGAAACAGTTTCTTCGTGATTGATAATTGGTGCTGTTATTTTTGGGTTACAGTTCTTCTAATATTTATAATTTATATCGTCACTCTCTGTCTCTTTTTGAGGTAGCTCTCTCGCTTTCACTTTCGACCTTAAAGTGATAAGCCACTTCCACTTCCAAGAAACGAACCAAAGCTTCACTGCATTTCTTGAAGCGTGTTAATGTCAGTATTGTTTGTATTTCAATATCTCTCAAACCGTGTTCTTTGAAATCCTCTGGGGCATCTGGGTAGGCAAGCTAGAAGTCTCTGCACGTCTATTTCAAACTCTTGCAGACCTTCATCAGATTTCAGCACTTTTTTGACTGCTGTTCTCGATCTTGGTCGCAGCACCTCAGAGCAGCAATAAAGTCTTAATTCTTCATACCTGCCATGCTGGTCTTCCGAAATGATCTGTAACATTGCCAAAGCAAGCCCCTCAAGGCCACTATAAGTGCAGAAGTCTTTTCTCTTTCATCGTTTCTCCTCCTCTTGTTTCTCTCTCTGCCGTCGTTCCTTCTACTCTTGTTTTTCTTTTTGTCTTCGTTCCTCCAACAGACATCTCTCTTGCTCGGCAAACTGCTGCCTCCATATCGTCGTAGGATGTATTTCTCGTGTTCACCATGAATGTTTCACACATCTGCCTCTAATATCATAGCTTGTGATACTGTAACGAAGCATTTTTTTGTGCTCCTTTACTAAGAACGGTTGCAGAAAGTCTAAAGTAACTTTGGTATGCCCCTAACTATTTGGGTTTAATGTTAATTCCGGTTTGGCAATAAATTCCACTCCTAGTTTAGAAAATAGGTCTGAATACCCAAAGCTACTGGAAAGAACATTGAACCAAGCAAAAGAGAGGGGTGTGTTTAAAAAGCTCTTCAGATTGTTGTTTGATGGGGAGAAAGAAATCAAACTCACGAGGGGAAAAAACCCTAAACGTTTTTGTAACAAGCACTAGATCACGAACAAAAAGTGCGCCTTTCTTACCCTAATTCTTATGTCAAAAGGAGCAAAAAGAACGCCTTTCTTAATAGTGTTTTTAACCCCATTTGTAGTAGATTTAAAACATATAAAAGGCAAAATGAAATTAGCATCGCTTTCTTGCTCCTGCTGTGTCTCCGAGAAATAAAGTGAATTAAAAGTATAGATAAGCGTATAAATTTTAAATCCGAGAAAGTGTCCGCCAGAAACTTTGAGGTATCCGTAAGAGAAGATTTCTGTAGCATTGTATGAATTGAGCTTGGTTTTATCCTGCTAGCATACGTATACATCATATTTTAGTTTTATTTGGATTTTCTGTATTCACTCGAAATATTTTGCTTTTCCTACTTTGAAGGTTTCCAGTCCTTTGATTGTGCCCAAAGTAAATGAGAGAGGGAGAGAATATGTTTATTGTTTCTAAGAGTTATCTCTTGTTAACAAACACAATGTTATACAGTAAGATTATCGATAATCAGTCAATTTACAAATTTTGTACAGCTTATTTTAAAATTATAACAGACATTAGCTTATTGTAAATAGTTAAGTTTTCACTATAACATTAATAAAATGTAATATAATACAATAAAAGAACATACGATATTTCGTCCGATTGACAAATTTAGTCAAGTGTAAATAGTTTGAAATTCATAATTGTACTATTGAAACCCCAGATCAAAATACATTAGTATGTTTTTTTTTGTTTGATATTCATAATTTTGTATTTGCTGCTCTCACGTTTAAGTTTATTGCACTATTAAAACTCCCAGCAATTTGTTGGTGTTCTTTCGATCGATTAATTTACTAAAGTGTACATAACTTTCTCAAGAACAAGTATTCATTTGCCTTCGATTGTCATTATTATTTTAGCTCTCGCAAGTGTTTTATAGTGGGGAACCATTCAGAATAATTTGGTAATCGGTTGCACAAATAATTGTCAAATTATGTTATAAATTGTCTGAGTTCAGGGAAATCACCTAACGAAAACAATTTTTCACCGGTGTTAGAATTCAGGGAATAACCGGATTCGAACAACGGCCGACATGTACAGGGTGTTTCAAAATTCAGTATCAAGATTTCAGAGGCGTATTTTTTAGGTCAAAATAAGACTTTTTTTTCTATAAACATGTGTCTGAAACGCTTCGTTAGCGATCTACAGAGCGTTAAAGTTTGAAGTTTTTTTTATTTTTTTCTTCATAGCCCTTTTAGTTTTTGCGATATTAAGATCAAATTTGAAACATATGTTACGTTTCAGGGTTTACATCATCCAGTAAGCCGAGTGATTGTAAGAATCCACAGGGAGATATTTTTTCAGGGGTCAAGCCCTTTTTCGCCCCATTAACTTTTTTGTAGTGCGCCGCTGGTGGATTATAACATATGCAATTAATTCTTTGTTTTGTTTATATTTTGTTTGTCTCTTATAATTTTTACGCATGTGCGACCGTTATTGCGAAAAAAAGTTAAATCTTTTTTTGTAATTCGCTACAATTAAAATTTTAAACAAAAGGGGGAATCTGTTATCACAATGAAAACAAAAAACGCTACTTATTTGGTTTGTGATCTAAATTACAAGTGTCCAAAAAAATAAGAAACCTAACGAACCTTGACTTTTTACAAAAGGTGTTGGAAATGCCCTCCTCCTTCTGCGATACAACCTTCCATTTTTCTTCTCATAGACTGCCGTTAGCGTTCTAAAATTCCGGAAATGTTTCTTATGGTGTGGAGGGCATCCATAATTCGTTCAGTAAGAACTTCGATGGAAGGCACTGGTTCTGCACCATAAACTAGGCCCTTTACATGTCCCCATAAAAAGAAGTCCAGCGAGTTGCAATCTGGATACCGTGGGGGCCAAGCAATTGGACCTGCTCTGCCAACCCACCGATTGGGAAACACTGTAGGTATCTAAATAATCGCGGACGATGACTCGAAAATGAGGGAGGAGAGGCATCGTGCATAAACCACATTTGTTGACGAACTTGTAAAGGCACGTCCTCCACTAATGCAGGCAATTCGTTCTGTAGGAAGTTTAAATATGTGGCACAATTTGAAATTCGCGGTAAAATAAAAGAACCAATTGAAGTATCTCCTACTATTCCTGCCCTTATGTTTACGCTGAACTGTTCCTGGTGTCGAGATTGTCTGGATGTATGGATTTTCAAGTGCCCAAATATGAACATTGTGGTAATTCACTAGTCCGTCGCGTGTAAAGTAGGCTTCGTAGGTAAAAAGGATACAAGATAAAAATGCAGGATCCCTAGTACAGTATCAATCGGGAGAACTGCAAGCGCCGTGGAAAATCTCGCGGAAGCAAACCTTGGATGCGCTGGATATGATATGGGTATAGCAAAACCCTCCAGACAGTTGAATGGGAAACATCCAAATCCCGTGCTATTTGTCGAGTACACATACCAGGATTTTCGTCGATAACATTTAATATATCTTCATCTCTTACTGGGTCACGTGCTTGTTGCGGTCTGCCAGCATCGTGCCTTGGCGTCTGAAATCTGCCGTGATCCCGAAGGTGCTGATAGGAATTTATAAGAGTTCTATAGTCGGGAAGCCGGCGATTAAGAAATCTTAGCGCGTACAACCTCTGAGCTTCAAATCCATTACCATTAGGCAGATCATAAACAAAAGGGATGTCAGCCAGATGTTCAAATGAATATGGATCATTTTCCATTTTAATGTTAAACAAATACACGATGAGACATCCACCAACTTTCAAATAATGTCACATGTTTCAAAACAAACCTAAACGTCAAAATTAAAATAGCACTCAAAGCCCACTAATTCTCTTTGTCATTGTTTCGTTGAAATTTTTTTTAACTCCAGCGAATTTAAAAAAATATTTAACTTTTTTCTCGATAACGGTCGCAGATGCGTAAAAACTACAAGAGAGAAAAAAATTATAAACAAATCAAATAATTCCATATGTTTAAATCCACCAGCGGCGCACTAGAAAAAAGTTTATGAGCGAAAAAGGGCTTGACCCCTGAATAAATATCCCCCTGTAGATTTTCACAATCACTCGGCATACTGGATGATGTAAACCCTAAAACGTAACCTATTTTTCAAATTTGATCTTAATATCTCAAAAACTGAAAGCTATGAAAGAAAAAATAAAAAAATCTTAAAATATTAACGCTCTGTAGATCGGTAACGAAGCGTTTGCGGATACATGTTTATGGAAAAAAAAGTCTTATTTTGACCTTATCTTGATACTGAATTTTGAAACACCCTGTATAAACAGCTAATATTTGTCCCCTAAAATACTTTAAAAGCATTATTTTGATTTATAAAATAAAATAGCCCCGCTACAAGAATTTTTCAGAATATTATTCCTTCCCCGATTCTGGAAGGTGATTTTGTGAATATCCGTTTTGTTGTTTCTTCACCAAGTGAATTATATTTCAATTTTTATGAAAATAACTTTGATGCCTAGTACTACTACTAGAATTCGAGCCCAGTAGTTTAAATAAGAAAGTTGCTTGAATTCAGGGAATAACCGAATTCGAATAACGGCCGAAATATATAGAACAATTGGATCATTATCAGGTATGCCTAGAATAAGGGGTGGCGTGAAGTATCAAAGTTGGGGTTACTTCAAATGTAAAACTCAGGTAATAACCGAATGGAACGTGGAAAGTATATTTTTTGACATAAAAACATTATTTGCCACAACCTAGAAAAATCATTTTCCAAATCCTCACCGTAACAAGATTATAGGAAATCTCTATTTCAAGATTCGAAAGATATCCATAACCGTTAACCAAAATTAGTTTGTTCCTAAAACGGGAGTTGTTCTTCATTTTTGGTTATAAAATATGATTGTGGTAATACCGATTTACCCGCTGTATAAATAGTTGTAGTTGGATTATACTCAGTTGAGGTTGCCACACCGATCAACTTGTTATGTAAAAGGAAATACCCTCAAAAATTGTAAAACACTGCCATAACTAAATTTGAATTTACCCGATAATTTAATACTCATTACACTCTGAACGTTCTGTGGAAAGCACCTTCCCTTTCATAAAGTGTAGATTCAGGAGGGTTACAAACCCAAGTCTGAAAGGTAGTGTAACGATAGCTCTGTCTGTCTGCTAGTAGGAAGACGACTCTGTCTGTCTTTTTGTGTACATAAATGCAACCGGTGTCCAATACAAAATATTGTCTAAAGCATTTTGGAAAATACAAATAGGGTAAAAATATCAGACCCCTGGGCAACCGTATGTCCATCTGTTGCTACCCTAGTGCGTGGAGTAAACCACTATAAAATCTGGCGCCCGAGATTTAAAGTTGAGACAGGAAACTATTTCTTGTATAGAACTTTGGCGTCACAAGAAACATACCCTTCTAGGGACCGTATTGACAGAAAAGGGGCAGGTTTAACAGTAAAATGCCCTAGAAAAACACCTTACAATACCAACTGTTCCGAATCTGGGGTTCGTGGTCATTAAAATGCCAAATTAATTATTCTCCGTTTATTTACACATCACAACACAACACAATAATAAACTCTCACAAATCTCTTTTTCAAACATTTTCGAATAATTTCCAAGTCGAAAATGTTCGCCATTTGACAATGCCACTGCGGTACTATAAGTAGTTCGTTGCTGCGCTATCTAGTGTGAGATTCAGTTCTTATATCGCAACATCACAATAATCACATCATAACGTGGCATCTACTGTACATCGCAGTGATGTAACAAGAATGATATCACAAAGGAACCTCACTGCGACATCTCAGATATGTCAAGTATCAGATATAGATAGGTAGATGGAACAAAGGTGCGCGGTATTCCACCATCTTCTCCTACATCCTTATTTTGTTCTACTCGAATAAGCTGTATCAGAAATCGCTCCTCTAATTGGTATCATATTCAAAATAAAAAATTGAAAGTTATTTATTTTAGCTTGATTACTTCAAAGTTTCAAGATCTTATTTCAATTTGGGAAACGGCAATTCTACAGTCAATCTAGGAAATCTCTTTTCATCGATTTTGTCGAAACAGGAAAAAATATACGAATTTAACTTTCAGTTAAATATCGAAAATACATCATCAAAAAAAGACAAGTTATCTGAATTAATTATGTTTCATATCAAATTTTGGCAAAACATCCATATTTCACGATGGAATAGAATTGTATAGCAAAATTCCACGTCAATTAAAAGAAATAAGATCCCAAACCAAATTCAATCATGTCCTTAAAAATATATTGTTACGGAAATCACGAAAATACCCTGGGTACGCCCCTGGTTGCCGATGACATCATGCTCCACATGTTCTATAACCGCCATTGGAAAATTCGAGAAACAGCCGTTACCGATGATGCCATGCTTCAAATGTTCGATAACTGCCATTCGAAGACTCGAGAAGAAATCCCACCGTTAGCGATGACGTTATGGAACATTCTCGATCGACACCGTTCTGAATCATTTTCGGACAGGTCGATTTTGTATTTTAGTTTTCCACCTTTTTTTTCAAAAAAAATATTTTTCCCCTACCACCTTACAAGATATGACGTCATCGATATTTTTTTTAATTGAGTTCAACCATACCACATACGTCATATATAACAAACACTTCAAGTTACAGTATACTGAGTATAAAGGAAACCAGTGTTCATATTTCTTAACATTCAGTTAATTATTCATTTTGCAATGAAAATGTCATAAGTAAGTAGTAAAAATAAACAAATAACAAATTTACAACAAATGTTCGAACTGAGCATCTTGGGTTAATTGACATTATCCAAGACGTCTGATGAATTCTTGGGTTACGTTTGACAACATCTCTGGTGTAATTCGTTGAATTTCAGTTCGAATTCATCTCTCTTTAAGGTCTTCCAAATTGGTAGGTCGGTTTATGTACACTTTACTTTTTAAGTAGCCCCAGAGAAAAAAGTCCATAGAAGTTAAATCTGGGGACCTAGCAGGCCATTCAATCTGACCCCTTCGTCCAATCCAGCGATTGGGAAAGGTTTCATTGAGAAAATCTATAACCACTCGAGCATAATGTGGACCTGTTCCATCCTGATGGAACTAAATAGTAGAAACTATTCGACCAGGTTGATTAATGTCTGGAAATGTTACAGTTTAATGTGAAACTACATAAGTTTGTAACATTCCCAAATAATTTTTACCCGTCACAGTACCGTCAAAAAAAGATGGTCCTACAATGGTATTCCTAAGAATCCCAGCCCACACAGTTACTTGTTGGGGATATTGGGTATAAGCTACCATTGTCCAATTGGGATTTTCTGTTGTTCAATACCGACAATTTTGCGTATTCACGATACCGTTTATACAAAAAGTTGGTTCTTCGGAAAATATACCTTAAATTCAAAGCCATTATTTTGATTACACATTGAAGATGTAAACATTCTGAAATGAATATTGAATAGAAAGATTTTTCTGTGAATTGAAAAATCCACGATGAAAATGAAATTATTTTTTGTGGTTGTCTAACAGAAAACAACTACTTCCCCTGCTAAAGCCACGCTGGACATTGAACTACATCTGATAGATATTCTGAAAGGACCCTAACTCAAAAGAAAAATCTGAAATTGAAAATTTGCATTTTCATTCAGATACTTATTTGGTTTTCTATTCCAGTCTTAACTAAGAACTCATATAGATGAATGAGGCAAATAAGAATGTTTTCTTAAAGAGAGTACTCACCAGAAATCATTTGTAACAATGACGCAAGAGAGGCATCGCATTCACTAGGTCTTCAATACATTTTTGTCGACGAAAATCTATTTCACGCTTCCAACATCGGAAGACCAGAAGAAATGGAAAACACATTTTCTAGAAGCAATCTCATTTGCATAATTTCACAAAACTCCATGCGTCTATCGAAGTCGTCATCATTGAGTTCATGTATACCTAAGTTTAACTTTATATGGATGTAATTTGGCTTTTCTTAGAATTTTATGCACAGCACCACGACAGATCTCATTGTTGTCAGATAAAGTTGTAATTGAACAATGAGGATTTTCTTCAATTCCAAGTAATGCATTCAATTGAGTGTCTTCGGCAGCGGTAGGCCTGCCTCTCTTAGGCTTATCCCTAACTTTGCCAATCTCATTAAATGTATGCAATATGTTGCTTACGTCGATTTGCTTATTGGTTCTCGATCAGGATATTTTTCATTAAAGATGTCGCATACTTCTGCCATACTTCTTTTACGATCGCCGTGACCTAAGATCATCAAAACTTCTATTCGTTGTTTTTCTGACAGCACCATCGTAATTTCAAATAATTTCCTTCAGGGTAATATTTTTCAGAAAGGTATTATTAAAGACTTATAAATCGATATGCTACACAACAAATCAATTTGATACTTACATATGCAATGGTAACTAAGAACTTAGTGTCTGGTTGCTAAGGGCTTTCAGATGTTTTCATAGCCTACTCAAGTTTGGCTATATACTCGTACTAACTACTGAATAATTCTCAGGTTTTCATTGCAAAATAAATAATGAAAAAAATGTTAAGAAATATGAACACTGTTTTCCTTTATTTATTTATTTAATGGTCATGAAAGATACAGACAGACAAAAGTCCACTAAAGTACCAACATTATTACATTTAATTTTACTTATACTTAAACTTATATACTAATACTAATTTCAGACAGCAATTGAGACAAAGTAACAAAGATAAAGTGGTTTTTTGTTGTTTGCTTTTACTAATTTAAGCAGAAATTATTTGATACATGAGTCGTTTCAAAGAGGTCTTTAGTTTTTGGTGGGATTTGGAGAAAATATCGATTTGATCAGTGTACCTGTTAGCATTTCGAACAATTCTACATAGAGGAGAGTTTTGAGACGAATTAGTTCTCCGAAATGGTATGCGGAACAAGTGGCTAGTTCTAAGTGGCCGAATGGGAACGTTGATTTGAATTGGATTCAGTATATTAGCATTATCTACGGAATTTGAGATGATTTTGTGTAAAAATAAAATATCAGAGATCACTCTTCTACTCGAAAGTGATATAATATTGAAATGTTTTCTCGCATTTTCAATGTCGCCGTTGTAATTGAAATTTTGTTTGAAACAAATATATTTGACAAATTTGTTCTGAATGTTTTCCAGGCGATTTATATATTGAGGACTCCATATAATAGAAGCGAAATTTAGCTTACTGTACACAAATGCATTATAAACACAAATTGAAGACTTGATGTTTTCGAAATGTTTACATGTTCTCATTACATAGCCTAACATTCTTGAGGCGGAGTTTGCGATTGATTCGACATGTAGATCAAAAATCAGTTTGGAATCGAATATAATTCCTAGGTCCCTAATCTTACTAAATAATAATAAATAATAATAATGTTTATTCATGAATCTTCAAACTGTGTGTTATATAATATTTCAACGAATATGAATAAACAGGGTAATCACTGAAGCTGTATTGGGTACAGCTTGTGCGTGATAGATGGTGTGTAGAATTTCATTCACATATAAACATATAAGGTATACATATGGGACTTTTATCATATGGATAAAGACGTAATTATAAGATATAGAAAACAGATAAAATGAAACTATAAATATGTAAAATGTAAAAGTTGAATGAATATAAAATATTAATATAAAAACATTGTAAAAGTTAAATGAAAATAAGATATACGTATAATATAAAAAATATGAGTTACGATAATTATAAATGTTAACAAACACTTTCGTTCAAAAGTGTCACATAATGATTACTAGTAGTGTAATAGAGTTCTGAAAACTGTTGAGCTTATTCAGTACTTGAGAGTGAGTCCTTGTAATTTATTGTTAACTATATCGTGTATTATATATCTCTCCGTATGTCGTAACCATTTCTTTATATGACTTTTGAATGAGTTGAAGTTTTCGATGGATTTCAAGTGATCTGGTAGGATGTTATATAACTTTGGACTGAAAAATTCAATACTACGTTGCCTCACGCTTTTTTCACATTTTGGCACTAAAAAATTCATTTCTCTGCTCCGAGTATGATGGCTATGTTCGATGTGTTCAATTTTGTTTTTTTTTTGGTAGATGCCAATTATGATTTTGAGACAGAAGAGCTGTCTCGGGTCGAAAAGTTGACTTTCTCTATACAGTGTGTCACCTGAGTAGGTTATTTTTTTATTGTATATAATTCTAATTATCCATTTTTGTAAAGTGACAATGTTATTTAAATGACAGTCATTTAAGCCTCCCCAACCTAGGATCCCGTACGAAAGTTGAGACTGTATCAGATAAAAATAAATGGTTTTCAAATGAGCTACGACCAGAATATCTCTCAAGTATTTGAAACGTGAAAGGAAGCCTCTCAGCTTATTACAAATGTGTTTTGCTTGCAAGTCCCATCGTAGGTGCCTATCAATAATTATTCCTAGGTATTTCATCGACTTCTCTTCAAGAATTATGGTTTCATGATCAACAACAAGATAACCTAGGTTTGGTAAGTTATTTGCGTATGAGGTGAACGAGAGATATTTTGTCTTTTCCATATTAAGGGTTAGTTCGTTGTATCTGAACCAATCTTTGATTTTTTTGAAATCCAGTTCCACTTCAGTTTTGAGGGTCTTCCAGTCTTTAGATTGATAGTGAGCCTCGTACCCCAACCTCAGCAAGCCGCTCGAGAAGAAGATTATGGCTAACCTTATCGAATGCCTTGCTGAAGTCGGTGTAAATAGCGTCAACTTGTAGTCTGTGGTCCATGTTACTATATAAATATTCACTATATTCTATTAATTCGATTCCAATGATCGCCCTGCAAAGAAACCATGCTGTTCTGATATGATGATGGATTTCACGAGAAAATGCATATATTTGTAAACTAATTCCTCGAATAATTTAGGAATCGTAGATAGTTTACTGATAGGCCTATAATTTCTTCTATACTCAGTATACTGTAACTTGAAGAGTTACATATAACGTATGTGGTATGGTTGAACACAGAAAAATATTGGCTTTCAAATTTTGATATAAAAATATACTCATTCAATTAAAAAAAACGATGACCTCATATCTTGTAAAAAATCATTAAAAAAATACAAAATCGACCTGTCCGAGCTTTACCTCCGAAAATGATTAACTCGTAAGATAATGGGGCGTTTCCACACTTTATGAACGCACTTTATAGCGGGTCATATGCGATAGGCGAGTTAGTCAGAAGTCGGCAGTCACTCAGACAGAAGATAGTCCTGGGAATATTGTATTGTTAAAGTATACTATTGAGTTGTGTTTCAAAGTGTAATAAAACGGATTGAATTTATCGGACAATTTTTTGAACCCCAGTTTCGTAACAATATAAACAAACTATGAAAATTATCCTGTTATCTTGATCATGTACATTCGCAGATTCCAGAATATTAGATATATTTCCAGAAAAATATATCAGAACTCTCCTGACCTCGACAGTAAAACACTAGTTTACCCTAGTTGATAGATAACTACTTTCAAATTTATATTAAAAACTGGTTGATTATAACATTAATTGTAGTGTAGTTCTCAATAAACTCAGCCAGAAGCGATATTGGATCGCCGGTGTAGTTATTCAGTTTTTTATATTTTTTTTAGTATTTATTAAAAGTTTTTCATCTTCTACCTGGTTGTGAAATAGTTTACATTTAATAGCCAAAATTCATAATATAGACTGAATTACAATGATTTTCCCGAAAATAGAAAAATCCACGATGGAAATACTGACAACAATATTGCAAATCTTTCCAATTCAACTATTTTCCCCCATTTCAAAACGTCTTATCACCGGTTCTAACTCACTAAATCAAGATGATGTCAGTTATGTAAAAAGATGTCTGATATCATGAACCTGTCAATATAATTTTCTGGCCGTGTGTTTGAATAAATGTTTTACATACATTTTTTTTGGTTTTATCACGAATGTGAGATGCAGAAACTGTCGATGTTTCATTTCATTAAGTGCCTCGATTTCCCTTAGTTTCGTGTACGATAAAGACCAAAAAATGTATGGAATTTTTACGAATATTACTTTTATTAATACGATTTCAATAACAGGTTTCAGGGGAGACTGCAACAATTTCGAAGTGTACGAGAGACGTCGTAACAACAATCGATAATGTGAGTTTTCAAATAATATGTATTAGAATTAAGATATAAATTATTTCAAACACTTTAGTTTCATTAGTGCACAAATGGGTTCATTTCAGCAAAGCGCATTTATTCAGCTGTTCTACGTATTCTAGGTATTTGCGTTTGAAGATATTGCATATAATATGCCAAATTCAACTTAATTACACTTGGAATTTTATTTAATCAATGGGTTTTCCGTCTTCCCAAGAGCATTCTAAAGTGTGATTAAAATTTTCACATGAAAATAACATCGATTTTCTCAAATGTTCGGCCATATTTAAATTTTCCAAACAAAAAATTTGAAAAGTGACCTATACTTAATAATAATGATAATAATCTTCATTTTCCAGTAGACATATATAAATGTATAGGATTTGTCAAATGTTACACACGCACACACTAAAAAGTAAAACACACACAGGAAACACTTATACAGACATTAAGTTATTAAATATATATATATATATATATATATATATATATATAAAAGATTCATAGATATGAAATGTAAATGAAAGTATCAAAAAACACGCAGATGAAGAAATTGACAAACGTCACGAATTAAAAAATTCCCACAAATTATAAAAACATCCTTGAATTAAAATGCCTAAAATGCCCCTCCTTTTTAGGCAAGATATTACCAATTTTGAAACAGGCAAATCGTTAAAAGCAAGTAACCTTTGGAACCAAAAGAAAAACAATAAAATTTGTCACGGGGTTTGTGATTGTTTGGTAGATATTTTGTTTGTTTGTCCGAGCATATGGAAAAAAGAAAAGCACTTCATCGATGGCACTTTTGAAGAAATACAAAATGGTAGCATATATCAATTAATTACAAATATTGATAATAAGCATTGCACATGTGAAGCGCAAACAATTAAACATCGATTTTCTTAAAATAATGCGCGTGCGCTAAGGGAAAACCATATTTTTTATCAGTTCGCCCTTCTCTTTCTAGTGAAAATTCTCACTATGATAACATAACCACTTAATTGGGCCTTGGCTAATTATTAAAAAGTGGTATAAAATTTACTGTTTTCCAATGAAATTGAAGGAATTGATGGTTTTCTTGTCAAAATATCAAATAAATAACCTGCCAACCTTCAATATTTATGTCATGTGTCGTAATGGAAAAGTTGCGCATGCGCAATGGTTTCTAGTATCCGTATGAAAAAGGACAGACTGATTTTCTTGACTTCACTTTGTTAACATAGGGTCTCATGGAGTGTCATTAATATTGTTAGCTAATGAATATATGTATAGTATACCTCCGGTCTGCAGGCAGTGTGCTACGTCACGACCGCATTTTTTTGTTGTGCTTGTTAGTCTGTGGATGCAAACAAACCGTAACGCGCACTTTATCCAAACATTGTATTTAATTATTTCTCGAGATATTTAAGCACTTTAAGCTGGATTTATAGTTAGACGGACTGTAAATGTAGACGCACTGTAAAAAGATCAACCATATAATTTATGTACTCTTGTTTATAAATGAACGTAAACGCATGACGTAACGTAAGTGAAACGGACTGGAACGAAAGAGTTGGCCAACTTTCATCTTTAACACTACGTTTCTTGCGTCCGGCCAATCAAAATAAAGAATTATGTGTGATGTTTTTTACGAGACGTAATTATTCATTAAATACTGGAACAGTCATTCACGTAAACTTAAAAAATTGATTTGGATCAGCAGACTTCATCCTCAAGAAATTATTGTAGGCATTCTCTACTTTTCTATTACGGTTCATGGGTCTTGTTTTGTAACGTCTTAGTCGCATAATTATTGTTCTTCGAGTTTGTCGACACTTTTCCAATGCTACTGCACACAACTGCAGTCCCACGGCACCAAGAAGCATACTTTCATGTATTTCATAATCCATTGTGACACAGAAAACGAAGCATAGATAAATATTTAGAATATAATACAAATCCAAACCAACACAGGCTGTTTATGATTCGTAAAATGTGTAGGTTATGTTGAATATCACTATCACTTCTACCCATGCGCAAAACTTCCGTTCCGTCGATTTATAAATTCAATAATATTTTACAGTCCGTTCGTTACGTATACAGTGCGTCTACGTTTACAGTCCGTCTAACTATAAATCCAGCTTTATAGCGATATACTTATACAATATTATGGGATTATAATACGCTTTGTTGACATCCAAAGACTGATTTACACAAAAAAAAATTGGTCGCGAGACGTCACACTAAACGCGCGTATTGCCGTGTAATTACACGATTTCCGTGTAATTCGACCTCTTGTCGTGTATCATCCGTGTAACATTTTCCGTGTAATCACTAATCACGAGAAAAAGTAACTCAATCTTATTTCATAATCATCAATATTTCTGATAATTCGTCATTATTTATTATGGCAACATTGCAAACACTTTTGTGGGGACCTACTATTTATTCGCTCAATGGCTTGTATGTTTATTTATATTGCTATAGTTTATCTAACCTGCAGTGATGTGAATTTGGAAATTGCAATACAAAAAATGAATACTATATTATCTGCCAATAACTAGTTAAAAATAAATAAATTCAAGCTTATCGAATATTTAAAAAAATCTATGATAATCTCCACCAAATATAATTTCAGTCATATATGGACTTGAAAAATATAAATCTTACCATTGATAATCAACTTAATTAAATATTAACCACAAACAAATATATCTGGGACTCCAGCTAGATAATACCTTAACATTTGATGAACATTTCGATTACATTCATGAACAAATTTCGAGGAAATAATATTTTTTTCGAAAATTGCCAATATAATCTATCAACCGATTCAAAGATATAATATGTAAGTCAATTGTTCAACCACATTTTGACTACTGTGCCTCTATCCTATATCTATTCAATTTGAATAAAAATTTTCAACTTCAAAATCGTGGAATGAGAATAATTTTGAAAACTAGTACGACACCCCTATTAATGATATATTGAATGTTTTAAATTGGCAATATATTCCCCAAAGACTGTTCTATTTCACCAAGATATTTGTATACAAAATATTAAACAATTTAGGACAATCTTTATAATCAATATATCGAATTTCATCATGATATTCACCAACATTTCACTCGGAATAAAAATAATTAATAATATCCAGAACGAATTACAAAAACACCATGAATTCTTTGTTTTACAAGGGATTCGGTCAGTTCAATAAATTAGCAAATGTGATTAAAACTAGTCCGTTTCTGAACATTTTTAAGAACAAGCTAAAGGAACTTATTTCAAATGTACCAATATGACATAATTATTACAGCTTTTGGGATTTTTCTTCAATCCAACTCAAAATAAAATGTAAGAACTAATATTAAGCTCACTGATTGTTATGTATTTTATATTTTTGTAAATATATTGACTTTTTTTACTAGTGAATTTTTGTATTAGGATATCCTATTTATTAAAAATTTAAAAAAATTTTTTAAAGAGAGTTGAAATGATTGCTATTTTCAAATATCCAATAAGCTTTACTGAGCACAATGACAGATATTGTATAGTACTGCGATTCATCTAAGAGACTCATTATTATTCATAGCCGATAAGGCTGAATGAGGAACCGACCACAAGAAGATATATGTACTCGAGATAATGAAATTTTCACGGTTTAACAAATTATTTCGCTATTATAAAATATTATGTTTATCTACTAACGAGTGTGGAAAGTGGTGCTTTATAGTAAATTCGTAGACAATGAGTTTTTCTAAACTACTATTTTTAACAAAGTACATTTTTCAAAAGCACGACGGCGCAGCCGGAGTGCTCGAAATAGAGCAAGTGTTTTTAAGACCAGTTATCCACGAATACTTTACGTTATTTTTTTTTATTGGTGCACTTTGACCCATATATACTGGTATTATTACTACAAAAAATAGAAATAAGAACTAATAATGCAAGAAGGTTGAATTCGTGATGTGACATCAGTATACCTTTCGTTGTCATGGAAATGAGAAAAACATTCATTTGCAATTTGTTACCACAGATCAATATTTGTTGTCACCAGAGCTCAAAAATGAATTATTCTAATATCGATTTTTTGAATAGTGAGGCAGAATCGCGGTTAATACCGCGAAAATCCAGTGATATATATATATAAAAAAGAATATGAAAAGTTCATGAAATGGATGGAGGAGCACATATAAATGAACGAATTGTGAGTAATATTTTATTTGACGTTACTCCTGTCAGATCAATAATAAAAAATTTGTCATTTAGACTTCACGTTTCTCGATTTGTTGATGTTGTCATGGTTACCTTTAAAAAACGCGCGTTTTTTAAAGTTCGATTTAAACACGCTGAGGCGTGCTTTAAATGGGTAAAAAGGGGCACCAATGAAAAAAAAAAATTATAACGTATGTCAGTTTTACTGTCACTATCGTCATCCAAGTTCACAACCATTTTTTCTCTGGCTACTGGATCTATATTTAAACATGATTTTTCTACTTTTTGTACATGCGAAACTCAATTTTCCCAGCTTTCATTTGGAATATTCTGCATTTCTGAATATAAAGCTGAAATTTTTTGCATATTCTGCATATTCTGAAAATTTCTGCATATTCTGAAGATTAATTTAAAGTTGGCGAAAAATTTTTTCTCCTTACCGATGCTTTCAGCTCCTGTGTTCCTGTTCAATTGGATTGAATATGCAATGGTAAGTAGGAAGTCTTACCACTGTATGACCCATTTCTTCTGCCAATGTGTCACAATAATATTGTTTTTTTTATTGGAAATGATTTTATTATTTCCAGCAATTGTTTTTTTTGTATAATCTTCAAAATATATATTTTATAAATTTTTTTCATTTTAAATCCGTTTCGTGAAATCCATTTTTTGAGTGTCTCACGGCAACACTCTATTTACTGTGTCATCTTTTTTTCAATCTTTGCATTAGTCCATAGGTACCTGGAGTCCCTCGACCCTTTCTTATGATATATCACACTCTGAACAATAGGCCATTATTAAATAATGGGATAAGAATTTATAATGAGTCTCTTAGATCTGTGGCAAGAGTATAACCATTGTTTAAAGAGAATTCTTAAACAATGGTATAACTAAAGTTTGTTGTTTACTTTTCGGGCGGGCATCTCGATATTTACAGCGCCATCTCCTGACTTTTATTCTTCAATATCTGTTAGTTCAAAAAGAAGAAGAAAATAAATCAAAATATAATTTCACAAACCATAACCTATTTTTACAATTTTTTGATATTATTGGAAGCAATTTAAATAAAACTTAAAATGTCTACAACTCCAGAAATCAATAATGTTGCATCAAAAAAATTCAGTCCCTTCGGTGGTGCGATAAATAAAAGTCTCTTGACTCCTTGTCGGAGAGTCGGACTATCAAGAAACAGAAAAACCCCAAATAGTACCCTGAAACTATCTTCAGAAATCTTGAATAATTCAAACAACAGCGTAAGTAGCAGTGTATCTTTAGCAACAACACCTGTGAGTGTGAATAGAACTTTGAATAAGCGGAATAAGATGAATTTTGAGAGCCCATTGAAGAAGGATGGGTCATTGTCAAAAGACAATACTGACGGGTTGGAAAAAAATTAAAAAGACATCACCTTTGAGAGAAATAATGACAAACTCTCATTCTCAAAGGACCATAGAAAATAAAGAAAAATTATTGAAGTCCCAAGGTGAAACAGAAAATACTTCAGATTGTATGGCAACACCCAGAAAAACAAACTCAACCATTGTAAAAACACCATCATATATTGAAAGCACACCTATTTTTTCTTTTGAAGAAAGTGAAACAAGTACGCCGATTAATCCTACCTCACTCAAGCCAAAAAAATCAAATGTTCCACATGACTCTGATGAAGAATTTTTGCCATCTAATAGAAAAAGGCCAAAATTAAAACTCACAAAGTCAGAAAGACCTCTGGCAAATAAAACAAGACTAGAGCAAACAACAAAAACTAGCAGTGGAAATATGGTAGACAGTTTGGAGAACTGCAAAATTAGGAATGTGAAAATAAAGCCTGAAAATGAGTCATCTGACGAGGAAGTCTTTGCAAGAGTGAAGAAGAGAAAGATTAAAGTGATAACAGATGATGAAGACAGTTGTAGGGGCAGTCAAAATTCACTGAATACCCTGTCTGATGATTTTATAAATGGTTCAGTTAAGACAACGGAAATTCCAGAAGCCTGCTTGGGAAGCAAAAAAAATATATGTAAAAAATCATCATTTGTTGATAATTTAGAAGATGAAGAAGATGCTTTCACATCTACTCCTGACAAGGAAAAAAACGAAAAAAGGTACTTGATTGAAAAAATTTATATTCTAGAAAACCAAATCAGAGAAAAGAGAAAAAAATTGGAAAATCTCAAGCAAGCATCAGTGTATAAGGCAATCCATAATATTGAAGATCTCGGAAAGCTAACAGAAAAATATAGAGAAGCCTGTGTCGAAGGCTTGCGAGGGCTATTGAGTCAACTGCAAGCACATACCTCTATCAGTATGCCAACCCTCTTACACAATCTGCACATACCTGGTGAAATGGTTACCAAATTGGCCTTGAGTGAAGAAATTTAAGAAGTTATTTATTACAAAAATGTAATCTTCTAATAAATTTATTTTGTTTAATATGTTATTTTTATTTGGTTTCATGCATTACTCAATGGACGAACGAGTTAGGTTAGGTTCTTTTCGAATGGGGGGATCACCGTCCCTTCCACTGCGACCTTCTCAGATCTATTGTGGCTCGATCTTAATCTGTAGCTGTCCATAATTCATACGGTAGAATCTTGTTCGTTCCAGACTCTTGCATCTGCACAAGATGTGTTCTGCTGTTTCTTTCTCGTCTTGGCAAAAGCAAGACTCTGCACTCTCAGCAAGTCTGATTTTTTCAAGATGCTTTCGCAGTCTACAGTTTCCTTGACCCACTGTTTCATACCAGTACTCGTGTTTTTTCTGCTCAGTCCAGTCTGAAAACACTTCTTTGGCTATGCTCTTTGATATCCCGAAGAAAGGCGCTGGTCCTACGAACTCCTTTATAGTGACTTTTTGACCAGATTGGCTTTCTCATTTCCTTCAAGCCTTTTTGTTCAGGGACCCATAGCAGAGTTAATCAGTTCCATACTAATCTGGATTCTATCTGACTTGATGCTAGACCTTTCGGTGCTGCTTTAACTTTAACTGTTCAGAATTTTCTGTAGGCAGAGTTCGATTGCATGGGCTTCTGCCTGGAATATTGTCCCAGGTATACACTAAGGTTAAATTCTGGCTGTACTCCATGAACTCCGGTCCCAAGTCCGTCCTGCTTTTTGGAGCTGCCTGTGGACCATTGATTATTATGACATATTTCATTCTTTGACCTTCAACCAATTCACAATCCTACAAAATATAAATTTTCTGAAGGATAATATTATTATTATTGACCCTTGTGAGTCCTTGTTCTTTCGTCTTCCATTCATCTCTTCCCGGGAGGAGAATCTCATATAAGGCCTATAAAAGTTGCATTCCCCATGTTCTTCCACAGATTCTTCTACAAGTCCGTAGGGCTTTCCTAGCTGTGTTGGACACTTTTTTTAGATGAGCATTCCACGTTAGTTTCTTATCTAGAATTACCCCTGGGTATTTTACTTCTTGAATGGAATTGTTTCACCATAGAGTACCGGCTTTCTTAGTGAACCTAGCTTCCTCCTTCTGGTGAATGGTACCATCACTCTCTTGCTTGGGTTGACCAATAATTCTTCTTTTTCACCTAGTGATAGTCCTAAGAGCCGCTTGGAATATGTCCGATATCACCTCTCCAAACTTTTCTCTAACCGTTATAACTATGTCATCGGCTTGAACTTCGATTCCCTCCGCCACAAGGGTCCTGATCAGATCGTCTTCGAGAAGTGCCCTCACTATGGGAGATAAAACCCCTCCCTGTGGACAGCCTCTCATCGTCCTGGTCACGATTTTCTGCCGGTAGAGGGAACTCGAGATTATTCTGTATCTTAACATTGCCTCGATCCAGTTAACACTTTCCGATATCCCTTTGTTCAGTTTCCCGACGAGGTTGTCTAATGCACTTTCTATTGATTTTCCTGCCTGGTAAGCATACTGGTGGGTGCTTGGAGGGTTTTCCTTCAACACCTCTTCTCGTATGTCAAGGAGATGGGCATGGTTTTCATGCTTTCAAGAATATCTCTCACTA
Organism: Gonioctena quinquepunctata; assembly: GCA_018342105.1. Lineage (NCBI taxonomy): Eukaryota > Metazoa > Arthropoda > Insecta > Coleoptera > Chrysomelidae > Gonioctena > Gonioctena quinquepunctata. The sequence continues at coordinate 194,960 of JAFIRS010002519.1, forward strand.
TCTTACTCAAAATTATGAAATGAAAAATAGTTAAAGAAGACTGAATATGAAAAAACTTGCATACTGACAGTAACTGCTTTGGATTTTGAAACTAATTTGGAATGATGGTACCTATATGTATCAATTTGTATCTTAGTTCTTAGTAGCTTTGTCAACAAAATTTTATATTTTATGATTCTGATTTTGAGCAAGACATTGTTTCGGAGAATTTTTTAGAAAACAATTCCAAATTTATACCTTGCGATGTGAATTAACAGGTTATCTACTGTTTGATCTTGTTTCTAAGCCAATTTTGCAACGACCCGTTTGTTTATCTTATATCCCAGGCCAGTAATAAGCTCATTATCCGAATTTCACGAAAAAACAAGCATTGACTCATTGTTGGAACTTATATTTTCCTGGATAGGTAATGTAATTCCTTTTGTCACAGAAACAATATGAATCTATATCCTTTGTACAGACCATCCTGTTCTACTATTTTGTCTTTTTATGTCCCTATGAGGTTTTTCTTAAAGGGGAAAAAGAAGGTTTTGATTTGGCAACCGATTACAAATATTATAATAACAATTCAGAAGTGTACGACAGGGAAAATAATTCGTCAACTTGATAAATAATTCGAATGTGTAACAAGGTATACTCAGAGGAATATTAAGAAATTGATAATGATGCAATCAGAAAAGAATATCATGTCAATGCAAGAAATGTTTTTCAAATCGTAATTCACAAAAAGCCATTAGAAGTAAATTCGTTTTGGTTGGGTCTTTGTTTGAAATTTAGTAGTTTTGAATATTCAATGGATTTAGGACGTAAATGAACAAATAAGATAATTTGAAGAATTCCATAATATATACTAGCTGTTGAAAAGGGAAACATTCTCAGCATGAATACCCCACAAGAGGTATCTTGAACGATGGAAGATAGTGTCTAAAGTTTATCTTTCAGTCATATTTTCGAACAATTAATTTTCAACAAAAATCAACCAATCACAACTACTATTGAAGTAGTTGCCAGCCAGTCTGTATAATTCAAGAATACAAATCAATCGCCTATACATTTCATTTATATGAACCTAACTGAAGAGACAGATCATAAGCAGAAATCTTTAGCTTTACACATCACCTAGGTTTCAAAATTCTCAAATTCTTCAAGTATAATCCTAAACTAGAATTTTAGAGAATACATATATTTTATATAGAAAATGAAGCTATACATATTGGATCAATAATAGTGGCCTATCTTTTTAGAGGACCACATGGATCCTTCATGCAACCATTTTGATTCAACTAATTACTCCTGATGATGTATACCAGAGCCGGCCTTAGTGAGCGCGAGGCCTGGGGCCAACTTGTTGTGCGAGGCCCTTATATATTTTATTTATTAATAAATTGATATTTTTATACTTTGAAGAAATTCCTACTCAATGTTCTCATTTATTCACCTTTCCCTCACTACCCTCTCGGATGGCGTCCTACTAAATATATATTTCCAAAATACAAAACACATAATTTAAATAAATAATTTTTTTTGGCGAGAAAAACATTCAAATGTTTTGGCAATGACAATATAAAAATCAATACTAGATAAAATGATATAGAAAGGTACAAATCTAAAAAAAAAACCAATATTGCAAGACCTAGGCGGACCTTCGCCTCCCGGCCCCGCCATGGGCAGCGATGAGATCATCCCGGAATTTAGGCCATCCAGCCCCCTCTTCCCCGTAATCAACGGGTCAATGTGGAAACAATTGGCATGCCGTCGCCAACTGGAAGAATTCGAAACATCGAGAATGCTTATCGGAGATAAATAGAAAGCCCTCAAAGGGAAGAAAACGGTCTGAACGGGGCCCATACGATAAAGGCTATACCATTGGATAGTAATATAAATTAAGTTGTTAGTTTAAAAATTTTAAATAAATTGGTTAAACCAAAGTTAAGTTTATTTACGTTTACAAATTTGGTGTCGGAGGTGAGATTTTAAAAATAAAAAAGTGATTTATTTGGATGGGTAAAGAAAAAATAAATTGATGGGCCTTTTTGTACTTTTTAAAAAATAGACGTGCCCGGTTTCCCCAAGTGGACAATTGGCGTGGGAATATAAACTGATACCTGTTGGTAAGAAAAGGAAATAACAGTGGCCCTTTTTTCGCAAGTGGACAATTGTGCGTGGGAATATAAACTGATACACTTTCGCGTGACCAAAACAATAGACTGGTGGCCCGTGGAAAGAATTCCAGAAGTGTTTTTAACAAACTGATAAACTTTTCTTAAAAAGAACTGATACCTCCCCAAAGACAAAATTTTTCAAGAAAAGTGCGCCTTGCGGATTTAAAAGGTAGCGGTGAAACAGGTTGGAGAAAGGGAACTAAAAAACAACGGGAAAAAAGCAAGTACTCCAGGAAAGACTTGCAGAAGGACTTATACAAAGAAGGTGGGGGACCCCGAAAACATTTTTTATTCAAAGGTTCCCAGGTGATTTGAGTTTGGTAATGAATAAACTCGAAAAACTACTAAATCCGTGAAAGAAAAGGGCAACAAAATTCGGGGGACTTTGGAAAAAATGCTAGAAATCTAAGAGAACCCAAAGAAAATTCTAGAAATCTGGAAGAAGCTTCTAAAAGCCTGGAAGATAAGCCCCTTGAAAACACAGAAGGCCTAAAAAGAACTCTGTGGTGTGGCGAACCCGTCTAGAAAAGAATAGGAACCGTTGAGGCAGAGATGGACAAGATGAAGGAAATAATCAGCGATGAAATAAAAAGGAAGGAATCGGGGCAGAAATGGACAAAAAAAAAAGGGAAACGATCAGAAAAAGCTGGAAAAAACAATTAAATTCCCCCACAGAGATGGTTAACAAAATACAATGCTGGACTTGAGTTTGGCTTGGATAAAGTTAAAAAGAGGGTATAAAGATGTCAAGTCATTTCAAAATAGGAAGCTTTCCATGAAGCCGCCTCAGTTCGACGGAAAAACTCCATGGGCAAATTACCGCCGGCGTTTGAAGCAGCGGCCAAAGCAAACGGATGGAATGCGGGGAAAGAGCTGTAGCCGATTTGCATTACTTGGAGAAACAACAAATATTCTACAAACTCTCACCCCCAAGAACAGGAGACTTTTGATCAGCTGATTAAACATCTAAATTACGATATGACGCCCTTTGGAACACGTATACCCTCCCGGGTGAAAAAATCGCCCAAAATCAGGCGAATCCACAAAATTCAGAGCGGGATTCACCCGGTTTCGTCTCCATATCCAAATACCGGAAAATTTAATGGAGCGTTGCGGTTCAGACATTTTGGGTGGACTCCGTGACCAAAATAACAAAGCGTTGATAGGGTCGTCAACACATCTCGTAACCACGGCCGAGCTTTGGAATTCAAGCAGCAAAACAATGCCCAAAACCCAAAGTAAAGTTCAAACATTGGGAAGACTCACCGGGCCTGCTAACTTGGGAAACTGCCATAAGAAAAGTGGAAGGAAGTGTTGCCAAAAAAGGCAGATAAGATCCGGGAAATTTTGGCAAAATTGGACATGTGCGGCAATGTTTTATCGACTTTCCGATGCAGGAAAAACAAAAAAGGTCGACGAGAAGGGGCAATCTCGGCATGTGTCAGCAAGCCTCGGTTTTAAAACGCATATATCCTTCCTCAACGACAGAACAAAGGTTCTTCGTAGACGGTCTCATCAATAACGACCTTACCATGCCTTTGATACGGTCGACTAGACAATTCTCAGGCCTTCCCTTGCAGAACACCGGAACGGGTTGAACCGACAACGGGCTACGCACAGCAACAGGGGCCAACTACGATAAGCGAGCACCGGTGAAATAATTTTTGGGCAGCACTAAAGTGAAACATCAGGCACTGGTAGCGGACATCGAAGACGATACAATCATCGGGGGACATCATGAATTCCAGAGGGGTTTGGTTGGATTTCAAAAGACGGCGTCCTACGTGTCAACGGAAAGAGCTGGTACTTTGGGGAGAAGTGAAGAGTTGATCCGTGTGTTTTTGGCTGAAGATGTAAGCGTACCTGAGAGGGGCTGAAACCATTCTGGAGGCTCCTTGGACGGGAGTACGAGCAGTGGAAACTGGTGATTTTCGACCCAAACTTCCGGTAGAGAAAATTGGACGAGGGTTACTAGGGGAGACCTTGTTGCGTGCTTGAAATTTGTCCCGTAAGGGGCATGAATATCAATTATTTTCCAGTGACCGAAAAAGGAACAAATTGGGGCACTGCTCGCCAGGTTTTCAGTGATGAATTTAGAATTTTCGATTGAACCAACAACACCCACAGAACTAGAAAAATTGTTCCATCTCTTTAAAAAAATATAAAACCAGCTCAACAACCCCAAAAATAAGAGATTTAGTTAAGAAGTACCAAGACACCCCTTGATACCGGAAAAGGGGGAAAAGGGGTCGAACTTGTGGCCCAAACACAAGATTGATACTGGGGGTGCCGACCGATCCGGCAATCAGCAAAAGACTTCCCCCTTCCAAAAAAGGGCCTTTTAAAAATAGTCAGCGATAGGGGGAAAAAAGGGGTTACCCCAACCATCCCCCGCCCCCGGTCCTCCCCCGTCGTACTGGTGAAAAAAAGGGGGTGGATCGACACGCTTTTTGTAGACTATCGCCAAAAAATTTTAAAGAAGAAGGTTTTTCCTCTCCCAAAAATTTTGATGACCCCCCAAAAAAGTTGGCGGGTTTCCCCGATTTTTTTCGACCCTTGATCAAAGGGGGATACGGGAAGGGGAGAACTTGGCTCAGGAAGACCCCAGAAAAAAACGGGGTTTTTTCCACCCCGCTCAGGTTTGGGGGGGAGTTCCCCCTTATCCTTGGGTTTCCCTTAAAAACTCCAACTTTCCCGAAAGATTGATGGAAAAAATTCAAAGGGGGCTCTCATGGAACACGTGTCTAGTGTATCTCGACGACAAAATTTTTTGGGGGGGAGATCGTTTGGGGACCACGTAAAAAAATTTTGGGAAAAATATTCCTGCGACTGGGAACCCCGGTTGAAGCTGACCCCCAAAAAAACCTCATTTTTCCCAAAAAAATACGATACCTCGGGCCCGTTGTCTCGGGGGAAAGGGGGAGCAGTGGATGACAGAAAAATCAAAGTTTTTGGTTGGGGCCCCCCAAAAAATTTTTACCAATTTCCCGAAGTTTCCTTGGTTTATCACATACTATCGCCGATAGGGCCCGGGGTTCCCAACATCCCCAAAACCCCACGAAGCTCACGGAAGGCCAAACAAAGTTTCAGTGGCCCCAAGAATGCCCCAAACTCATTCGGGGGAACTAAGGCTTTGATCAACCACCTATACTGAGTATCCCCCCAAAAGGGGAAACAGGGTACGGACCCAGAAACGTGGGGCTTGGAGCTGCCCCATCCCCCGATCCGGGGGACGGGGGAAGGTCATTTTTTATTTCCCCCAAACGCTTAGCAAAAAGAGCGCAATTACGCTTCCCAGGCGGGGCTGTTAGCTGTTGAAAAGGGGGTGGAACCTTCTAAAAAGTACGTGTATGGAAGGGGATTCCTTTTTAGGGGGGCCATGGGGTCTCAAATGGCTCAAAATTAAAAATCCTGAGGGTCAAGTAGCACGTTGGATCGAGAGACTCCAAAATTCGATTTCAAAATCGAACATCAGGGAACAAACCATAAAAAATCCCAAAAGCCTTGTCGCGGGGGCCATGCCCCGATGTTTTCTCACATTGCCGACAGGAAAAAAACAACACTTTGTAAAAACCGCGGGGAAAGGATTTTCAACTGGGGAACCAAGTCCGAAAGACCAAGAGACCCCCCCCCTTGGCTTAGTCGTCAGCTGGAAGAAGAGCAATCGAAGACCATCATGGCAGGGGAATCCGGTTTTTTCGCCGGGGGTTAAATCCCCCTTGGGGGCAATGGAACTCTCTTATTCCCCGGGCAATAGGATCCCGAAACGGGTTTTGGAGGCCGATAGGTGGGGAAGACAGACGCCAAATATTTTCCCAGGAACAGAAAAAAGGAAGTGCTGCGGGGGAAACCCTTTTGGGTCGCCGGAGGGGACATCTAAAGTGACGAAACCCCCCAGAAAGGGGAAAAGGAACGGGGTTTTCTGGGCCCCAAATTTCAAAGCTGACGTCAGGACTGGGGGAGAAAGTGCGCTGTATGCGCTGCCAGCAATGGACCTCGGAAAACCCCGGTCGTCAGTACAACGTAGGCAGCCCTTGGGAGAATCGCCATTGACATCGCCGGGGCCCTTTCCCGTATCCGACCACGGGAATAGATACATCCCTTGTGGCAATGGACCCCTTCAGTAAGTGGGCGGGAAGCCTATACCCTCCCCCAAAGGAAATACCTCGCCCAAAAAAATTGGTGAAAAATTTTGGTATGTCGATTCGGTTTTTCCAATGGAGCTGCCTCCCCGGTCAAAAAGGGGGGGAAATTTTGAATCCCCAACCTTTTCCAAAAATATGTCTACTGCTGAACCCCCCGAAGACAAGAACCACGGCCCCCCATCCGCAGTCCGATAAATGGTGGAACGGATGAACAGGACGAAACCCCACTTTTAAAAAGGGTTTCTCTGACCCCCCAAAGAGACTGGGACCAAATATCTTCATTTTTTTCCCTGATGGCCTATCGATCCGCGGGGCACGAGTCAACCGGGGAAACTCCTGCTAGTATTATAATGGGCCGGGAACTTTTGACTGCCTTTATCCCCAAGTTTGGGAACCGCCAGGACAAGACACTGCAGGAGAGGACTACGTCAGCAAACTTCGGCAGAGAATGGACGGCATCCCCCCAACAGGTGGGGTTAACATCAAAAGTCCCCGCGATAAAATAAAAAGACCTATGACCAAGGCCGGTTTTGGGGGTTTTTTAAGGTTAAAAACCAGTTTGGCTTTTCCCCAACCCCCCAAAGTCCCCGGGCTATCCAAAAGGGTTGCGGAACTCATTGGGAAGGCCCGTATAAGATCGTAAAAAGGGGAAAAAAAGACCTTTGCCCCGCCCCCTAAGCCCCCGGGGGAAACCCCCGGGCGTCCTTTTTTAACGGTTTGGGCCCTTTTCGCAAACCATGACCAAGTTCCCCACCCCCCAAGCCCCCCGGGGATGATAGACGTTCGAAATTTATGTCCCTTGTATTCAAACGGGCAGAAAGTTCTACATGGGGGTTACTAAGGGGGGGCCTTTTTTGGGGGGCCTGCTGACTACGCACTAGCGCATTTTTGGGGGGAAAATCTTCGAATGCCCCGGGGGATCGCCGTAGTGTTCCCCAAAAATTTGGCAACTCAAACACTGCGGGGCAAGCCCCAAATTGGTGGGGTGCTCCCCTTTTTAAAAAAGGCCAGAGAAAAACTACTACCTAGTCACCAAAAGGCATTCCCAAAAAAACCCTCTTATAAGATGTCTGGAAAATTCTCCCAAACTAAGGGAAAATAGGGGGGACCAAAAATCTGGTGGTCAAAAATTTCCCAAAAATCCGGGGATTGAGGGGGTTGGGGGAGTCATAAAAAGTATACTGGAGGCGATATTCAGACCCCGCGGGGTCAAGTTTTTTTGTTTGCTGTAACCCTCTTCCCCGACCGACCCTTTTTAAAACCGTGGGGTGTTATTTCCCCTCGAACTACGGTGCAGATATGGGGAGTCTAAATATTCACACCCCCAAGGATAAAATTTTGGGGGGAAAAAAGTCTTTAAAAAGGGGGCAAAAACGAACCTAGGCCGGACCCCGTCGCCTCCCCCGTCGCCATCGACAGCGATGGAAAATCACCCCCCGGAAATTCGAGAACCACCCCGTCCCTCTTCCCGTAAAAAAACGGTCAATTTGGAAAAAATTTTAACATGCAAATCCCCAATGGAAAAAATTCAAACATAAAAAATGCTGTATCGGAGATAAATAGAAACCCTCAAGAGGGGAAAAGGGGGCTGAACGAGCCCCCGATCGAGCTATCCCAAAGGGTTTTTTAAATAAATTAAGGGGGAGATTAAGTGTTAAATAAATTAGTTAAACCAAGTTAAGTTTTTTTTTCTTTTTCAATATATAATATATTACGAAATTTTACCTACCAAAAACAAAACAAAATAAAACTCTAAAAATTTTCCCAAAAAAAAACATTAAACTAAAAAGGGGGAAAAATAATTTGAAATTCTTTCACTGTGGTGAAAAGGGGAAAGTGAAACGTACATGTGAGACTTTTTAGATCTTGTAAAAAAAACACACGCCTAGCTTTTTTTTTGAAAATTCATCTATAATGGCATCAAACTCAGCCTCGCATATCAGACTCTATCGTGATGTGGCTAATGAATTTAAAAAAGATCTTGAGACATGGATGTGCGAAAGGGGGGGGCCCTTGTTAAATTTTTTTAGAAAAAAAGAACCTTTCCACTAGCAATTAACCGGGGTTTTAAAACAGTACCCTATGGGGATGAAAGTATTGGGAAACAGTTTCCTATTTCTTTCAGTCGTGTCAACAAGAAAATTCTTTGGGGTGTTTCTGAGGGGAAAAATTCTCTCAAAATTCTCGGTTCGATTAATGCCCGCTCCATCACACCCAAATTTTTCCCCCCTACTGAGATACAAACCCCAAAACAAAAGCTTTTTTTAGATCTTCATCTAATTTGTCCCAAATTTTTAAAAAAATATATAAAAACCAATTTTTTTTTTAAAAAACGATAATAAATCTGTTTCGATACATAAACACCTTTTCTGGTCGGTTGGGGGAGAGTCCTATCGATATCTGAAGTCAGCAACGTCGGGGGTGGTTAAATACTTGAATGGGTGACCACCAGACAAGGAATTCCCCCGTTAAATACCCCAACAACTGTAGCGTAGTAGATATTTGCAGCTCGGGGGTCTTATCAATGAGCACGAGATAAGACGATAAGATATCCGTCCTTCGGGGGGGACGTTAAGATGTCGGCCCCCCGTTCATTTGATGTTAAAAACGTTAAAAACCCCCCCTCTGAAACAACAGAGGTTTTTGGGAAAATTTCCGGTTGGGGGGGTGTGCTCACCGGGGCCCCTGTCTTGGTAAGAAATAGGCCGACGTTAAATAAAAAAAAAGGAAAAAGGAAAAGGGCTATCTAAACACGTTCCGTTAATGTCGTCAATATAGGTATAGCCCATTATCAATTGCAGAAGCATAAAAGTTTTTGTGGCGAAATCCGGGAGGGCAGCGGGGCCGGGGGAAAAATTTAAATTTTTTTCAAAATATTTTTTACCCCCAAAAACGTATTTCGACCCCGGCACACAAAAAGGCCCCAAAACGTTTTGGGTTTTTAACCTTTAAAAGGGTTTTTAAAAAAAACAAATATAACGCGTGATTTATTAAACCCCCCATCGGGACACACCTCAAGCATTGTTTTTCCGACTTATTTTAACAATCTTTTTTAGAACAGACAGCATTCCTCAAGTCCCCCCTTAAGGGGGGCTTTGGCGACGGAGACTGTATACAAGTAGTAACAGCTTATTTTTCGTTTTTCCCCTTTTTGGGGGCATTTTTCGTGTTGAGGTGAGTTTTATTTTTTCCCCCCTAGAAACAGCTTCTGCAATTGATATTGGATGGACTATACACGAAATATTCAGTTTTTTCAACGACTGGATCAAATAAAACTCTTTTTTTCAACATGTAAGGTTAAACATAAATACAGAAACTATGATGTTAGACGCAACTAATGACTAATAACGTATCGTTCTAACACGTGATCATCCTAAATGTAGATAGGCGGGAGAGTGGTAGGGGGGCCAGAGTACCCCTTCCGTACTTAGGAGCTTGGTTTTTCCCTCTGTTAAAAAGAAAACGGGGGGTTTCGAGCATTAACTAAAAAGGGGGAAAATTTTGAAGGGGTTTTACAAAGAGGCCATTCTTTTTTAAAATTTCAGTAAAAAAAAGAAAATTCATAATGTGTAAAAGTTTTTTTTAAAAATTTAATCAGTGATTTTATTAACGAAACAGGAAAAACCCTTGGTGGGGGAGGAAACCCCCAGGGCGCAGGGCCCCCGGGCCGGGCCCCCCTTTCCCAACCCCTTAAAACCGGGGCTGATGTATACCATCCCTCTTTTCTGTCTCTGTAACCCCCCTGTATCTTATCTCACCCCCCGTCCATTTTTTACTTTTTCCCCACCCCCCCCCTCATCCTATATATAATTGTAGGCCCCAAATTTATTTTGCATTGCCATTGTCCTACGTAAAGGGGGAAAACTTTTGTTTTTCATATATTTATATATATATATATATATATATAAGTTTTTGATTAAATTATAAAAAATTTTTCCCCGGTTATTTTGGAGAGCAGGGGTTTCCCCCCAGGGGGGTACAACCCCCCCGGGGCATTATAAAAAAAATTGGTTTTTAAAATTTTAAAATTTTTAATTTTTTTTTTCCCCAAAAAGACATTATTATTATATGTTCTCTCAATGATGAAAACATTAATTTCTAATTAGTTTTTTTTAAAAAATTTATTGGGGGTGGGGGGGGGGGTACAAATTCTTTTTCTTAAACCCCCTAAAACCCAAAAATCATCAAGTCTATATTCAAACTTGACAAACCCGGGAAAGGTTTTCAATTCATAAAATCAAAATTAAAAAATTATGTACCTTCATTCATTTAGTTAAAAAAATATGAAAAAATTTCCCAAATTTTCCCTTTTTACATATTTTTTTCTTTTTTTAAAATCAGTGACTTTTGACTTCCCCCTACAACTGTCTTCATCATCCCAGTTTTTTTTTTAAAAATTTTTTTTGGTTGCTTTCAACATGTGATGTTTTTCTATTATTAACTTTCTAGTGGTTTGCCATACAATCAAAATATTTTTGTTTCAACGGGGGGCTTGGAAAATTGTTCTTTTTTTCTATGGTCCTATGGGGCAAGAGTCTATTAATATTTTCCCCCGAAGGTGATGACTTATCAATATATCACCCTCATAATTTTTTTCCGTTTTGTTCCTGATAATCCTTTCGGGGTCGTTTTTTACAATAATCCATCCCCCCTTAATGGCTCCCAAAAAATTATCTTATTCCCTTGTTCAAGTTTTTTTTTTCCCCCTGGTAAACTACTACCTACCTTTTTTAAATTATTCTGATTTTGGAGGGAGTTTAAAAGAAACTATTGGGCTTTTTTTTTATTAACCGATTTTTCCCGAGGGGCCCAAAAGACTTTTATTCTAAAACCCCAAAGAAGGTCAGTTTATTTGATGATACATTATTGATTTTAGGAGTTTTAGACGTTTCAGTTTTTTTTAAATTGTTTACATCAATAACATTCAACAAATTTGGTTTTTGTTATAATTGGTTTCTGAAATTTTGTTTTTTCTTTTTTTAGTTAACAAAATGTCCAACAACTTCAGAATCATTCAATTAAATACATTTTTTCTGTTCCCGTTTTTTTTCATGGTAAAACTTTTCCCCCTTATAGAGTTTTCAAACGCTTCCAATGATTTAAAAAAAATTAATATATCTTATTTTAAAAAAATAATTGTCCATTACTCCCCCTTTATTTTTTTCAGAGAATCTAAAATAATCAATCAATCAAATATGCTTTATTGTCCAAAAAAAACAATTCTTTCGACAAAGTCATTGTGGGGTTATAAGTTAAAACAAAATTAAGTAATAAAAATAGAAATAAAATAATTCTTTGGATGTTTGACGTAGGTTATTCCTGAGTTATAGATTCAAAAACTTGTCAAAAGTTTTTTTATTTAATACAGATCGACAAGCTTTTGAATCTATCTCTGAAACCCAAACTACAAAAAATAAATACTGGGTTTAATAAAAGCTTGTTTTAAAAGGTTTTTTTAAATTTTTTTATTTTGTCTTTTTTTTAATCGCCTTAATCTATGCATTTTGTTAAAGTCGTTTTTTTTGGGGGCCTTTTTTTCCGTAAGTTTGGGTATCTGTTCTTCCGAGGGGGCCGTCATCCTGGGCTGCCACCTTCAATTTTAATTTTCAAAAAAAAAATAATCTTCAACTCCTTCAAAAATCCCCCCCCCCAAAACCCCCTCCAATTTTAATGAATCGGATTATAATCCCCCCGAAATCTAAACATCTTGAAGCCGCCATTTTATTCCGTTTTTTTCCAAAATTCCAACTTGACAAAAAAAACCCCACATCCGATTTTGAATCAATGGACCATAAACACAAATCTCCCCCCCATCTTGGAGCCCCATTTTTTTTTTCTAACAAATGCAATATTTTTCCCGGGGTATGAACACCTGCCAAATTTCACGTTAATCAACAACTAGAATGGGGGAAATTTAACTTCAAGATTTGATGACAAACACGGGCAGGTGAAATAAATTTATTATTTATTTATTTATGGGGGAAACCCATTACAATGAAAAATTTCACAAAATAAGTATTAATGATATAAAATAATATACAGAATATGTTCTCAATAAAGGGAATCTATTTTTAGAAAAACCCAAAATGTACGCATAAAATAACAGCTTATAAAATTGGTTTTACTATATAAC